>CM062809.1:11777562-12377562 GCA_031772625.1 Pinus tabuliformis | reverse complement strand
AGCCTCCTCGCTCATCGACTTACCATATCTCAGATAAGGTAGTATCTGATGTCTATCTGCTGGAGCAATCATCGAATACGAGATTCCTCAACAATGGAATCCCCCCCTGGTTGTCACAGAGAATCATAGTGGTATTCATCATGTGTACAAACAGCTCACTGAAGAGCTTCCACAACCAGGCAGCTTCACACGAGATCATACTTGTAGCTATGTATTCGGTCTCGACGGTGCTTATAGCAACTGACTTCTACTTCCTGCTCCTCCATGATATCGAAGCAGAATCCAAAGAGAACCAGCACTGAGAAGTGCTCTAGTGATCCTCCACACTGCCTACCTAGTCAGCATTTGAATAATCATGCAGCTTCATATTTCTGGCAGTGTATCTCAATCCATGAGAGATTGTGCCCCGAAGATATCTCAGAAGATTCTTGGCACCAATCCAGTGAGGCTCAACTAAATATGAGCTCACCATGCTAACTGCAAAACATATATGCCGACGGAAGTTCACTAAGAATATCAATGCAAATGAGTTTATGAAACTCAGAGGCATTTCCCAAATCTGGTTCGGCATCATCACCATATAACTTCTAAAAGTTAAGATCCTCGAGGTAGTCACGGGCTTGTAGTTTACCATTCCACATCCGGAATCCAACTCCCTCTTACTTTTGCAAGTGAGAGGGTTTGCCCTTATCAGAAATAGGTCGTTCTTAGAAGGTGCCGGTATGAGAGGTCTATCATCCACAACCTTAAAAAATGGTTTGGATCGGCTTCACTCTTAGTGAATCTCAGCTTCATTTGATAGCTATCAATCCTCTCATATCAAACCCGGGGTGATTTGCTTCAAGCCATAGAGGGCTTTCTTCCACCTGCATACATGAGATTCCCGATGAATCTCAAACCCTTCGGGTTGCTCCAAGCCTGTGAACCTGCTACATGAGGGTAATGGTCCCCTTATAAGATTTCAATACATCTCAGACATGTACCTTTATGTTCCTTTTGAATTCAAGCATCCCAGTCACTATCTAACTCACATCGGGTAGGGCCCCACAATAAGTAGACCTCCGGTGCTATAGATGAGATGTGTCAACTGACATGGTCCCCAATGGACCATCCTGCAACTTGGTACAAATTGCCAATCCTGAACCCATGAGTAGAAGCATATTTGAAAATTCTATTTTCATACACGTACCTTTCCATCGATGAATGCCACCCTTAAACTTTGACTTTCGTTGCTGAAATGGACACCAAGTTCTTCTTGCGATCATGTACATAAAAGAGATTCTGTTATAGAGGGGTAATATTTCCTACACCCTTTTCGGGATAGGTGGCATTGGCTCCAAGTATAATCCCACGATTGTTTCCATCTCTACCAAATTTTTGAGAGCACCCTTCTATTTGTTGAAGTGCTTTGGAGCACTACAATCAATAAGCCAGATTCCCAAAGAATCTGAAGGAGAGGGACAATACTAGATAACGCTTCTTTATCTTATCAGAAACAACATTTGATTCTTCATACGTGGGGTTCCTTACTTTCTCTGAAGAGTTGGCCGTTTCCTTGATGACCTGCATTACCTGTCATTCCTCTGATCATTGAAGTTGTTCCAGGAATGATTGTTATCATCATCAAGTGATGTGTCCCTGCCATTCGGACACTCCTTCGCATAATGGCCGAACAAGTCATCTGCCTTTCCTTCCACCCTTAGATCCAGACTTCCCAATGAAGTGATCTTTAGGTAGGCCATCATAAGATTTTGCTGCGCCATTCTGATAATGTTCTTTGCTTCGATTTCACCTTTGGTGAATTTGAAGAGGGATGAGGAATCCATTGATCCTTTTGTCCTTTCCCAACTGTATTCGGTGATTTCTATTTCACTCTTGCTTGGGCATTGTCTTCACCTAAGCTCTGATACCATGTTAAGTTTAGGTATGCTCTATGCTAGAGCAATTTATTTCAATTTTCACAGTTAGCTCAATATCTTTTCCAGATTAGCAGTCACATTAGCATTAAAGTAAACTGCAGATAGAACATAAATATAAATCGCAAAAGACAAGCCGAGACAAGAGGACACAAGATGTGGCGCTAGTCAGGGACAAACTCCAATGTGGGGAAACCCTTGATCAATTATTCTTATATGTTCTTCAATAGTTCAGTAGAGAGAGAGAGAGAGAGAGATAGTACATTTACAATAGAAGTCAACACATTGACTTATCCAAATAAGAGCATAGATCATTTCTAAGAAGATGATACATGAGATCAGTTGAAGACATGTTGCTTCAACTGATTTTGCAAGGTGACTTCTTCACCTATCATTGTGTTGCATCTCGTCATCATGCTGCACCATGTTGCACCCATCATCATAATGCTGGACACCATGACCATGTTGTACACATCATACTGCTGCACCATGCTTGGCATGCTCCACCATGCTTGCCTTGCTCTCCATGCTTGCTGCTGTCTCATGTGCCTTTTCTGTAACATGCTAGTCATCGCTGTCTTATGTGGCATACAACTGTCCCACTGTTCATTCCAAGTTTGCTTGCTGTACCATGCATCTTTGCTATGTAGCCTGCTGTCCCATGCATCTCTGCAGCACTATGTAGCCTTGTTGTCCCATGCTTCTTAGCTGCACTAGTCACCTTGCTGTCCCATGCATTTGTCCCATACATTTTGCTGCACTAGTTACCTTGCTGTCCCATGCATTTTGCTGCACTAGTTACCTTGCTGTCCCATGCATTTTGCTTCACTAGTTACCTTGCTGTCCCATAGCCCAGCTGTCCTATTTACTTTGCTGCTGTCCACAACACTGTTGTTCCAAAGCTGTCTTCACTGCTGCTTATATGGTGACTGGTTAGGGCATCTAGCAGCCCTTACACACCCAACTATCTGTCCACAAACAGTAGCATTTGGCTTCTATTCTCCTTGGCCTGGTTGCTTGCCTATAGTGCTCTTAACCGTCATGTCCCCATGTTGTTCCTACAACCCTTTCACGATATCTAGGGCAGCCTCCATGCTGTCCCTTTAACCCTTCACATCAACGTCCTCCTTTTTCTTGAGCTGCCTTAAAATAGCTTCGTCAGGGCTGCCTTTAGGTCTGCGTTAGGGCAGCCTTTAGGTCTGCGTTAGGGTAGGGACCAGTGTATAGGTTTAGGGCTCCTTCTTGATAGACTTAGAGCTTTTCTTCATGACTGCGTCCTCTAGATTAGGGCAGCATATTTCTTCTTGGCTGCATCTAGGGCAACATCTTATCCTCGAATGTCTAGGGCTTCCACTCCTAGATTTCTCTTCCACTAAAACCCAAGACAAGTGGAGAGAAATCAAGATAGAAGTGTGTAGAAATGACTATCAAGTCATCTCCTTTTATACTAAAATGTTGAGCACATGTGGGGTATATTTGGTTGCTAGCCGACCTTGACTAATTGTCTTATAACACAAATAAATTCATAAATTCATGAATACTTATCGGAATCGGATGATCTTTAGACCCTGCACCTCTCTATGAGAGGGATCCAAGAAAAATATCAGCTGCCATCAATAAGTTGACCCACATGGAGTTTGGCCCTAGTTGCCAATTTTAACAAGGTGAAGTGTTGAGAGCCTTGGGTCTTCGAGCAATAGCAACACATCACACCTACCCCTAGACACCTTTTGCACCTAGGGCATTCTGCCACTTTGCACTACATTTGATGATTCTTTAGGATGTTGCACCTAGACTAGCATGCACCCAGGCCAGCCTTAGCACTCTCTGAGAGATGATAGCTGATCTAGAGCCGAAATGAGGATGGTCTCAACTTTAGAGACTTGGAAGGGCTAGTAGCACCAGGAAAGCCCTCAATGTTGGAGCAAAGATGGACATTTTGAGCAGTTGAAGACCTAGGAGACCACCTTTGGTGCCCCAAACTAGATCTTGGGGTCCACAGAGGGATATTGATAGAGATTTGAGGTCCAACCCTCACATAATGATTTATAGAGGCTTCTACGCCACTCATGGCACCTTAGAGCCTCGATGCATGCCACGTGGAGCTCATTTATTGGATGACATCAGCGTTATGAGGCATCATGGCTCACATGTGTGGGCTATCATTTGATCTTTTGTCTAAGCTAGTTGGGTTGGCTTATAGCCCAATGCATCATTATGATTTTACTTGTTGATTAGGGGCTTTTAGGCTAATTGGGAACTCTTCTTCCTCATATAAATAAAAGAGAGGAATATTTCACTTTTCATCATCATCACTTGGAAAATTTGGCCTCTCTTAGGAGAATTTTGACCTCTTTTCTCTTTGGCAAGATGTGATCTATGGAGTATACTTGGTTATTGGAGCTCGTTCTTGACTTTGGAGAAGTTGTCTTGGATTGATAATGGAATGTTCATGCATTTTCATCTTGTAAGTGTACCTATTTTTGAATAATCTTTATGCTTATGTCTAATGTATGGAATAAATTGATGATCTAGGGTTTGTTCTATTGTGCCCTAATTTATTGAATATCAATTATATGGAATCTAGGTCTCATTATTGCATGCATTACTCATTATATGATATGTGAATGACATTCCCCTTGGTGATCTTGATTATAGCTCTCCCAAGTGACTTTAATCCCTCACAAAGGAAATAGTTAGGGTTTGTGCTAGGGCATCAAATATCCTTACTCCTTTGCAAGAATTGGCTAATCTATCACCTCCATAGACTCCATCAACCCAAGGACTAAGGTCTGGACAAGTCTTCTTGGTGATGAAAACATATTTTATCCATAAATTTTGAATTCTCTTCTCTCTCTAATTTGGCCCTATTAAGGCAAAGCGACTCACTAGGGCGTAGTGTGAATTGTCGAGGAAGAGGAATTTTGGAAAGTCTAAACATCAAGGGTTGAGTGTTTGCCACAAAATCATTCTCTTTTGGTGGGCATTCATTCCATTTTCATCCATAATTTTCCTTGCCCTAGTTGTTTTCCCTAGGGTAAACCCTAGTTTGGTTGTAGCTTCAACTTGGGGGCTTCTTGAGGGTTTCATGTGTGTTAACCTTGATGGAATACATTGTGGGAAACCTTTTCTTTGCATCGTGACCTTTGATCATTCCAACTCTCAACCTATAAATCAAACCCTAGGTCTTCTGTTGCCCTATCTTGGCCTCTTTTAAGGAAAGCGAAATTGCCTCCTTTTGGAGCATTGTGACTAAATTGTGTCTTTTCCTTGGAGGCCTCTATGTTACCTTACAACTTTAAGCTTAGAATACTTATTAGGTAACCTATACACATACCGAGACCTCCCATTGGTGAAATTCCATAAAGAGCAAGGAGTTTGGCTGTGGCGATAGTAGGCCATCACTCCATTGTTGTCACTTAGTCTAGTGATTGTCTTGTAGGACACCTCTCTCTAAGGCTTGCTAGATTTTGTGGCAACACTGCCTATTGAGGCTTTGCACTAGGCCTGCTAGATTTGTGGTAATAGGGACAATACAAGAGTTACTTTAAATAGATGAAGAATGATATGCTTGATAAAGTGGGTGATGGCTAATGAGGGGGATGCAACTCATGCTAGGGTTTTGCCCACACGCTAATCCAATGTCTCGACAGTCTTTTCATTTTATCTTTTCCTTTCAGTGTGGCTTTCTTATGCTTTTACCTTTCTTTTAGTTGTATCAGTCTCTAGGGAAAAGTTTTCTGTCTCAGACTCAAGAATGAGGATGAAATGGTGCCAATCCCCATGACCAATGACCAATAGCTCGAAGAATGGAAATGAAATAATGGGAAAAATGGAAAAGTGTTAAGTATGGAATATCATGGTTATGCTACTTCAATCAAATCCTGCCCACATTAGATAAATTTTGAGGTAAAAAATGGGTTTCAAAACAAAAATGTACAACAAAAATCAACTTTAGAAGAACTAATAGGATTCAATATGATGATGTCAACCATGGGGGATGATTCACCATATTTGGAGTAAAAAGGTGAAAAAAAAAACAAACTAATTTTTCAACTCGTATTTTCAATTTATCTCTCTACGATTTTACTCAAATTTCGAGTGGGAGCACTCGTTGGATGCAAAATTTAATTTTGCATCCTACGAGTACTCATGTTGCATACTTTCAATGGACCCTACAACACAAAAAATGTGAAATAGATGAAAAACACGATTTCTATCACATTTTTCATGTATTTCACATTTTTCGTGTAGTAGGGTCCATCGAAAATATGCAACATGGGTACTTTGTGGATGAAAAATTAAATTCCGCATCCAACGAGTGCTCCCGCTCGAAATTTGAGTAAAATCGTAGGGAGATAAGTTGAAAATACAAGTTTAAAAAGTAGTATTCTAATATTATTTTATTATTTCCACTATTATTTTATAATATTCCTTAGGAGGACCATTTTGGACCTAAATTTTTTTTTAATGGTAGTGTCATTCCTAAAACCCTAAGGCCTCAAAGGAGGTCTCCTGGATGAGTCAAAGACTAACCTCTTAGGTGAAGTGAGGGAATAAAAATATAGTCATAGTCAGTCAATCATCCGGTTCGATCCATATTAATATTTCCATAACATTAAGTGAAAGCGCATGATTACAAAATGGTTATAGTACTTTTCGATGGATGGCCCACCTTCCTTCAAGAAGGATTGCCAGATGGGAGAAAGAGATCTGTCCACAGCAAGAAGTAGAGGATCTTGACATCATGTCATGTGCTAATCATGCAAGGGTGTTAGCTGGTTGGATGCCCAAAGAGGAGAAAAAAAATTCTCCTATGGGTTACTTTTTTGTGGGTGACAAGACCATTGTTGTCTCTGTGAGCTCTCGTAGTCAATTTTTTTTTAACTACCTCTTCCCACATTCAGGTGCTCCCTCGATGCCCAGGGTCACTTCTTGTTGACTAAGTAGGACTTGAACTACATACTTAGGGAGGACATTTATGAATAGTACATCCAGGTCACAGGGACTACACCTCTTGATGTTTTAGGTGTGAAGATGGCCTTCTACCATGAACATTTTTTGGATTTGGGAGATGGTTTGAACTTTGATTATTTGATTGTGATACACAAGAAAACACTAGATGCATGTGCTTAGGATCTCTTTTGCTTAGTTTTTGGTGGGTTCACATAAAGTTTGAGTTCTACATAGGAGAATAAGATGGTTGAGCACTTCATTTATGTTGGTTGCCCCATCTAACATCAAAGCAAAGTATGATACTATTTCTTATTTTGAGGCATGGGGAACTCCCTCTCCACTTTATTTTGGTACCTAGAGTAGAGGTGCCTTGCTCTTTACATGAGAAGTGCTCAGTTTTAGATCTCAGTCCTTAGATGCCTCGTTTATGTAGGAGACTCTCTGGAGGATCATCTCCTATTTCCTTGTTGTTGAGTCAAATCAGAGTTACAAGTGGTTGAGAAAGGACCATGATACATTAGATTCCATAACAATGAGACATCTTGTTTCCTATCTTACCCCTGTTGATTTTTTTTAGCATCGAGAGGTATTCCCGTATGGCCTATTTTTGAGGTCTCCAAGTTGGCCCAGGAAGTCAAATTGGATTAGGGGATGAAAGAGTGTGTCCTGTTGACCCTGCTGCCTACACCTACCTACAAGTCAGTGAGAAAAGCCTTCAACCCCACAAGGTGTGGTTGGTAGCAGGGAACTCAAAGAAGGGGCTGTCACACTAATCTTGACTCTCTCCGTTTGAGTTATCTCCTAGGTTAGCTAAGGGGGGTGGTCCCTAATGAAAAGCTAAGTTAAAAGATGTGAGTTTCTTGGAGAGTGTTATAGTGAAAATGGATTACTTTTAAGGATTTATTAGCAAATATGAAGTGAACAACTTGAAATAACAATGCCAATCATTAATATGGTTTAAAAAAACCATAAAACCAGTGCCTTATAAGGAATTTGCTCAACAATTTAAAGATATATTTGCTCAAAGTAAAATGCAATGTGCTCAAAAGAGAAAACAAAGTAACCCTGAAATGTAAATAAGAATTGTTAGCACAAGATATGTAAGATACAAAATGCTTTTGAGATAATCAACTTTATAAATCAAAACATGTGAAACATATCTTGCCAAAACCAAAAAATTAGTAATTAACTTGGAAATGTAAAAGGAAGGAAGTGCCAATCCAAGACATCAATATGCAATTAGACTTGAAACATGAACAGAAAACACTTGTTTGAAATGATTACAATACTTGCTTTTGGAATAGAATTTGCATATGAAAACTCAAACCATCAAGGGACAAGTAAAGTAAATGTAATGGAAAGTGCTCTACTTCAACCAACTTATGTTGGAGGTAAAATTTTGACGAGGCTTGGGGCCTTCTTACACTAAAATGCCTAGATGAAATCCAAATTGTTTTAATTCCCCAAATTAAAATAATGATACATGCAAATGCTTCAAAGAGATTGATTTGCAATGCCTGAAAATGAAATAGTGTTCAACATAAGTTGCAATTATAACTTCAATTGGAGGAATAAAATTAGCTTACAAGTGTTGCATGTGTCTCATCAATGAATTAAAATGATACAAGTAATTTGCTTGAAAGTAAAATTTGTTTCAAATAGACAATGACAATAAATTGCTCCAATATTCAAGACAACAATGTGGCATAAAATTGAAGCATGTATTCAAGTGCTCATGAAACAATTTACGAAGGTAAATGGAAACGAATCAAAGTTTGTTAAGAATATAAAATGCTTGTATGTAAATGATGAATTGCCCAAAGTAAAGTGTAAGCTTGTAGCTTCAAACAACAATGAGATAGATAATGCAAAGCTCAAATGAAATTGTAACAAACTTTAACTTAATGAAATGTGATAGTGAGGTTGTGTTAATTCCCAATTAAAGCATGCATGTAAGTGAATGAAGTATGAAAGCTTAAACCATGCAAATGTCAATCCACCCAAGAGAAGCCTCCTTCTAAATGGGGAGATAGGATACCATGGGAGAATTCCCAAGCTCCCACAAGCAAGTTAGATCTTTTATTAATATTACAATGAGAAGAGGGCCCTTCAAAGTTCTCAACTATACTTCAAGGAGAGTCCTCACAATAATTGCTTGAAACTTGGACACTAGACCTCCTTTCATGAGAAAGTAGTGACAAGATCTCACAAAACTTATGTAAGGGAAACAAGGTGCGAGTTTCCTCCAAATGCCCACGGCTTAAAGAGGAAAATGGGAAGCCCTCTAGTGAACTCGACTTGGCCAAAATAAGCTTTAAAAGGGCTCACGACATCCTTGGAAATCGAACCCCCAACACTTGCCAAAGGTCCTACAAACACTTGCTAGATGTTGCGGGAAGTTGCTCTTCAAAATCTGCCAAACAAGAGTTAGCAAACAATCCAAACAATGGCTGCAAAATAAATTAAGTATTAATGGAAAAATCAACAAGATAAAATGTATATGTACAATTATAATTTACAAAAGGCTAAGCTAAAGAGTGAGAGTGAACTCTCGTCTTTGCTTAGCCATCTTTAGGCTCTTAGATAGCAAATGAAAGAAATGAAGTACAATGCTTTTTTAAAAAAGATTTAAATTTAGAAGTTCTCGGCTTGTGTACAAGCTATGTGCCGAAATCTCTGCAAAACCACTTTGTAAGATAAGACTATGAAGGTTCAAAGAACAAATGAGAGCTCCTTTAAGAATGTATCAAGAGTGGGTTGGTCTCTCCAAAGACTTCCCCTCATGCTTGATTCTGTAATCCCAACAAGATGTTCCCTCTACAAAACTTCAATCAAGAATTAGTTTCATATAGATTTAACAATAAACAATGATGAAAAACTCCAGAGATTTATTTAAAACCAACTAGAGCATTCTATACCTAGAGCATACTTCTAAATCAAATGTCAATGCAAGATAGCTCTACATTAACAAATCTACAAGAGCATATGGAAGCAAATTAGATCAAAGCATGAGTAAAAGGAATTATACCAATGCTCAACAATTCATCACACTCGAAAAGGAGGAACACCTCATGAATGAAACCCCAAAGTCTTTATTGATATTTCTGAAAGTGTACAACGTAGCAGCGCTTCCGCAAGCACAATAGCTAGTAACAATATTATACAATGTGAGAGCCCATGGCTCTATTATATAGAGAGTTGGGAGCAAATCCCAATGAAGAATGACAATGACAAATGGCATTGGAGCCAATCCCAATGTAGAAGTGATTAAACAAGTGGCATGAGGTGACAATCCTAAAGAGAAATATGAATTTGTTGAATGGAGCTCCAATGCCAAGTGTAAAAACCGAATTTTGGCAAGTGGAGATAATTTTCTTTTTCCCTTACGTGCCAAATTCGAATTTTATAGTGGAACGACAAGTGTATATGGGTGGTAACCCATGTGGGGACAATTTCCCACAAAAATCTCCACCAAATATTCTCCCAAATCCTCCCAAATGTGCATTAACTTCACAAATTCGAATTTCCAAGCAACTTTTTCATTTAATGCCAGAAATTCAATTTTATTTGAGCACATGTCCTTTCCTTGATTTTAGGAGTCCACATCACCTTGGGACTTCACTTTAACTCCCCCATAATTTTCCACCTCATTTCCACAACATTTAGCATGTGTGGATATTTATTTTTCTCCATTTATTTAATTTTTGGCTGAATTAATTGCTAGATTTCCTACTAAACATAGGAAAAGTGGGTTTTGAGGGTCCAAAACACATTATTAACTGCTCAAAGTGTGTCATAGTAGAAATTCAAGGGTGAGAGGTGTAATTTTGATTACTTATACCCCATACAACTTCTCTAGACTACACTTATTACAATTTAAATACAATTTTATTTGCAATTTTTGATCTGCGGGAAATCTAAAAAATTAAAAAATGACTACCTAGACCTAACCAAATTCCACAAATTTTTTTGTGTGATTTAGTATGGTAATATACATCGACTCTAGACACTAAGATGTATCAGGGGCTCAACCTTCAAACCGTCACCCCGGCTTTGGGGTAAAATGTGAGTGAAAAAACTTAGAAAATTATCCACCTCTGAAAAAGAAGGGATAATCAACCAGATAAAAAAAACACTCCAAGGTGTATTCGTTTGCTGCTCAAGTCCCAACATTCTAGGCTTGTTACAGACTCAAAACTCATCATTACTAGTATCACTTATTACAATTCCCCGTAGGGTGTGGAATCTGTGTACAAGAAAGATGATGAGAAGATAGAAGTAGAGTTAAAAAATTCTGTTGATTGACGATATCCGATGGTACAAGTGTCCTCTGGATCATCCTTGGGCATGGAGTTTTCATATAATCATCAGGTTGCCACTCCAGTGGTCAACATGTCCCTTGGGTAATTTTACCGCCATTTGACTAGTATATATATGTGATGTAACATATCATTTTGACCATCAAGCTAGTCTTCTATCTCTCTTCATCATCTCTCTTGAATAGCCGCATATGTGATCTAGAAGGACAAGTTTGATTGAGTTTATCTGCCTTTTGAGCGAGCTAAATTAACTAGGCGTTGATCACAAAATGGGTTCACAGGGCCACAGGCCCGCAGGGCTTGCCGTAGACTTTGAAGATGGATGCTGTTGTTGAATGTTGAAGGTGGCCATGGTTTGACTGATATTTTGACTTGGATATTGACACAGATTCCTAGCCAAATTGTTGATTTGTATAACTTGTTGAAGAATAATTTCTCCTAAAGAAAAGGGTATTGGGTTTTCTCTCAAGGTTGGTTTTCCCAGGGTAAAAATTATTGTCTCTATTGTGCATGGTTGTCTTTCTCTAGTCTTTATTGTTTCTACTACATTTATTGTCGATATTTTCTAAAGTGTAATTGCTCAATGATATCAGTAGCATAAGAAGAATGTGAAGAATCATTAGGTAGTAATTATTTGGCAGAAAATTGTATTCTACCATGCCCTTGTAGAAAATTCAACATGGTATTAGAGCCTTCTTGTTGAAAGAGAAACCATTGAAGTCAGCGTAAGAGACAAGTGTTCAACAACTTGACTAGATTTTTAATCTCTTACTAAATAATGTCAAGTCTTAGAATGGAAGAAAATTTGAAAAATCTTACCAATCTTTAGAAGGAAGCTATTCCAGAGTCAGAGGGAGCTGAGGAGAAAGTCAACTATGAGAAAAATTCTATCAATGACTTATTTATAGTAGACAATTACTAGTAATTGTTAAGGGTAGTAGTTATTGCATGCACTCCCTTGAGATGGCATGTGGAGGAAGAGTCGAGAAGCAAAGGCAATTTCTAATAAGAGAGTTGAGCCCTAATTAGATGTTAATACGTTGTATACCTTGTTACCCTTCAATCTGGCATGAGGTTTCACTCAGGCTGAGCTAGATGGTTTAATGGCATTTTGATTTGATTGCTTAGTAATAACATTTTGATGAGGCTAGTTTTTGAGGACTACAAGAGATGAAAAGGAGCATAATATGGCATGACTATTTGGGCTTGTCCACATATCCACCTATGTGCATGAAGACAGTGGGTTATTGGCAGGGTCTTGAATGATTTTTTTCTATCAGTTTGGGTGATGTATCTCTAGCAATATTTCAAGAAATCTGAGACTAAAAGTTTCACCATGCAAAAATTCACTTACTTTCATGACTAGCACAACACAAAGGCAAAAGTATGATGAATCTGGGCAAATTGTTATGTGTTTCCAACAGAAAAGCCATTCTTTTCGTGTTAGTCACATCATAAAAGTCCATGGATGGTGACAATAACACTTTATGACATCTTCATCCATCGTTAGTAGCAAAAGTTGTAGCAAGAATCAAGATTGGGACTTCTGTAGTTGATCATTAGGACATCCTAATCATGTAGCAGCTTTCAACATTTGAAATCAACAGGCTGCAATACAATACATGTTGAATGTGTGGAGGATCGCTTCAACAATACATAAGTTATGCCACAAATGCAACAACGCCATTATGGGCTTGTTTTCCTATGTGAAATTTGATTAGCAAAGGGAACTATTTTCTCAGCACCAGTATCAGTAGGAATAACATGACAACCAAAAGAGTGTTCCAACGGAGCATGTAGTTAGCTTTGGCACATTTTAAGAACTATTGCCACTCAACATCCTTGGAGAAGGACCCTAGCTTGGAGTTCCTTTGTTTTGGTCTTTGATGCTACATGAAAATCACAAGAGGCAAAATCTGAGGCTTTTTCTGTTCATATGACCTTCAAATTCCTTTAGGATCTACTACCAGTAATGTTTGTGGATAGTTGTGCCTCTAGGCACGCGACAGGTTTCCGAGTTTCTCTTACAGATTTGTCAGAGTGGGAGTTGAAAATCATCAACAATTTCGTCCTTAATCAATAGATAAATTTGCAGAAAGGAAGAATTGTGGAGACTACCAATGCAATGATTCATGCAGTAGATGGCAACATCGAGAAGTACAAAGCAAAAGTTTGTGGCAAGAGGGGTCCCCCAGAAAGAGGGAGTGGAATATGAAGAGTGGCCAAATGGTCAGGTTCTTGCCTAAGAGCTTGAGCATAGACTCAGTCGGAGTGATGGATGTTCGAGAGGGAGGATTGTACAGATTGTTAGAAGATCCAAGACTGTGCCAGATAACCGGAAGAGCTTCCAATTCCGAGGAAGCAGACAATCAGTTAGAATGGAAGGAACAACCGTCCAAGAGGATGTCATGAGTTGAGATTGTCAAATGTTGAGAGTTGAGAGGTCTCTAGGAGAAGTATGCCTTCTATGAGGGGACGATGCCATACTACTGAGTATGCTTTGTTGACAGAGGGAGCAACAATGGTAGGAGGATTTGTTTCCATGACAATGGGAGCAAGCAAGATTGCCAGTGCTATAGGAGGATCTACTTTAGTGTCAGAGGGAGCACCCAGTTAGGGGGACTAGAAAGCAGTTGTGGTGATGGGTCATGTGAAGGAAGCTAGTTAGTTTATGGTTGAGCCAAGACATGTAGCGATGCATGTGTTGAGGTACTTGTGTGGTACAGTTGGATATGGTTTGAGATATGTCTTAGGTGGTGAAGTGAGGCTATAGGGATATACTGATTTAGATTGGGTCAGGTTTGTTGAGGACAGAAAGAGCACCTTGAGGTGCTTCTTCAACTTGGGATCAATTATGATTTCTTGGTTTAGCAGGAAGCAAACTTCTGTCACACTCAGTGCAACATAGGTAGAGTATATTGCAGCAAGTGTTACAAGTCGTGAAGCAGTGTGGCTTCAAAAGCTTCTTGCAAGACTCTTTGATCATGTCACTTCATCTGAGACATGGTGCAGAAGGGAACAATGAATCTCCAGTACATATCCATAGACGAGTAGATTAGGACATATTCACCAAGCCTTTGTCTAGAGTGAAGTTTGTATACTTCAGAGACAAGCTTGGTGTGATGCAAAATGTCTCCCTCGTTGAGAGGGAGTGTTGATGTCTTTGTAGGATCGGGCAGACCATCTTCTGAGAAGCCAAAAGGACTTGGATGGGTCATGCTAATTTGACAAGGGGAGGTGGATACATTCACCTGAGAAACCAAAAGGACTTGGCTGGGTCATTTGACCAGGGGTGAATGGCCCAACGCAACTATGGATTCACCTAAGAAGCTAGGAGGACTTGGTTGGGTTGTGTTGATTTGACTAGAGGATATAGATGAAATTTACATGAGAAGCAAGAAGGACTTGGCTGGCCATGCTGATTTGGCTAAGGGTGAATGGTCCAGGGGTAGATCCTCTCCTGAGAAGCCAGGCGGACTTGGCTGGGTCATGTTGATTTGACCAAAGGAGATTGATATATTTACTTGAAGAGCCATACAGGACTTTGGCCTGACCTTGTTGATTTGGTCAGGGGTAAATGGTCCAAGATACTTACATAGCCTACTCCAGGATGGAGTGATTTATAGACATGCACCAACATAAGCAAGCTCATGAACTTTTCTTGCGGAGGAGAAATTTCAGTTAAGGGGAAATCTATTGCATCCAAGGAGAATACCTCCCTCGCTAAGAGGGAGGGTTGATTTTTTGTAGCGTCGAAAGGTATTCCTGTATGGCCTAGAAAAATTAAATAAATTTATTTTTGAGGTCTCCAAGTTGGCCCAAGAAGTCAAGTCGGCTCAAGGTGGGAAAGGGTGTGTTGCTTGGGTAATTTACCCCTATTCGAAGAGTATATATATGTGATGTGACATTTCATTTTGACCATCAAGCAATTCTTCTATCTCTCTTCATCATCTCTCGTGGACCACTGCGCATGTGATCTAGAAGGCCAAGTTCGACGAAGTTTATTTGCCTTTTAATCGAGCTAAATTAACTAGGCGTTGACTGCAGAATAGAGCTGTAGGCCGCAGGGCCTGCTACAGACTTTGAAGAGGATAGGTTGAGGCTTGTTGGATGCTGATGCTGAATGATGACGGTGGCCATGGTTTGACTGATATTTTGACTTGGATATTGCAAAGATGTCTAGATAAATTGTTGATTTGTAAACATTGTTGAAGAATAATTTCTCCTAAAGAAAAGTTGTTGGGTTTTCTCCCAAGGTTGGGTTTCCCAGGCTAAAAATAGTCTCTATTGTGCACGGTTGTCTTTCTTTGATCTTTATTTTTTTTGTTGCATTTATTATTGATATATTCTTCAGTGTAATTGCTCAATGATATCAATAGCATAAGAATATTACATGAAGAATCATTAGGTAGTAATTATGTGACAGAAAATTGTATTCTACTGTGCCCTTGTAGAAAATTCAACACCCCCTTGGGGGGATTGACATCTCCCATTGAGACTTGTGCGAAGCTACCACTCTAGGCCATATGTGACTCACTAGTACCACAATAGACATACCATAACTTGGAGGTTGTAGGATTTGATGCCCTCTGCTTTTCATCTAAGTTACTAGGAAATGGAAACAGATATGGATCCACCAAATCTTTAAAATCTAGGATCTGTATACGGTGGGGAAACACCATGTACAAAAATTAAAATAATAATTTTTTAATTTTAAAAAACATATTTAATTTTAAAAATCAAAACCATTCATGAATCAAAATATTATAATTGATCCCTGATGGGGGTGAGAACTGAGGTGAACGTGGCCGGTGGATCCCGTGAAGATTGACAATTGGGTTGGTGAGGTGGGCCGTACCTCTTAAGCCCCTCATACCATGCGAAGGAGGGGATGGTGTACAGGAGTAACAACTCTCGGGCGTGTGAGCATTTACGTCGCCTTGGGGGTGGGAAGAGCCGTTGAGTTGATAAGCGGGATGCGGAAGGAGTGGGGACTCCGGTTCAGTGTGCAGGCGTGGTGGTGGATTTACAATTGGCCTCCTGCTCGACCGCGAAAGAGGCGACGGAGATGCACCAAAAGTGGTGGTTCCTTCAGTTTCCTTGGGGAGATACGGACTGATGCGAGCCTACTTCTAGGGGCGGCCAACTCCCGATCTTTCTCGGGCTGGACATAGTTGGATTGGGTTGGCAGACGTGGTGGGAAGGCAAGTGCTATTTTTGGGTCATTTGGGGCAAGGACTGCCTCTGCAAAAGCCGACAGTGCATTAGAGAGGGTGGTGCTTGGGGCGTATCTTGCTCCTGGAGAACTATCGTCCTCCTCATCGCTGGCTCTGTCCATTGGAGTGACTGGTGTGAGGGGGAGCGTGGGGACGACATCAACGACACGACCTCAAGTTCAATTTGGAGAACGGGAGGGACGCCTTCCATTGCAGCTGACAGGGCAGTACTCCCGGTGGAATTGGGTATAATTGCTCGGTGACAAATGACACCTACTCTTCGACGAAGGCAGTCGAACCCTCTGGAGCAGCGAGGGACAGGGAGGAAGGAGACCCTCGCCTTGGCAACCATGGTGGACAGCGGTGGGAGAGGCTCGAGGTGATGGTTTTGGCATGCGCAGAGGACTAGGTGGCGGAATTTGCGGCAGTAGACGAGGCGGCTGGAGTCGAGGGAAGCTGGGTCAGCGTAGTGGGGGTGGAGGCACGAAGACACCCTGCATCGACAACAACCCGAGAAAGATTGGCCCTCAGAGAGTTGGAGGGTGCAGGAAGACTCAGACAGTTGCAAACGATGGCCGCGGTGACGCCATGGACCCTCTGAGCCTGCATCACTGCTACCTGAATAGCTGTCGAGATCTAATTCAATCCTTGATGATTCGGATGGATGCGACAAAAAGAGGCAACAAGGAAAAGCACGACGAGTTGATGGCTACTCTGGAACGCATGCATTATTTCCATTGCCAGCTCAGGGAGTGAGTGGTGGTAGTTTGGAGGGGACAAAACTAGTTAACGAAGAAAGTGGAACAACTAGAGACTTGGATAACGCACTTTGAAGGGCACGTTCAGTGCACCTTCCATCCTCCGCCTCCTCCATGAACTGCTCCAGATAACCTTGCTTCAGTCACCTCCGACGACTAGCATGCCCTCCGGTTTTCTTTTTGTTTTGCTTGTCTATTGGAGCCTATGGCGCTCCTGTTTGTGCACACTGGAACTAGTATCCTTTTTGTATTTTTGTCACCTTCTGCAGCTCACGGTCAAAAAACCCGGTAGGGGTGAGACCACATGCTTTTTGGAAATTTCGGATGTATATCCCTTTTTTTAGAATGAATAGAATGTTGACTTACAAAAAAAATAAAATATTATAATTGAAATCATTAGGTAACTTATAAATCCGAAGATTGAATCGTGATGCATCATGCTTTATACAAAAAGGATAACTGTAAATAGAAAATTGAGTATCTCATCAATGATCACTCTATTAATATGATGGTGTAATGTAAGTTTAACTATATGTTGAAAAATAGGTCTACGTGCTCATCATTTGAATATTTCAACTCTACATCATGATCAACCTATCATCTTCCCTGAAATTAGCCTCAAATTTAAAAATTCCTATTTAGTTACAATGGTAAATGAATATTATACATTATTTGAGAACATGCTATAGTCTATGTATCATATTGTTCTAAGAGGACTCTTCAACTAGAGTTGGATGGGATTGATTTAATTAAATTATTATTGACACGACCATCTGTTTTACACTATATATGATTATCTACGTATTGGCTCAGAGCTTTCATGTTAGCATTATCAAAAATTGAAAATCAAAATTTTGTTGTGTAAGACCTTTCCTACTAGCATTATCATGTGCTATACATCCTATGTAATTTATATCTTATATGACTATACCACCTACAAATTACTAATAAGCAATCTAACTAAAATTCTAAATAGAGTATTTGCTTTTTATGGTTTCAAACAGGTGGCAAATATACTTAAAAAAATAAAAAATAAACTGAAATCTCTAATGCTATTTGCTTGGGATCTGGCATGTTAGGGCTAGTTGGCACAGGATCCATTTCCGTAGCATGGGATACGTATCTAGTTTTGAAGGATCTGTTTACATGGCAGATTCCATGCGGATTTGGGCAGATCAATGTTTGTATTCATATCCGAAAAGTGGATCTGCAGATCAAGCATCAAGACCCCATGGATCTGGTAACGCAGCTTTTCCCATGTCCACGTAGCTTCACTAGAGTAACCAAGCTTCCATCCATAGCTTCTTTTGTGGTGCCTTGGATGCTAGGAGAACTAGAGTCTATACTTTCTCATAGTTGCAAGTTAATTTTTCCCCGACACTTTAGAATCAGGTCTATGTCTAAAATCATGATCATAAACACATTGAAATACCACAACACTAGCACTTTGCACAACGGAAAACGTACAACAATGAATCAATGTAGTACACAAGACAAATTTTCAACCCAAAACTTGTTATGTTACAATCTCTAATACAACAAACATAGGGCTCCTGTACCAGGTATCATGGCCTTTACAATTGGCCCTGATACAAGAACAACTAGGGCTTTGAGATCAACGACTTGTAACAGAGTACACTTGACTTGCTGATGTAGTGCTTCCACAGCCCTTTCAGTCCACGTACCTTAAACAAAGTTGGCAGGTCCTTTGCCACCTCTTCTGCTGCTCACAAGTACTTCGGCAAATTCAGAATGTTTGCTTCTTCAGCTGACCAATCTGCCTCTGTCAATCCTCCTGCTGCTCCAAGGATGATTGATCTTAGGTCTTCAACAACACTAGCTTCTCACAGTAGATAAGTTCATCTACCCACTGCACGCACGCCAATGAGACATGCTGTTCACAACTTCGTTTGTGAACAGAACTCAGCTTTTCAGATCTGCCCTCTTATCACTGTTCTGCCAACCCCAGATCACTGAACTTGGGCACACAACCTAACTGCCCACTCACTGCCTTCTGCTGCTCCAAAAGGTCAGTTCTTAGGGGCTTCAATTCTGCCCTCACACAGTCCAATAAACTGACTGATCTAGGGCCCTTGGCATAGCCCACTTACATCCCCTTTACAACACAAAAGTTAGCTGATATAGGGCATCATACACAGCCCACACATCTGCAATTTGTCTCCTCAACTTACATGAAACTTAGGGCTTCTAGAATCAGCCCACTCAACAGTGAATGATCACTTGCTTCACTATCCTTGGGGCATACAAACAACAGCCTCCTAACAGTGATGTTGACCCTCAAACATCAATGTACTTGGGCAACCAAACACACTGTCCAATAACCTATTGAACAGACCTCCACTTAGCAATATCTCTCCAACGATCCTGCCCACGGGCCACACATCTTCACTTCATGACAACCATACTACCTTCAGCATTCCTCCTCACACTCTATCCTCCAGCTTGTACTCTTCTGTCCACGACATAAGAGAGAATCTCGAAGGATCTGTCAACACACCTAAACCCTGCGCATAATCTTCAGAATCTGCGGCCTTAAAACCAGACTTCACCTCATTTTTCTAGGGTCTCGGCCCTCTTTTCTATGAACAAAAACAGAGTGAAAATCACAGAACTTGGGACAGATTTTTAGGGATAGTACACGGCAGGCTGAACATGCATAGAAAGAGCCCTAATCTAGGGCACGAACTTACTTGAGGCCGAAATTACAGAGAGTCTTCTCCTTGATTCTGGGCAAACTCGGGCTTCTCAACAGACATAAGACTGACCACTCGTGCGCACATTTTGTCCTCCCTATGTTCTGTGTCCACCTGAGGTAATTTGCACTTGTTCTTGAGCATATCACATGCTAGAATGAGCTTCTTGGATGGATGCACAAATGATCTTCATCTCATGCTTCTTATAGTTTCTATGAGGGTAACGGTTAGTCCTCAAGGGGCATCACTTAAGCCCAAACCGACTTGAACTATCTAGACAAAACCCCAACTATCATAAGAAATGGGATTCCTTACAATTGTTTCTTGCCACATCATGATGCCCCTAGGTGACCCTTAGCCCATCAAGGGTGCCCTCATGCATCAATGACCAAACTATCAATTTCTCCACTTGGTTTCGTGCCCACAACTTTGGGTACGAAACACACTGCTTGGGTACATTGCCCACAAACCACTTTTGTGGGTCAACTCTTCACAAACCTAGTATCCTAGGGGTTGTGGGAGTACTCCTTGTTACTGCTCAATTTAGCAGGGGGCCTAGGAGGGGATCCTATAGAGCAACTAGTAGGTCAAGGATCAACGATGGATCAATAGCCCACTGTCACCTCAGTTAAGGCTCCTTGCTCTTTACAAACTTCCATTGATGGGAGGAGTCCTGGTATGAGAGGAATCACGAGGAAAGATGGATCAATGATAAGATATGGTGATTCCTAAAGCCTATTCACAAGAGAGGCTCAAATAATTGGCTTGTTTGCTTTGAAAGCGAGGTGATTAGCTCTCTAAGAAGGGCTATGAGGATACCTAGACCTAGGGTCAGGGAATATCTTTTAAGAATAGGTGTCTTGGGCCTAAGAAACCTAAAGGAGAAATGTTTTCTATGCAATCCTTGTGGAATTTGAGTTATAAAGTTGTGGGACCACAAAGAACCAAAGTGGACCCAAACTAGGTCAAGGATGTGGAGTTTATCAACATTAGAAGGGCTTGACCACTGTAGGGAGGAGAATAAGATCAAAGGACAAATTCTCTTTTGAATTTTAAATGCTATGATCCAACTGAGGACACTAACCCAAATCAACGTAAGGAAAGAGATGGTCTTATGGCTAGGGCTTGCTATATCTTGGGATTCCATTGTCGGATTTGCCTCAAACTTGGAGGACCTCTTGAGAAAACCCCAACGCAGTAGTGGACCAAAATTCAAGGGTTTTGAATGGATACAAAGGATTTCGCTTGATTCCCTAGGTGACCTACTAGGGTTAGGCCTAGAATTGGGAGAGATGAGAAAAAGAGGGGTAAATTTGACCACCAAAGGGATGCGAGGATCAGTGCCTTGCTTCTTGGGCTTAATGGAGTCAAGATACACCTAGATCGAGAATTTTCATATGCTAAGGAGCCCTAGATGACTTTCGCTAGCCTTTCAAGGTGCAACAACAAGGTCATTTAGGGATTTATACTTCAAATTGCAAAAGAGATGAAGTTCAAGGGCTTTCAACCAATGAGGTGCCTCTAGGAACATTCACCCACTCCCTCAAAGAGCAACACATGTATTAAACCACTTATTCAAGGTTTCTAGAAGAATTTCGCATTACCTGAACCCATACAAGAACAATTATAACAATAACATTCATTAGACAAGTAAGATAACAAGAATAACATTAGAATTTCACTTACATGAGAGAGAGAGAGAGTATATCCATTCATCAACTTCGCATTAGAAAGAAGCTCCAAAGATAATAGCGAAAATCCAAACATCATAGTGCATCTAAAAACTCCAAAAAGTTCATCCCAAAAATAAGTGCGAAAATCTCTCAAGAGATACTAATCCAATCTTAAGTGATGAGGAGAGGAATGAATAAATCTCTCATCTATTTATATCCTTCCAAAAGAGTGTGATTCGCCTAATTAGGCCTAATTAAGCCCCAAATAATAAAGTAATGTGCAATAATAACATCCCTTGTTGACAAGCGCGCCAAGATAGCTCCAAAATAGAAAGATAAGCCTCTCAAGAGGGAAAAATAGTGATCATAATGAGTCGTTGGGCCATTGAGAAGGCCTAGTGGAGTCCAAGTGTGCCAAGCTGAGAGAATTGACTCCAAACATAGTGAATAAGGGGTTGGCCCTTTGATATCCAAGAAAGTCACATGTGGTGTCCCCAAGGGGGTTTGGGGGCACAATGACATCCTCATGGGTCTCCAAGTGGATTGATAATGCCCGTAAACCATCTGTAAGGGCTAGGATGATGACATAAGCCCTCCCTTTGTCTCTCGCAGTGAGACACATCCTCATCTGGACCCTGGAACCTCTGTCAAGTGTGTGGTACAAGTGTGGAGCCGACTAGGCATGGTGATCCAGGTGCATTATCCTCATCCAAAAAGGTGGAACATGAGCAACCACTGAATTGTATTGGGGATTCATGAAGTGCTTTTTGCTATGGTGGAGGTCCATGTATCTCTCCACTCACCCCACAAGTGCCACTGTGGCCCTCTGGAGGGCTTGGACCTCGTATAGGGAGACCAAACCCCAAATGGAGACCCATCTGCAATCTTGTATAATACCCAATGCGTCCCCTTGCCTTCTAGTACAACAAATCATTAGAGTAATCAAGTAAAAGAGCTTACAAATCATGAAACACAAGCAGACACTTTATAATAGCATGCCCTTCCATGGCGGGCTTTGGCATGTACAGGTGTCTCCAAGCTCAATAAGGGGGTTAACTGTGAAAATTCCGAAATCCAGAATCCTACTACAACAACTGATTATGTTTCTTCTATTTGTTAAATGAACTGAACAAATTATTTACTGCATCCTACGGTAAATATCGAAACTAATACACTGCAACCTTCACAAATACAATACTGTGGAAGGAAAATAATGCTGGAAGAATAGATGCACACACACAAATACACAGTTATTTTTGGACCAATGTCCCCAAAAAAACCAACTTGGGAAAACTGGTGCATCAACTGAGGATTTTATTATTATGCAGTAGTAAATTTGAGTACAAAACTATGGATGCTCAAATCTAGCAATCCATATACAGAAATGACTGACAAAAAGTCTAGTGATAAAAATCTCACTCCCACTGGCGATCCGACATTGACCTTGGCTCAAGATGAGCTGCTCTCTGCTGCCTCTGCGCAGCCCCTGCGTCAGCCTACACAATGTTGCGTCCCACAACTCAGACCAACGTCTCTCTCACTAATTGAGTAGCTGCTATTTGGAAGATCGATTCTCTTGGCCTTCGAGCTCCCACTCCAGCTTCTGGCACCGAATCACTGCTTCTCCCCAGCAAAATACGGATTCCCCTCTGAAGCACTACGCTGCCTCTCTGCTTTGCGCTGCCTCTCTGTGGCACTCACTGCCTCTCTGCTATGCACTCACCAGACTGGAAAATCTCCCTCTGACCTTACTATACCTGCCTCTCTCTCTCTGTGCTTCGATCTTAGTGAACCACCTTCAACAACTGAATGCTATTACTCTTGAGATCGATTTCTTAGTAAAATCAAATTTCTGGTGTCTCAAGTATGTTCTCCAACCCCCATCGAATTTCTTCTTATAATCTCTTGTTGAGACATCAACGACCAAGATTAAAACATAATAGATGGCTAATATTAACTAGAACTCGAGCCATGTCTTCTTCTAGAAGATTCTCACCATGACTTAATTAATGTTAGGATATTTCGACACATAGGAAGTAATTAAGTACAACTTGGTTTAATGTATAGTTAGGTAAAGTGTGTTTCTTTAGTATGTACTTTTTGTAACTTACAATTCGATGGTCACGATATGTTCTAGACATGAAGTGATCCGACGGTTCATTCTCTCCTCGGTATTACTGACACTTGATCCGTGGCTTAACCCCCGATTGGTCCATTATCTCTATTTAAAGAGCATGTAGGGTCATTTATTAGGTGACCGTTCACGAGAGAATCTTATGTAAATTTTCTTTCTTTTACATTAATAAATTGCCTAAAGTGGCTGTGGACTGTTTCTCTCTTTGAGGGTTTTAACCACGTCAAGAATACTGGTGTGCTGATATGTGATTTGTTTGTGAGCGGTGTCCTTTGGTGTCCTATCTAAGGAAGTTACCCTGTAAATTACTACTTGGTATCGTGGCGCTGTTTCTCTTTCTTTAGCAAAAGCAGAGTATTGTGGCACCATTGAAGCCAGTAAGGAAGCCCTGTGGCTTCATCAGATCCTGTCAGAGTTTGGTTTTCAGCAGCAGCATCCAACTACACTTTGGTGTGATAATCAAAGTGCCATTCAACTATGCAAAGATCTGTGAGAATTTTTGAATCTACACATAAGAAATTCTACTGCAATCACTGGTTTATCATCTCCTACTTGTTTTTACATTCAACAAGTTTATTTAATTACTTAAACAACGATGAAAACACTATTGCAGACTACAGATACATACAGATCATGAACTGAAATATAACGAGACAAATACATAAGGGACACTGTTATTTTTGGACAATTGTCTTCGGAAAAACCTAATTTGGGAAAACCAATGCAACATATAGAGGGTTTGTATTATTAAGCAAGCAAAATCTGAGTACAACAGGTTGCCTCTCACACTGGCTAACCTTTCAGAGATATTACGATAGCAAGAAATACATATGAGGGTTTACCTCGTTCTCCAAGTCTCAACTGATCCACTGAATGGTTGACTCCGACAAAGCACTACGAAAATCCCAACACAATCTGCTTTGTGTGGGCCAGTGTCTTGCCTCTGGGAGACTGCGAGACTTATTTGTTGGATCGATTTTCCCTCAGAAGCTTCGACTTCAACCCTCCCGGCTCAGTACATCGAACTCCCAGCAAAATCTTGAACTTCCCTCGGTTATCTCGCACTGCCACTACAAGAACCCTCTTGGCCCGCATCAACTCTGCGTGAGCCCCTTCCTGGGCTGCGTAGGCCTCTGTGCTGCCTTTCTGATGTTATTGCTACCTCTCTGCCTGGTACTCGTTGGCTCGGAACTCCCTTCTGATCCAACTCTCTGCTACTACCCCTCTCACTGCGACAGATCACTTGTTCAATTTTCTTAGCAAACCTTGCCCCAGAAAAATCGAACTGTCTGATCTCTCAAGTGTGTCTCCGATTGACCCTCAAGCCTCCTCTTATACTTTTCCTGTTGATGAATCAACGACCGAGATTAAGTCCCTAATCAACGGCTAAGATTAAATTAGACTTGAACTTTGTCACTTAGAAGCTTCTCACCCATATTTTCATTAATACCCATTAATATTTTTATTTTCCTAAGTTTAGACTTAGGAAACGCATTAAAAATATTAATTATTTTAATAAAACACAATCTGGGTGGAATTTCACCAAATGATTTCTGGGTCTTGGAGATCTCATGTGTTCTAGCCCCTCCACAAAATTTTGGAGCTAGAGCACATCCGATGCTACCCAAAATCAACACTCCCTCTTAGCGAGGAATGTGCTCTATCAATACTTACCAACAGAAGTATCACATTGATCCATGGCACCGGTCCTCGGTGCTGCTAATGCTTGGCATGCTACCCTTCATCCACTGCACTGCTACAACCTGTACTGTTGCCCATGACACTGCCACTGCCACTGTTGCATCTGTACTACAACTCCCTCTCAATATGCTACATCATGCTGCCCATAGCACTGCCACTGCTAAGTGCTGCACTACAACTCAGTTGCTGAGAAGTAAGCAACTGAAAAAGTCACTCAAAACTGACATGCTAGTCAGTGTGGATGCCTCGTGATGCTGAAGCTATTGCGTTGCTACTCTGTGCTGACCCTCTTATGCTATTGCGCTGCTGTTGTATCTACTTTGTGCCTCCCGCACTGTGCAACACTCAACTGTGTTGCTTCAGACTTTGGCACTCTAGCTCTGGCACTGTCGCTGCTCCATCATCCCTCGCACCAACTGACTCTCGTCATTTTGCTACTGTCATTAAGGGCTCCCGTAGCCGTATGTGATTCAAGAGTTTGGGCACCCCAAGGATCCTACCTTTGTGTAGTCCTCTCGACTACAACTCAATGTTGCCCTACCTCTTCTTTAGAGACGCATGAGCACTCATGGCACAATCCTCGTCATCGTCCTCCTTGTCAGCTTTTGCTGGAGCAGCCTTTGAGTCAGACTTCTCTTCCTTGCCCTTCTTCCGAGGGCACTTTGTGGCGAAATGTGCCAGTTCCCCACATTTGAAGCATCTGACTTTGGATATGTCTTTCTGTTTCCTCTTTTGCTGCCCTTGTTGTCCCGCTGATGCGAGAGCTGCATCCTCCTCTTCCTCCTTCTTGGCTCTGACTCCTTTGCCGCTACTTCCTGCCTTGGTTAACCATCTGATCTCTTCCCATCGAAGAGCTGCCCACATCTCCTATCAACTGGGGAGAGAAGCCTTGCCCAAGATGCTCTGGACAAAGGTCTCCCAGTCTTCAGTGATTGCATTCAGGGCAGTCCTGACCATGAACTTAGGATCTGGTATAGACTCCACGGAAGTCAGCTGGTCTTGAATCCCTTGCAACCTGAGAAATAAGGGATCGATTTCTTCTCCTTTCTGCATCTAGTACTGTCTTTGCTAATTCTCAAGCAACATCTTCCTTTGAACGAAAGTTCCCTCGTACAAGGTGGTCAAGGCCTCCCACATTTCCCTTGCTGTGTCCTTTTCAACAATATGTGGAACTACATGATCCTTGACCTCGTCCAAATTCATGCACTTCGCCTTTGCTTGAGCCTCCTATCGACTGTAACAACAACTGTCTTCAAGGCATAATCCTTGATGCGATTCTTGTCCAAGACTACCAGGATCCTGGCCTTCCAGATCACAAAGTTGGATGCTCCATCCAATCTGTCCTGACCCCTCAGTCCATTAACTGCCATCTCTGCTCAAATGAGTGTCGAATAGGCTCTCTTCTCCCTCTTTTGTTGTTGCCTCAGCAAAACTCGGATCTAGATTTCTTTGGCGCTAGAGGAACAAGTTCCCTCTAGACTCCCTCTAAGGAATGATTTCCTTCACGGAAATCCTTCCGCCAAATAATGTCGAATCACCCCTCTCCGATCCTCCTTTGCTACTGCTCAGCAACCCGGATCTAGATTTCTTTGGAAAGAAATCTGTTAAGGCAGTGACTCCCTTTACCTTGGTTTAGTGTCCTTAGACACTGTTCTGCACCAACAGAAACAGCGTCCCACCAGCACCTCAGATCGAATCTTCACTGCTTCTCCAACTCCGACAACCGACTAAATTGAGCCTCTCAGGCTCTGCGCTGGCCTAGAGAGCTGACACAGTCACTGAGTGAGCTCCTCTTGGGTACTGCGTCACCCTTTACAGGCTCAAAATGCTAACACAGGTATTACGTGAACCTTTGTGTCACTCCTCTGGCTTTGCATTACTCCTGTAGCTGCTCCTCTGCCTCTGAAACAATGCCGTCACTCGGGACAACTGCTTCTCTGTAGCAAATTCTCTGGATCTCTCAGCTGGTGTCTTCAGTCTCCTATGGTCTGCAATGCTCTGATACCATGTGAGAATTTCTGATCAAAAATTCTACTGCAATCACTAGTTTATCATCTCCTACTTGTTTTTACATTCAACAAGTTTATTTAATTACTTAAACAACGATGAAAACACTATTGCAGACTACACATACATACAAATCATGAACTGAAATATAACAAGACAAATACACAAGGGACACCATTATTTTTGGCCAATCGTCCCCGAAAAACCCAATTCGGGAAAACCAATGCAACATACAAAGGGTTTGTATTATTAAGCAAGCAGAATCTGAGTACAACAGGTTGCCTCTCACACCGGCTAACCTTTCAGAGATATTACGGCAGCAAGAAATACAATCAAGGGTTTACCTCGTTCTCCAAGTCTAACTGATCCACTAAATCGCTGACTCTGGCAAGCACTGCGAAAATCTCAGCAGAATCTGCTCTGTGTGGGCCAACATCTTGTCTCTGGGACACTGCGTCACTTCTCTGCTGGATCGATTTGCCCTCAGAAGCTTCGACTTCAGCCCTCTCGGCTGAGAACATCGAACTCCCAGCAAAATCTCTAACTTCCCTCGATTATCTCGCACTGCCACTACAAGAACCTTGTTGCCCTGCGTTAGCTCTGTGTGAGCCCCTTCTTGGGCTACGTAGGTCTCTGCGTTGCCTCTCTGATGCTATTGCTGCCTCTTTGCCTGGTACTCATTGGATCGGAACTCCCTTCTGATCCAACTCTCTACTACTGCCCCTCTCATTGCAACAGATTACTTGTTCGATTTTATCAGCGAACCTCGACCCAGAAAAATCGAACTGACTGATCTCTCAAGTGTGTTTCCAACTGACCCTCAAGCCTCCTCTTATACTTTTCTTGTTGGTGAATCAATGGCCGAGATTAAGCCCCTAATCAGCGTCTAAGATTAAATTAGACTTTATCTTCGTCACTTAGAAGCTTCTCACCCATATTTTCATTAATACCCATTAATATTTTGATTTTCGTAAATTTAGACTTAGGAACCCCATTAAAAATATTAATTATTTCAATAAAACACAATCTGAGTGGAATTTCACCAAACGATTTTTGGGTCTTGGAGATCTCATGTGTTCTAGCCCCTCCACAAAATTTTGGAGCTAGAGCATATTCGATGTTACCCAAAATCAACAAAGATCCAGTCCAACATCAGCGCAACAAACACATTGAACTACACATGCACTTCATTAGAAAGCTCATTCATGACCATGTTCTTGAAGTGCAATATTGTTCAAACGATGATCAAGTTGCAGACATCTTTACAAAAGCTCTCACAGAGGCAAAGTTTACTAAACTTCCATTTATGGTTGGAGTTCAGGAAGTTGTCACTAAGGGGGGATAGGCTCTAATGCCTCCTTCCTTCACCTATTGTGTCATTTTTGTACATCCTTCAATTCTATCCCAAGTTGTTCTTAAGGGGGGATGTTAGGATATTCCGACACAGGAAATAATTAAGTATAACTTGGTCTAGTGTATAGTTAGGTAAAGTGTGTTTCTTTTCTATGTACTTTTTGTAACTTACAATCCGATGGTTACAATATGTTCTAGACATGAAGTGATCCGACAGTTCATTCTCTCCTCGGTATTATCGAGTCATCGACACTTGATTCGTGGATTAACACCCGGTTGGTCCATGGTCTCTATTTAAAGAGCATGGAGGGTCATTTGTTAGGTGGTCGTTCATGAGAGAAGCTTATGTAACTTTTCTTTCTTTTACATTAATAAATTGCCTGAAGTGGCCGCGTTGGCTCAGGCCATGCACTGGTTCCCTCTTTGAGGGTTTTAACCATGTCAAGAATACTGGTGTACTGATATGTGATTTGTTTGTGAGCGGTGTCCTTTGGTGTTCTATCTAAGGAACTTACCCTGTAAATTACTACAAATTAATACCCTTTAATTAATGAGTTTTCCTAAGTTTAGACTTAGGAACCATTAAAAAAAGATTAATTATTTTAATTATGTCATCTCTAGGTGGAATTTCCAGAAACGATTTATGGGTTTTGGAGAATACATGTATTCTAGCCTCTCCATGAAATTTCGTGGCTAGAACACAACCGATGCTAGAAAAACTAACACTCCCTCTTAGCGAGGAATGTGTTCCAGTGCTGCAACCCACTGAAGCAACACCTTGTCTTTGCACCACCTCCTGCCACCATGTTGATGTCTGGCTGCTTTGCCCATCACTACTGCGCAACTCTGATTTGAGCTGCATATGTGCTGCTGCTGACCCTGTTAAACTGTTGCCAACTACTGCATCTGCACTGCAACTCCCTCTCATCTGCTGCTGCTGCAACTGCAACATCTGCTACTGAGAAATATCCAACACACTGAACCAATTGTGGTCATTGTGATGCATCTGTCACCCAAGTCTAGACTGCTGCTAGACTCTGCCCTGTCACTGAAGCCTCTGCGCTGTCGCTGTTTTTGCACTGTGCCAACTGCACTGCTGTCGACTTTGCGTTGTGCTGCTTAGTCTCTGACCGCTACTAGCTATTGCATCTATCACTTTGGCACTTCACTGCACCAATTACCACTGGTCCATCCTGCTACTGCATGTTATGGGCTCTTGTAGCAAGGTATTGACTTATGAAGTGGACCTCCTCAAGAATCCTGCCCAACCTGTAGTTCGTTGGGGCTACAAAACCAAATCACCCCACCTAACTCTAGGAGGTATATCGTGATCATGGCAAACTCTTCCTCTAATTTGGAGGACAACCTGTCGAGCTTTGCGGATGCAACAATGTTGCACGAAGCGGGAGCGAAGCGGAAGCGCGGAAGCGTCATTTTCCAAAAATCTAGGAAGCGAAGCGTCCGCGGAAGCGTCTGCTATATATATATATTTTTATATTTTTTTGCATTTATACTCAAAACAAACATCCCAAATACCAAATTAATTGTAGAAGACATGAAAACATGCATATTTTTGCATAAATCAAGATAGATATGGCATCCATGATTCCATTGTAGTTACTAGTATGTACAACAATCATCTATATTCTAGCTATTACAAACATACATCAAATTTTTAAGCATATTATAAAACATAAAACATTTAAGCATATTATAAAACATAAAACATAGAGCATATTATGATTTATCTAGCAAGTGAGCAACTGTCAACATTTGTCATGTCCAAAATTCAAATAATAATGTTTACAAAATATGTCATTTGGTCACCGCCAAGCCAAAAAGGTTCAAAATTCAAATTCACAAGTCTACAAGTCTAATGAGTAATCTATGACAAAAAGAAGTAGATTGTGAATATATCTACTAATCTCTCCTCCTTCCACCACGAATAGAACGTGATGGCGGGCCTCCACGTGGTGGCAATGAAGAAGATGGTCCCTGTGTAAGTCGTGGCACTGAAACTGATGAAGAAGAACCCCCTGCTGTTGGTGTTGAACCATGGAACCTAGGAACCAAGGGACCAGATGGGGGTGGGGGTGGTGGCATATCAACACGGTCATCATCATCCTAGAATCGCTCAAAAAATTCATGCAAAAAAAAAAACCACTAGTTAACAAAAAAATTAAAAACATGAATTAGAGAAATGCTTTATAAGGGAAAATTGGAAAATTCATACCACAATGGACATACCTGGATAAGAGCATCCTCTAATTACTCTAGTCGCAACACTCCATCCTCCAAATTGGGCTCCTCTGGATTCTTGTCCCAAATCAACAAGTCTTTATTAGACTTTGCATCTTCACAGTAATGGGACAACAATCGCAAGTTGTAATGAACATAAACCAAGCTCTCTGCCCGGTCTAAATTCAACCTGTTCCTTTTAACACTGTGGATGAAAGAATAAGAGCTCCAACACCTCTCTGCAGAAGAAGTGTTTACCACCTGTGATAGCACCCGCAATGCCAAACTCTGTAGAAGTGGAGTACCCCCTCCATGCATGTTCCACCACTCAAGAGCAGAAAAAGTCTCTCGATCTTGAATTGCATGCATGCTCCCAAATGGACCAGTGTTGAGCGTATAGTTGCTCACCTGTCTCCGTACCAATGCAGCCTCCTCATCATCAGGGATTAATCTACTCAATGCAGCCATATATTTTTCGTGAACCTCTCTATCTTGGTGTGGTTTTTTCCTGCTTCCCCCCCCAGGTGCTGGTGTTGAAAGCCATGATGGATGATAGTATTTAGGTGTCAAAACATATGCTAATGCATGCAATGGAATATTTAGCATTTCCCATCGGTTTTGCACCTCTACACGAATATAATTGTACAAGGTGGTATCTCTAGGCTCAACAATGTCTTTAATCTGCCCCAACATGCTATCCATTTGCTCATACACCTCCCCAATTACTGGTCGATCTGAATCTGCAAACTTGATCATGTAATAAATTGGTTTGGTGAATTGCAAAACATATTTAACCTGTGACCAAAAGTAACTGTCAAGAACAGTGTCCTTGACTACATTAGCACCATCTGTGTCAGTGTTAATTTCATCCCATGTTTCAGCACACACCAGATTAGTTAAAGCTTGTCTCACCCTCACTAGCCGCCTAAAGGTGAGGTAATAACTAGCAAATCTTGTCTTTGCAATTTTAAGCAATTGCAACTTGGAGTAAGTGCCATAGAAGTAGTTTACCCTTGTATGCCCTGTGATGAATTTAATGAGCTGCTTCCCTTTCCTGTAAACCTCAACAATCCACCCACAATCTTTGTGTTTCACAATATCATGCATCAAAAGGTTCAATGTGTGAACCAGGCACCCAGACCAAAAGATGTGTGGATGAGTACGCTCAATAATTTTTCCTGCTGCCTTACAATTTGCTGCATTATCTGTGATCACTTGAACCACATTATTCGGACCAACATCTTTGATTGATTTCAATAGGAGATCTGCAATGTTTTGTGCAGTTGCACTGATGGAGGAGGAGTCATGACATGCAATAAATACTGCACCACTAGAAGAAACACCAAGAACATTTATCAAATGTTGGTTTCTAATATTTGTCCACCCATCTGATACAATGGATACCCCAGAATCCACCCACTCATGTGTAAAACGTGTCAAAGCTCTTTGAACCTTAGCTTTTTCTCTTTCTAATAACACTGTTCTAGCTTTCTCATAGTTGGGGGCCTTGTATCCTTTTGGGGCTTCATTGATGGCCTTTACCATGTCATGCCAATAGGGAGAGCGAAGCACATTGAATGGTACACCGCAAGCACAAAGAAAACGGACTATCTTTCCATCCACATCATCCCTCCCAGCAACATTAAGGAAATCCCCTATTGTTCTTCTACCTCCAGAGGTTGCAGAAGTACCATGAGGAGATGGGCAACTACCAAATTTAGAGGTTGCACTTGATTCAGAATGAGTTTTTTGTTTCTTGTTTTTTTGTTGTGCAGCCATCTCTATTTGGATGTATTTTCTTCTTTCTTCAGTTGGAATGTTTGGGCAAATTTGTACCCCCACAGAACCCTTTTTTTCATCACTGTCCAGCACCCCACAAAGATGCCTCCTCAGACGGGTATATGAACCACAATATGGTTTTCCTCCATGACAACCATGAGGGCACACAAATTTGTAAGATCCACCACCCTTTCCCCCATCAAGTTTGGTCACATAGTTCCACAAGGGTGTTGATGTACCTTTCCCATCTTGTGCTTCAGTGTCCCCTTCAAGTTCATCCCCTTCCTCTTCAAACCCTTCCTCCTCATCATACATTGGGTCACTACTATTAGGACCAAGTTCATCCCCTTCCTCTTCCCTTCTATTCCTCACCCTTGCCATCATTAAAACCAAGAGTGGAATGATACATAGAAGCCAAAAGAACACCATCTTGGAATATGGATATAGGTGGTGGACAACCTGTAAATAAAGGAGCAAGTAGAAACAATGGGAAAGAGTAGGAGAGGGAGGAGAAAAATACAATTTTTTTTTCAAAAAAACAAGGGAGTTTGGGGTTTGAACTTACCTCTTTAGCTCTTGTAGATGAAGTCCTCCAAGCTCTTGCTCCAAGCTCCTCCTCCTTCTCCTAGCTCCTTCTTCTTCACTCCTCCAAGCTCTCCTCTCTTCTCCTCTCCTTTCCTCTCTTCTCTTCTCCTCTCCTCTCTTCTCTTCTCCAACTCTCATAAACTCAAAGTGAGAAAATGAGGAATGAATGGGGGCTTTATTCTTTTCATTCCTCACCCTAAACTCACCCTAACCCACCCCCTCACTCTTAAGTTAAGTTAACTTCAAAAAAAAATTAAAAAAAAGATGCGTATTTTCCAGCCCGCGCGGATTATGGAGGAAGCGCTCGGAAGCGCATCGTGAAGCGTACGCTTCCGGGCCCGAAGCGTGGCGCTTCGGAGGCCCGAAGCGCCATCCGAAGCGCGCTTCGGGGCCCACGCTTCCGAAAAACCAGGAAGCGCAAAAAAAACCGGAACCGCGCTTCGCCAAAATTGGAATCGCGCTTCGCCTGTCGCTTCCGTACGGGGCGCGATTCCGGCCTCGGATCCGGGGGGGGGGCGCTTCCTGCAACTCTGGGATGCAATCTGCTGGTCCTGCTTCTCCTCTCTGTCCTTCTTTCTGAGAGGACGTTGAGTGTTGTAGTGGCCAATCTCACCATATCTGAAGTATTTCACCTTGGAAATGTCCTTCCTCTTGCGCTGCTCTTGCTATCCCTTTGATGTGAGGGCCACATTCTCCTCTTTCTTTACTTGCTTCGTCCCATTGCTGGCGCTGGTGCCACTGATGGTGGTCTTCACCAAATCTCGCCTCATCTCCTCCTGCTGCAAATCAGCCCACATTCGATCCTAATTTGGAAATTTTTCTGTGCTCAGAATACTCTGGACGAAGACCTGCCATTCTTCAAAAACGCTATTGAGAGCTAACCGCTCTAAGTCTATAGGATGGGGCGCTGACCCTATTGCAAACAGTTGGTCTCAGATATCTTGAAGCCTAGTGAGGAAGGGATCTATGCGCTCCCCTTTTTACATCCTTGTGCATCTTAGCTTCTCCTCAAGATACATCTTCCACTGCTTGGAAGATCCCTCGTATAGCGTAGCAAGTGCCTCCACGTCTGCAGGGAAATATCTTTGCCAGCTATGTGAGACACCACGTGATCTCGAACCCCATCGAGAATTAACCTCTTTATTTTCGCCATCTCCCTATTGTAGGCTTTTAGTGGATCTGCATCTGCGGGTACAACTACCATACTATCGATGTAAGTTTTGAGATCGTATTCATCTAGAAGACAGGAAATTCTTGCCTTCCAAATCACATTGTTGGAGGCTCCCTCCAACCAATCCTGATCTCTCAACCCTGATGATGCCATTTCTGAAGAAAGTCGAATTCTTCCTCTTTTTCTCTGTGCAGCTGTTGATTGGCTCTACGCACTCCCTGTTGGAGTGGGCAAATCTACTCAAAACTACTGGTGCTCAGCTAGGAAAAATCGAACTTCTAAGCAAGAAGTTCCCCGAGGAAAGAATTCCCTCTGTGTGTGCTCTTCTTTCTTCTTGACGCTATTTTGCACTAGCAAACTGCTGCAAAATCATTGCGTCGTAGCTGAAGATCTGCTTTGCAAAGAAAATACTGCTGTTCCCTCTGCCTTTGGTCATCTTTGATCTGGAAAATGTATTCTTTGTCGACTCTCTCAGAGAAATAATTTTTTCCTCAAAAATCGACCCCCCTGGCCAAGAACTGTGCTGCCTTTGAGGGTTTCGAACTACTGCCTCTGCAAAGATTCAAAATTCCTCTTCCCTTCTTCTACTTAGCTCTCCGGCTTACGATCTGTGCTTTGATACCATGTGAAAATTCCGAAATCCAGAATCCTACTGCAACAACTGATGAAGTTTTTTCTATTTGTTAAATGAACTGAACAAATTATTTACTGCATCCTACGGTAAATATCGAAACTAATACATTGCAGCCTTCACAAATACAATACTGCGGAAGAAAAATAATGTTGGAAGAATAGATGCACAGACACACAAATACACAATGATTTTTGGACCAATGTCCCCAGAAAAACCCAACTTGGGAAAATCGGTGCAATAGCTGAGGGTTTTATTATTATGCAGTAGTAAATCCGAGTACAAAACTATGGATGCTCAAATCTAGCAATCCATACAGAGAAATGACTGACCGAAAGTCTAGTGGGAAAAATCTCATTCCCACTGGCGATCCGACACTGACCTTGGCTCAAGATGAGTTGCTCTCTGCTACCTCTGCGCAGTCCTTGCGTAAGCCTATGCAGTGCTGCGTCCCATAACTCGGACCAATGTCTCTCTCGCTAATTGATCAACTGTTGTCTGGAAGATCGATTCTCCTCGCCTTTGGCTTCTGGCATTGAATCACTACTTCTCCCCAGCAAGATAAGAATTCCCCTCTGAAGCACTGCGCTGCCTCTCTGCTTTGTGTTGCCTCTCTATGGCACTCACTTCCTCTCTACTATGCACTCACTGGATTGGAAAATCTCCCTCCGACCTTACTATCCCTGCCCCTCTCTCTGCTTCGATCTTAGTAAATCACATCCGACTACTGAATGCTGCTACTCTAGAGATCGATTTCCTAGCAAAATCGAATTTCTGGTGTCTCAAGTGTGTTCTCCAACACCCATCGAATTTGTTCTTATAATCTCTCGTTAAGACATCAACGAACAACATTAAAACATGATTGATGTCTAAGATTAATTAGAACTCGATCCATTTCTTCTTTTAGAAGATTCTCACCATGACTTAATTAATAATCTTTAATTAATCAGTTTTCCTAAGTTTAGACTTAGGAACCATTAAAAAAAGATTAATTATTTTAATTAAGTTGTCTCTAGGTGGAATTTCCAGAAACAATTTATGGGTTTTGGAGATTACATGTATTCTAGCCTCAACACCAAATTTCGTGGCTAGAATACAACCGATGCTACAAAAACTAACATTAACCAAGGGCCCTATTAGGTGGTTTCAACCTCTAAAGGGGGTGACATGTCCATGGTACATCCATCAAGTGGTAGGTGGCATGCGATATAATGATGGAATGAAGTGGGGATCAGGGGAAGGCCCCAAGCCACATGCCATGGTACAAGGGTAGCTATAATAGGGGGAAGCAATCGTGGTACATGAGTGGCCAACACTTGGGTATATGAGTGTAGGAGGAAGCAATCGTGGTACATGAGTTACCCCAGCTTTTGTTTTTCCACCTTTCTTCAAATGCCTTTTGCCTTTGATTGATTTTTCTCATAACTGCTCAGGGCTCCAGGGAATGAGAGCATGATGTGTAGGATACAACAATAGATACCCCCTTTAAGGTGAGGCAGTTCATTGCCCACTAGGGGTTGGGACAGTCATGGGTTCCTTAATGTGGAGGGGGCTCATCTAGGGCCCATAGGAACTAGGGTGATGGCCATAGATTAGGGGTAGAGCTCATGTTTGGCTTTTGCCCACGCACTAAATTTGTATGTCTCGGCCATCTTTTTTTCTTTGTGGTACATTTCTTGTTGTAAGTGGCCAAATTATTCTTTTTCTTTTCTTTTTGCTGCATTAACCTTCGGGACATCATTCCAGGCCCGACCCAAGGTGTGGGCACGGGGGGGGAGGGAGCTAACCCTTTGGGGACCCAATGGACAAATGTGGCCCTGGATGGGAAAAGTGATAAATGGGGTTAAAATGAGTGGAGGGGAGTGATGTATATGGTGTCAAGAAGCAGGGCTATGCAACCAAAATCGAGATTTCGCATGTAGTGCCAACCCTAAAGCTAATAGCCAGTAAAGGAGATCCCATGGGACTAAGATACAAGGCTAACCACCAAATCGGGCAGCGGAGACAAGAGTACATATCTAGCCCACTCTTTTTGCTGAATCCCCCCAACAATCCATGTCCAAAAGTGTCCATGATAAGTAAACAAAATTACTCAACTATACCATTGAAAGGTCATACCTTCGGGGTCGAGAGGCCCCTCCTTCAAACATATGATCATAACAGATGGGTGAGGGACCACATGGCTGGCTCAGGTGGTAGAGATAGTGGCACACAAGCTATCTGGTGGCTGCAAGGGGCTGCCGGCTGAGGACCATCCAGGAGAAAAAAATTCTCCTATGATACCACCTTCAGATGGTGGGTAACAACTCCCAGGCTACACAAATCAACATCACGCTCCCTCTAGGATTTTATAACATGGTCCCATGAACCCTGCCCACTTCTTGGAGTATATCATCCATCAGAGCATTGAGGAACCAAGCTTCCATCCGTAGCTTCTTTCCCAAAGCCTTGGATGCTAGGAGAACTAGAGTCTAGACTTTCTCATAGTTGTGCTCCCTGTAGGATTGTACAACATGGTCCATGAACCCTGTCCACTTCTTTGGGGGTTATCATCCAACATAGCATTGGTCACATCACGGCAGTGGATGACGTTGACGAGGAGAATACCCTTCCTCAGCCTCCACTCACACTTGGCAGCTAGCTCCAGCTGGCCTTGACATTCTCTCTTGGCTCAACACCAATGCTTTGATCTTAGCTTCTATTACTTCAGCATCTACTTTTCCATTTAGCATTTCAGTCCTAATATGCTTTTCTTTCTTGGATGTACTGGATGTACTTTTTCAGCCCCATTGACCTACCTTTGTGTTCATTTGTTGTACATTCTTAAAATTATCTTATCTTATTTATCTTAAAAGTGCTCTGAATATTCTGCAAGATGGGGCACTTGTGGCTTGAATGCATGACATTGGATATTATTATTTTTTTTGTAACAGTAACATGTTCTTTCAATTTTATGCACTTCAAACAGGTTATGATTTCATATGAATACATCCTTTGAGTGCTTATTATCCAACTGGGAAGTGTGATTAGTACATGTTTCTTGTGCAATGCTGTTATAGTTGGGGTTAAACATTGCAAGTTACGTCCATTGTAGCTAGTCATTACATTGACTAAGAACCAAACTCTTACAGGGTCATCTAGGACTTTAATATTTGAATATATATGTGAAGAATTTTAGCTACTTACAGATATTCTAACAATTTCTACCTTTGCCAATAAGAGGTGACAATTGCTGTTATGCTGTTTTCAGAAATGAATTGAAGCTCATTCTCAGAAGTGTGGGCAGTCTTCATTTTGAATTTGGAGTGCATATAAATTTGAATGTTTTCAAGCAAGTTGGATTTCCATGTTCCATGTGATATCATTATCCACCTTGACAAAAGATGGGGTCAAAGAAAGATGCAGCAGCCACTAAGCGCTCATCTTTAAATCCAAATGCTGCAATATTCGTTCCATCTGCGCTTAGAGCTGCATCTACCATTACAAACAACTCAGTTATAAGGAATGAACTATGTGGAAATTCTGGTGCAGCTGTCACCCATAGTAATGATTCTTCAAGAACATTTACCGATCAGAATTTGCAGGACTACAGCCTTCTACTTCCTGATGATATTACACCAGACTTTCGTAGTTTGGATGATCGCATGTCCATCACTGAGGATGGTAGGGCCTTGATAGATGAGCATTCATTTACATGTATTGATCAAAGGGATATGGAGGTTCTTGTCACAGAGTTTCCTGGTTATTCAGTAGAGTGCCTCAAACAGGCTTATGATGGAAATGGCAATGATTTGATCTCAACAATCGTGATGCTCAAGGAACTTGAGGATGCGGATAGCAATGATTTATTCTCAACAATTGCAAGGCTTAATGGGCTTGAGGTACATCTTTATAAGCGCTTCTTCAAACTTTCATATACATTTTTGATTGCCGAATCGAGGTTTGTGTGGATTGCTTCAAGTGCAGAGCTTGGATGCCTTCCACTGGACTGATGTAATAGATGCCTTTAATGATTTGGTCTTTCGATTTTATCAGTTTGGGATGCAGCTTCAAGATGATGACAATCCACTGTGGGAAAGTATGATAGAGTCCGCATCTGGTACAAATATGGATCCCAGTGCTGGGACAAGTAGAAGTGCTCAAGTTTCACCCAATACATTCACACCTGACAGAAGAGCTTGCAGTGGAACATGGCCACAGGAGTATGCTACCCTTCAACAGACGCATCAATTCCGCCCACAAATTTATCTCAACACTGGAGAAACAGTGGGTGAGTTCTATAGTAGTCAGGCCCATAGAGTTTGCAGTCTTTAATTCTTTTGACTTTGAGGTTTCCTTATATTTGAAATAACAATTTTGATATGTGCGTCAGATGTGTTTACTGATGTCTTTGGTTTGATGGTTCAGGGACAGGTTTTTCTTTGGATTTGGTAGAGTCTGCTAAAGATCATGCTCATGCTCAAAATACATATCTTGAACAGGTATTTTCTCTAGATTTGAGATATTTTATTTTTTGCTTTTCTTAAGTTTGACAATGTGTATTTTATTGCAAGGAGAAACAGAATTACATAGATGTTAAATCAATGAGCTAAGCACTGTCCATGATGACTCCTTGCTTAAAAGTTAATATATGCAAGAAAAGTTCATATCCCAGCCTTATCTCCAACTTCTGGTGAACCAATATCTGTTCTGGAAGAATCTACTTTAGTTATCAGTATCACCTATTCCATTGAGTCAGTTTGGAAGGATGATAATGGATTTAAATTGCAAGCTTCTCCATTAAATGTTGCCCTGCTTGTCCTCTTCCATAAGATCAAGAGACCTGCAGGCTGCAAGGCGTCTGGTACTTCGAATTTCCCTACTCTGTAGCACGATCATCCATAATTGCTCCTTTCCACCATAGAGGACCCACAGAAAGAACCGAGTACTCTGCAACAATCCATTCTCAGGATGTCTGAGCCACAGTGTAATTGCCGAAATTATGTTTCATTGTTTCTTCTTTTTGGTCAATCACACAAAGACCATGCGACCACAGTGTGTCACAAAGTCTGGCTTTGACAGCTAGACTTTGACTAATTGTCATTCATCACAGCACACGGGATACTGATATAGAAGAAACTCTAGGTTTCCAAATAGAATAGCATCTTTAAACCCATTTATCTTTGGTATCCTCTACCTGTCTTTTTTTAATAAGTCTATCTGTAATACTGTGGCTTGTTAGACTCCCTCGGGCAACTTACTTGTGTCATAGCTGAAAAATGGTTTATTAACACATTATTTGCAGGTTCCAAAGAGGTTGTAGTGCATCTGGTTACATCTTAAGGATATCAGAGCATAGGCACATCTGCATAACTCTAAGAAGGCTTCTTTATCAGACACAGGGTGGTGTGGGATTTGATTGACTGGTATCTGTTCTTTCCAGCTTGTGTAATTTTATCCCATAAATCGCTCCACATATGAAAACTTCTCCTAGTTGGTCTTTTTCCTGAACTTGCAAGGAGGCTGACCCGACCTCTTTATGTTCGACAATGCCCAGATAAATCTCGCTACTAAATTCCATCCATTTCTTAGCTCTTCAAAATCCATGTTAAGTTCTTGGGATATTTTTTGCCAAAATTTCTAGATCATTTTGAGAACCACTGAACCTGCAAACTTGAAAGAAATAGTTCCAAAAATGAGACTGCAAATTGCCAAAGCGCCTTTTAACGCCATTGATATGGGAATCTATTTCAATCCTTATGCTAATAAGCTACCTTGGACTTTTGGAGTATTTGTAATGAACATGAGACACAATAAAGCATGATAAACCTGCATTCACGCTATTTAAACGAAATATTGATGTTGTGCACAACTCCCAAAGGTATTACTATCACGAGTAACACAATAACTCAGATATTAGGAGAATAACTCCAAATAACTTAAATATATCAGAGTTCAATGGGCCAATGTATGTATTAATGATTCTATGGACCCTTTAATATGCCAGTTCTCATTCATTGACCATGTAGGCCCAGTACTATGCTGACCTACCATTTACGTTTACATTTACATTTACATTTGACTCCTTATCTCCTTATATACCTCCATTAGGCTTACTACATATATTACATAGTACCCCCCTTGGAAAGCACTGTAGTTAGGGGTTCTACATATGATGAAACTAAATAATAGGATTTCCTCAAATTTTAGCTCTCTTGTTGCCGTTGTTGATTATCTAACCATCCATAATTAACTCTCTCTTGTGTAAATATTTATATATATATAGTACAATCAATCTGTAATTTGTTTTGGGTGTTGGTCTTTGATAATATCTTGTCGTGTACTATTCTTGGAGCCTTTCTACATAAACGTTGTTGATTCTGCCATCTGCTTTCTTGGACCTAAGCATCTTTTTTGTACTTTCTTGCATCTATTGTAGACTTTTCTGATAATGTGGATTCCGACATAGTTTAATTTTTGATGGTTCTCCTTCCTCTTTGACCAACCTTGCACCCATCTTGCTTTCTGGTAAGGCTTTCCAGCCTTTATGCTGGATCTTCAATTGTATTTTTCTTGGAACGGAGTGTTGTCAATTTTTTTGAGTCTCCCAATTTGAAATTTACCTTCTTGAGTTGGATCCCTTCTTGTAGTTTTTCTTCCTCCTTTTGAGAACTTGATGCTGAAGGGGAACACTATTCATCAATTTCTTCCATTCTTCAATTCTTGTTTGCATTTTTTTATTTATCTCATTTTTATTTAGGGCTTCTCCAACCTTTTAACAAAATTCCAGTTCAATTTCCCAGGTCATCTCTTCAGCTATGATCTTTTCTTTTGCCTCTCGTAGATGTCTTTTCACATCCTTAGCATCATTAAGAAGTTATTGACTAGGTTTAGGAAACCTTTTATTTATTTTATTTCATTTCTTTCTTGTATTAAGAGCTTGCAAATTAGAGAACTGAATATCTTTTTATACAAGTTCCTTTTTAGTCTTTTTCAATTTGTTTGTTGATTTCTACATGTTCCCCTCATTTTCAACACAAAGTATCAATATCCTTTGATTTTGTTCCTTTTATCCATTTATTTTCAAGGTAACATATCCTAGGAAAGTCCCTAACACATCTCCTCATTTTGAGGATGGTACCCAAGGTAAACCCTAGTTTCTTCATGGCACAAAGGCAAGTCAACAGTAGGGCTCAAAGCCATTACAGCAACATACTCATTATAAGCCCAACATGTGACTTGTAGGAATATAACTTGGGTGGGGAGGTTAACACTCCATCCCATGACCACTTAGGCTAGACCTAATTGACTCTCTTTATCCATTTGTTTGAGAAGAATTTTTCAAATTCTTCTCATGTGTATTTTAAACTAGTGCTTTTATCGAGACACATCCACCACTCCCAAACCTCATCATTCAAATAGGGACTTGGAAAAGTTTCCTTTGCAATATTTAACCATTTTTTAGCATCACTTCCTTATTTATCTCCGTTAAAGAATTGCATTCCCATCAATTCTAGACCAAGGACTTGGGCTCTTATTTGAACTGTTAACTTCCACCTCAACTATCTTTACAAGCGACGTCCAAAATGGTCCCAATTTTTTTCCCCTATATATTCTTCATTATTTCTTCTCTCAATTGCCTTTAGAATCACCTATATTGGACATTCCAATTAAAAGTTATGACCATTTTAAGTTGACTTACCAATTTAAACCCTTCTATGGGAATTCTCTATGATCTGACTTGATCTTCTGAATTTCTGCTCCAAGATTTTTGAGATTTCAACCATAGTTTGAAATGTATTCTCTTGCATTATATTAATCTTACTCAATTTGGATTTTCCAAGAGAATGTTATAGTAGATTTATTAAACCTTGTTGTTTTTAGCCCTTCTCAAGCGAACGAGGTTGGACATATACTATTTTTGTGACTTTGTTGTTTTTAGCCCTTCTCAAGGGAACAAGGTTGGACATATACTATTTCCCCTGCATTTTTCATGAACAACTCCAAATTTTGTCTCTATAGTACCTTTTGATGTTTTCTTTAGATGTTGTTGGTCTCACTCAATTTAGACCTCACAATCTTCAGATATGTGCATGTTTATTGGGCATTACTAGTTTTACCGAGGTTTCACGATTGGGTAGAAACCCTAATTGTATGGATTCTATCTCTTATATTTTTATGTCTTTGTAGCTGAAATGTTTACTAGAGATACACTTCAAGTCTCTCTCAATTTGTGGGCCCATAGCAAAAGTAATGGTTTTGATAGTGCAGTGTATTCCTTGAAGAAGCTTAGTTGATAATTATTTTGATCCAGGTAGATATTGGTGGCCATCCACCTACTCCATTGGCTCAAAGCATAGTTCTCCATCTTGGCAGTGGTTTTACAGTGTTTTTGGTCTTGAACTTCCAGGGTAAATTTGAGGCCTCAAACGAAGTTTTTTGGATGTGGTGGGGGGCTAGGCGATAGTGGTAGGCTTTGGCCTGGGCCCTGGTTAGAATATGTAATTCTCAGCTAGAACATTCCAACAGGCTACTGAGCGTGCCAAACAAAGAGCGTATTCAAAAGTTACGACCTTGAGAAGTTGATGTACCAACTAACCTAATCGGGGCCCGCAAACTTTCTGGCATTTCATCTTCCAGGGTTAGGATTTTGGACCTCTAGGGTTCTTGCTTTATGTTAAAAGGCCATTCTCTTGGCCTCTTGTAATAGAGTTTACGAATGTGCGTAGCTTCCATCTCTTTTTATTCAGAGATAACTACTACCATTCTAGTCAGTTTGTGTTCTACAATATTTTGTAGTTCATTTATTAATATAAGTTGGGTTTTCACCACATTATTGTAATACCTGCTATATTTTTTTGTGTTTCATTTCGTTCCTTGTATGACCCAAATAAGTGGTATTAAAGCATGGACACCAAGACAAATTTTACTTGCCAACAACACATACAACTCTACCGAGTTGTGAAAGCAGGGCAACTTCTTCACCAAGCAAGTGGCTCACTAGGAGCCAAATTTAGTACAAGTTTACCCATTTGATAGGGGCACTAAACGCAATGGAGGCCATTGCTTCCTAAGGGGGGAGGATTGATCCAAGTGGATATCAGTGGCCATCCACCTACTCCACTAGCTCAAAGCACAGTTCTCCATCTTGACAAATTCTACAGTTTTTAGGGTCTGAACTTCTAGGGTTGTTTTGAGGCCCTAAATAACGTTTTTTTGATTTGGAGAGGGCCACGATAACCATGGGCTCTAGCTTGGGCATCAGTCAAAATTTGTAATTCTTGGCTAGACCTTTCCAATGGGCTACCGAGTGCGCCAAACAAAGATTGTATGCAAAAATTATGACCCCAAGAAGTTGACGTACCAACTAACCCCATTGGGGCCTGCAAAATTTTTGGCATTTCATCTTCTAGGGTTAGGTTTTTGGACCTCTAGGGTTCTTGCTTTATGTGAAAAGGCCATTCTCTCGGCCCCTTGTAATAGTTTTACGAATGCACATATCTGCCATCTCTTTCTGTTCAGAGATAACTACCACCATTCTAGCCAGTTTGTGTTCCATAGTGTTCTATATTTCATTTATTAATAGAAATTGGGTTTTCACCACATTATAATACTCTACCTGCTATATTGTTTGGTGTGTGTTCCATTTATTTTCCCGCGTTTCATTTCATTCCTTGTATGAATCAGATCATATTTGCTTTGATATCACGTATAATAAACATATTGCACAATAAAATATAAGTAACCTGTATACACACAGTGTACACTAGATATGCATGTGGAGCACAATTCTCAAAAGTATTATTATGAAGGTTTACATGGTAACCCCTTATACATTAGGAGAAGAACTTCATGTGACCAAATACATCCACATACAGTAGTCATAAGCCAATGTGCCAAATAATGACTCTATTGACCTCTTATATATACTAGTTCTCACTTATTTCCCACGTAGGCTCATTCCCAGGCCAACTCACTATTTATATAAACATTTGGCCCTTTATCCCCTTATAGAATCTCATTAAGGTCATTACATGTTGATTTCTGTACCATCAGATGTGCTCTAGCCTAGAGATTTTGCAGAGAGGCTAAGACGTGCATTCTCCAATACTCAGAAATTGTTTGGGAAAATTCCACCTAGAGATTATTTAATTAAAATAATTAACTTTTTTAAATGGTTCCCTAAGTCCAATCTTAGGAAATCTGGTTAATTAAAGGGTATTAATTAAATTTGGTGCGAATCTTCTAGAAGAAGACGAGGATCAATTCCCAATTAATCTTAGCCATTGATTATGTTTTAATCTTGGCCGTTGGTGCTCCAACAAGAGATTATAAGGAGTTCGATGGGCACTTGGAGAACACAACTTGTGCAGTTCGATTTTGTCGGGAAACCGATTTCTTGTGTAGCAGCAGTGAGTTGCCAGATGTGATTCAGTAAAGTCGAAGCAGTGAGGGGCAGGGATAGTAGACCGGAGGAGATTCTCTAGTTCCGGGGAGTGCAAGGTAGAGAAGGCAAGGAGAGGTTCAGAGAGGCAGCGCATAGCTTAAGAGGGGGTCTGAAATTTCGCTGGGAGAGTCGAGATCTAGTGCCAGAAGTTAGGGTGTGAGACCAGAAGGCTAGAGAGTCAAAGTTCCAGAGGCAAATCGACCAACAAGAAGGGTGATGCAGAGCCTAGAGGCTGTGACGTAGATCTGCATAGGCTAACGCAGAGGCAATGTGGGGCTCGCCATCTAGAGCCTAAATCAGATTCAGATCGCCACTGACAATGTGAGATTTTTCTCACTACCTCTTTGCCAGTTTATTCTCTATATGAGATTGCCAGTTTGGGCATCTAGAGATTTGTACTCAGAAACTACTGCATGATAATAAAACCCTTAGCTGCTGCATTGGTTTTCCCAAGTTGGCTTTTTCGAGGATGTTTGTTCAAAAACAACAGTGTAATTGTGTGTGTGCATCTATTCTTCCAGTGTTGTTATTTCCTTCGCAGTATTTATTTTGTGAAGGCTGCAGTGTATATGTTTCGATATTTGCTGTAGGAAACTGTAAGTAATTTCTTTGATTAGTTTAACAAATAGACTATCTCAGCTTCCCTAGTCATTGACTATCTCCCTACCTTCCCCCATTCAGATTCTCCCTTGACGCACTAAGCCATCTCTTGCAGACTTGATAGGGACTAAATTAGGCCATCAGAGAAGATATCCACAGATTGTACATTTAGGTCACTTGGATGATCTGTAAACTGCCATGGATAGTTCGTTACAACAGATCTGATTTTATTATATTTAAAATTTGAAATTCTACACTATTACAATTTTATTAGATTTTTGGATCTATAGATATACTGTTAATAGCACATGCATGCACATTAAAATTATGCAGAAAATAGAGAATGGCAAAATAAAATCTCACACACACATTTGACACAAGATATGCTTTGGGAAACCCTTTCAGGAGAAAAACCCAACTGGAAGTTGAGGCCGCTTCGCTCTCTTTCTCTGGATGGAAATATGGCTGTGAGTACAAAGAAGTATGGCCTGTGGCCCGTTGGTTGCTCTAGTGCACAAATCCTCTCTATGTGTTCTACCTCCTATCCCTCTTGGCTATTTTTGATCAACTATGGAACAAATGCACTCGAAAGAATGTAAACCCTTTTCCTCCTAGTGGCCTGGTTATAACACAGTCAAATAGCCTATTAGTGTTTAGGTTTGACTACCTCAATTCTTAACTAGAGTTACAATATATAGACTCTTCTGCAGTCTTTTACATCATAATCACGTGGCTAGCCCCTTTTCCATGAATATTGGGGGCTGATGTGGCATCCTCTCGAATTATGTTGGTGAACACTGGAAGGTCAACTTTTAAGTGGCATAACTTTCGCATACGGACTACGATTGACATGATTCTTACGCCATTGGAAAGGTCTCTGTGTGTAGAATAGCATGAAAAGATGTGATGCCAAAGCGACAAAGTTTTACCCCCAAACAACGTTGTTTGATGCCTCAAAACACTCCCATAATGTTTTAGACCCTGTTTTGCCAAATTGAGTCTTGCCAATAAAAACGGTCCCGTGCGCTGATTCCTCCACTTTTTCCACTTTGAAAGCATTGAGATGGATGACAAACAATATAATGATCCAATTTGGATCATTGGACCTCACCTCCGACGAGCTTCGGCTTGAAGATTCCCTTTTACCTAGAGCACTTCTTGGAGTTGTAGGACGACATCATAATTCCCCCCCTTACACACGTAGACATTGGATGCACTCACTCAGGATCAGTGCTGCGGGGGAGCGCCCCCACTCCTCGCTCTTGCTCTTGAAGCGCGCTCCCGCAAAAACAATTCGCTGCCTAACTTTTCTTTGCAAATACATTCCAAATGCAATTTTTTTTTCAAAGAAACAAAAGTTTTTGTGTGGGGAAGCCTAATATTCAAGCCTATGGCTCTTGTAGTGACATGCAATTCATGGTAACATTTCCTTTATCTTTCATTTTTATCCTTTTACTTAAATTTTTAACATTACGATGAAATGACTCTGGATGTTTGAGAGTGGTTCTGACCTCATTGGATTTCATATGGAGAAAGTAGAATTTTAGATCTCACTCAAAATCCAACAGACTTATCAGTTTTTCAGGATTTCAGGATTGGGGGAATTGCAATGTTTCCATTGGATTTTGTCATGTACTAGGGTATGAAACTCATATTTAATCAAGAGCACCAAGCCCTCTATGTACCTTGATGTTAGTGATATTGGTTGTTAAACTCCTCTGTCATGACCCTATTAATAATGTACCCATCACTCAAACAAAATGTTGACTTAACATACTATGTTTTTTCTATCTTATGTTAATGCTTAGAAGGTGATATTAATGACACAGATCCCAAGATAGGCAATGATTTTGATGATATGTAGGTATTTGTTGTAGCATGATTTTTTTGGATGTTAGAGGCCATCTAGAGTCTGTTTGTTGATGTATTTTCGATTCCGAGATGGATTGCACTTGATGCTATTTTTGTTATGTGCACCCTTACATGTTATATAAATGAGAACTTGTAATTTGTGGAGCTGTGGTTGATGATGATTATAACCACTATATGATTGATGTTATATGGCTTAATCCATGTTGTTATGTTTTTTATAATTAATTCATCATTCTACATGCTTTTGTTGACAGATATGTATCAAAATATATATTATATAAAATTCTCTTCTGATTCACTCCTGGCCTGGCAGCTTCTGAAAATTGTCGCTCCCTGCTTTCACTTCTGCTTCTGCTCCTGCTTATAATCAACCTTTCCTGAGAGGTTGGGACAATTTCGAGTTGGTTCTCATAGACTTCGGATAGAGGCAGACCACCATATACCACAAACATATAGGATATGCCAAATGTGCCCCCTATAGGAGCTAGAGACAGAGATACACCACATTTTTAGGTGCCCCTATACTATGAGATCAGAGGATCCTATCACTGCTTATATCAAGGTTTTGAGAGGCTCCTCTCTACCTTTTTCAGGTACTTGGACCAACAATGCTTAGCCTTTTTCATTAGGGAGATTTTCAGCCATCTTAATTCCTGCACACCATGCCCTGCCTTGGGATAACTAGGATGATCACTTCATATTTTCATGTGGATCTGTCAGATCAGAACCATAAGCGATGGGAAAAAGTTCAGGGTGCACCAAAGAATAGAAGGGGGAGATCTCGGGTTTCTTCTCAACCTCCCCTTCCAGTGGATTGATGGATACTGTCGAAACCAGTTCAACGATGCTGAGCCATACATCAGTTCACATGCTCTCAAAACACTAGAGGGACCAGTTCTATATAGTTTCGGAGAAGGGTAGCCCCAGCCCATCCAATTACCTCCTAGTTCCTAGGGGTGGCCAGAGATATGTTTGGAGTTTTTTTCTTTTGACCTCGGATGCTAGGAGTAACCCTCACTTCTACATCCCCCCCCAGTATCATGCGGTCAGACCCACCATTGGTTCCATGGGACTTTGACAACTAGCTGGTGCCCAATTCGCCTCCCTCGTCATCGACCATTAGACTCGGGATCCCTTGACATCTTTAGCCCCATCGCCAGATCTTCTGATCTCACTCATTCTTTCTTGGCAGGCAAATGTTTATTTTGTATTGTGGCACGATCTTTTCTGTGTGTCACGGTAGCACTACCACTTGTTTCTTTCTTTCTTTATGTTATTTTCAACATCTTTTGGGAGATGTGCCTGCACTCCCACATTGGTTTCATACTGATTTTACTCTTCTTTAGTTCCATTGACCTACTTTTGCAGTCATTAATAAAACCATTTTATCTTATCTTATTTTAAAGAACTAATTCCAACTTTCTGCAGCTTGTTATTAAGGATTAGAAGATATGTTCAGAAATAAATTCTATTCCAAGAGTGGCAAGTCAACAAGTCCTAAACTATTTGTTTATGCAATTTGCTTTCAAGTCTATTTAACTATTTGTATGATTTATTTGGGAAGAGATCAATGCTAAAGGGGATAGTTGAATACATTACAGATTATCTTGATTTGATAATCTTCTTGCACCTCTTTAGCTGATTGGGATAGTTCTCTTGGCCAATGAGGATTACTTCATGTTTTCTTCTCTTACTACAACACCTACAATACTAATAACGGTGTTGAAGCATTCCATAACAGAATTGGATCTGTGTAGAATTCCTTCCTTGCTAAGAGGGAGTTTTGAGAAATGTAGCTTGTGTAGGAACTTCTTGCGCAGGTTTTAGCGCGTGGAAGTTGTTTTGAGACATTTTGTTGCTGACAACGTTGGAAAGGTGATCACTAGTTCTCTCTTGTAATTCCATTTAAAAAGTAAGAAAACTAAAAAGTGAAAGATTAATGTTCCGAGGCTAACTTAGTCTTAGGATCTAAATGAAGTGTTCTAGAAAATTAGTGACTGAGATAAGGATTTAATCTTAGCCGTACATCTCAAGATTGAGATAGTTGGCCGCTGGGATTGAGAAGATTAGTTATTTTTCTCAAAGCATAAATAGGACAAGAGAGGAAGAAGGCGCTCACATATGAGGAAAGAGAGAGAACTGGAAGAAGGAAGAAGAGTGCATCAGAGAGAAAAGGAGCAGGTTGCTAAAGAGACCAGCAGGTTGTACGAGGCATACCATTACTGTAGCCATATTTTATTTATGCACAGGCTGCACACCTTCAGATCTCTCTGTACACTTTCAGATCTGGCTATACAGAGCCTTTTGTGCTTGCTTAAGTATATGTTTCAACGTTGAGAGGAGAGAGAACAGTTTTCTGTTCAGGAAAGGTAGAAACAGGGCAGGTTGTTTTGCTATAGCTGTACCCTATTTTATACAGGCCATGCACCTCTATTTGAGGTGATTTTGTTGACCATATGACTGCTGGTTCAAGCAGGCCGCAGAGGTCATCTTCTAAGCTTTGATCAAAGGAGTGCAAAGCTGATTAATATATTTTATTTTTTCCACTGTTCATATTTTAGATATTGTGTGATTGATGCAATGTTCAAAAATTTAATTTTCTGCCAGTAAATAATTTCTATTTTGAGTTATTTAATGAGAGAACATTAGGACACATATGTTCAATGGAGGTAGATACTCACAGGAAGGGAAATAAAGTATGTATTTTGAGACTAAATTTTTAGGCATTCTATATAGATATATATAGAGTTTGGAGGTGGATATATAGCTTTTACTTTTCCCTTTGTTCTAGAAATCAGACAAATAATCACCCCTTCCCCCGAAAGTTTATTCCCTACAATACACAATGAACTAACATAGCTTTTATTGTTATTTTGTATTGTAAATTAATATTCAGAGTTGGTAGAGGTATATGTTGAATTTTCTAAGTCTATCCGTTAGAAAATTAATCTGTATTCTGGAGGTGTATATATAGCTTTTACTTTTCCCTTTGTTCTAGAAATCAGACAAATAATCACCCCTTCCCCCGAAAGTTTATTCCCTACAATACACAATGAACTAACATAGCTTTTATTGTTATTTTGTAAATTAATATTCAGAGTTGGTAGAGGTATATGTTGAATTTTCTAAGTCTATCAGTTAGAAAATTAATCTGTATTCTGTTGGTTTATTTCTTCTACTTGTAAATTTTGAACAAGTTATTTAAAACATTTAAATACCGAAATAAACACATTACAGTCACATTATCTACAGATCATTAGCTGAAAGAAAACAAACACACAAGTGACACCATTATTTTTGGACAAATGTCCCCAGAAAAACCCAATGCGGGAAAACCGGTGCAACTATTCTGAAGGTTTATTATTATGCAGTATTTCCTTGAGTACAACTGGGTGCCTAACCGGCTCACCTGACAGAGAAAAATACACGGCAACAATACCTCTATGTTCGTAAATAGGTATTTAGAAAACCTGTCCAACGAAATCCTCTCCGGCAACTCTGAATCTCAGTGCTAGCCCTTCTGGCCTTTGCGTTAGCCTCTTGCTGACCTGCGTCAGCCCTCTGAGGCACTGCGCAGCCTTTGGGACCCTCTGCATCACTCCTGTAGCCTCTGCGTGGATGACGCAATCCCTTTGGTCTTTGTGCTGTTTCTGCTGGGCTCTGCGTGGCCCGAACTCGCTGCTACTCTCGCTCTCTCTGCTTCTGTGCTAGTCTCTGCCTCTCTGTCCAGTGCTCTCTGCCCCTCGCTGCTAATCACTGATTCACTTTTGCTTAGCAACCCCGCTCTAGCAAAATGAATGATTGATCACTCTGGTGTGTTCTCCAGCTGACCCTCAAGCCTCCTCTTATACTTTTCTCGTTGGTCCTTCAACGACCCGAGATTAAATCTCTAATCAACGACTAAGATTAGGTTTGGCTTGATCCATGACTTTTGGAACCTTCTAACCCAGTTTTATATTAATACCCATTAATATTTTATTTTTCTTAGGTTTAGACTTAGGAACTCCATTAAAAATATTAATTATTCTAATATCTCCCAAACCGAGTACAATCTGTCCAAACCATTTTTGAGTCTTGGAGATCTCATGTGCTTTAGCCTCTCTACCAATTTTCATGGCTAGAGCACATTTGATGCTACCCCAAATCAACACTTCCTCTTAGCGAGGACTATGCTAGTATGCTCTAGTAATACTCCTCACTGAGCATCACCCTGATTATCCGGCACCGGTCCCTGTGCTGATGCGAGGCCTCCTCGACCAACATCCTCTGCACTGCTGCATCCTGTACTGCTGCCCATGGCCTTGCGACTGCCACTGCCACTGCTGCATATGTACGGCAACTCCCTCTGCATCCGTGCTGCTGTTGGTCCATCCTCCCAACTCTGCATTTGCACTACACTCCTTCTCATCATGCTGCATCGTGCTATTGCATATTGCTACTGCACTACAACTCAGTTACTAAGAAGTAAGTAACTGATCCACCCAACTTTTGACATCCCGTTAGGCTAGAAACACTCTCGATGCTGAAGCTCTCTCTGTCGCTAACAAGTGCTCCCTCTACTGACCTCTGCGCTGCTGCAACAACTCCCTATATCTCGCACCGTTGCACACCTCTTTGTGCCATCCTGCACTAGTGCAACACTCCTGTTCTTCTCGCACTGTTGCAGCCTGCTAGCCTTGCGCTGCTCGGGGACTCTTGCATTGTAGCACTCTCTGTCGCTTCATCCACATCCATCTCTACCTACATCTGCCAGTCCTGCTACTCCTCTTCGGGGCTCCCATAGCAAGGTATAATCCAAGAGGTTGGGTACCTCAAGGATCCTGCCCCTCATCGCCTGTAGTCCTTCTGACTACAGCTCGATGTCTCCCCACTTATTCTCTAGTGGCACATGAGCACTCATGGCACAATCGTCATCCTCCTCAACTTCTTCTTTGCCTTCGCTGGCGCTGCATTAGACTAAGAAGCCTCTCCCTTGTTCTTCTTCCTCGGACACTGGTTCGCACAGTAACCCAGTTCCCCACAATGGAAGCACTTGACCTTGGAGAGGTCCTTCTTCTTCCTCTTCTCTTGCTTTCCCGCAGATGCTAGAGTCGCATCCTCTCCCTCTTCGTTCTTGATCCTGACCCCTTTGCTGCTACTTCTCGTCTTGGTCAACCGTCTGATTTCTTCTTGACGAAGGGCCGCCCACAGTTCTTCCCAATCTGGAAGACTCGCCCTGCCCAATATGCTCTGGACAAATGTCTCCCACTCCTCGGAGACTGCGTTAAGTGTGGTCCTCACCATCAACTCGTGTTCCGGCGTGGCTCCTATGGAAGTCAATTGGTCATGGATCTCTTTCAACTGACCGAGGAAGACATCTATCTGCTCTCCCTACTGCATTTGGTATGACCTTAGTTGATTCTCTAGGAGCATCTTTCTCTGCACGGAAGTATGCTGGTACAATGTCTTCAAAGTGTCCCACATCTCCTTTGCCGTTTCCTTCTCGACAATATGTTGGACAACATGATCCTTAACCCCATCAAGGATGATGCACTTTGCCTTAGCCATTGCCTCCTCGTACCTTTCATTAGCTATCGGGTCAACTGGGATAGCCATTACTCTCAAGGTGAAGCCCTTGATATGATGTCTGTCTAGAATGGACAAGATCCTAGCCTTCCAGACCACAAAGTTGGACGCTTCGTCCAGCCTATCCTGATCTCTTAGCCCATTCATGACCATCTCTCTGCTCTTCTCTGTCGACTCCTCCGAGTCTCTCTACTTCCCGCTTGGAAATTCTCGGTTCGACTCCTGCTAAGTCTCTCTACTTCCCGTCTGGTTCAACTCCTGCTGAGTCTCTCTACTTCCCGTCTGGAAGTTCTTGGTTCGACTCCTCCGAGTTTCTCTACTTCCCGTCTGGAAGTTCTTGGTTCGACTCCTCCGAGTCTCTCTACTTCCCATCTGGAAGTTCTCTTTTGGACTCCCTCTGATTCCTGATTTCCCTCCTGGAAATCCTTTTGCCAACCGTCAATTTGCCCCTCTTCGATTGTCTGTGCAACTGCAACACTGATCCTGATTCTTTGGCTAGAAATCCACCTCGGCAACAACTCCCTCTACCTTGGTTTTGCCCTGTTAGGTACTGTTCTGACCACAATACCCCACCAGCGTCGCTCTCGCAAACTGCTTACAACTTCCTTTGCCCCAGCAACTGAAGGATTGAGACTCTTGGCTCTGCGCAATCCCGGCACCGGCAAAACAACTCCCTCTACTAACTGCGTCAGCCCTTCTGGCCTCTGCGTGGCTCTGCATGAGCCTGTTTCTACCCTCCTCAGCCTCTGCGCTAGCCTCTCTCAAGCCCAGACTGATGACGCAGTCCCTCTGCGTCAATCCTTCCTTTGTCGCTTCTGCAAGGATCAACCACTGTCACTCGGGACAGCTGATTCTGCTGCAAATGCTCTGCTCAGCTGATGCCTTCAGCTTTCTTGTGATCTGCAACCACGCTTTGATACCATGTTGAATTTTCCAAGTCTATCCATTAGAAAATTAATTTGTATTCTGCTGGTTTATTTCTTCTATTTGTAAATTTTGAACAAGTTATTTAAAACATTTAAATACCGAAATAAACACAATACAGTCACAACATCTACAGATCATGAGCTGAAAGAAAACAAACACACAAGTGACACTGTTATTTTTGGACAAATTTCCCCATAAAAACCCATTGCGGGAAAACCGGTGTAGCTATTCTGAGGGTTTATTATTATACAATATTTCCTTGAGTACAACTGGGTGCCTAACCGACTCACCCGACAGAGAAAAATACATGGCAACAATACCTCTATGTTCGGAAACAAGTATTCAGAAAACCTGTCCCATGAAACCCTCTCCGGTGACTCTGAAGCTCGGCGCTGGCCCTTCTGGCCTCTGCGTTAGCCTCTTGCTAACCTGCGTCAGCCCTCTGAGGCACTGTGCAGCCTTTGGGATCCTTTGCGTCACTCCTGCAGCCTCTGCGTGGATGACGCAGTCCCTCTGGCCTCTGCGTTGTCTTTGCTGGGCTTTGCGTGGCCTGAACTGGCTGCTGCTCTCGCTCTCTCTGCTTCTGTGCTGGTCTCTCAGTACTGTCTTTGCCTCTCTGTCCAGTACTCACTGCCCCTCGCTGCTGATCACTGATTCACTTTTGCTTAGCAACCCCGCTCTAGCAAAATGAATGACTGATCACTCTGGTGTGTTCTCCAACTGACCCTCAAGCCTCCTCTTATACTTTTCTCGTTGGTCCTTCAATGACCGAGATTAAATCTCTAATCAATGGCTAAGATTAGATTTGGCTTGATCCATGACTTTTGGAACTTTCTAACCCAGTTTTATATTAATACCCATTAATATTTTATTTTTCCTAAGTTTAGACTTAGGAACTCCATTAAAAATATTAATTATTTTAATATCTCCCAAACCGGGCACAATCTGTCCAAATCATTTATGGGTCTTGAAGATCTCATGTGCTTTAGCCTCTCCACCAATTTTCATGTCTAGAGCACATCCAATGCTACCCCAAATCAACATAATACAATAGTTTTATTTTTTTGGTAAACCTCGTGTATGTTGAGATATTCTTGATTAGTTTACATAATATTAGAGCTACAATTTCTCTCTCAAGACATGAACAAAAATGTTTATCACAATGAAACAAGGGAGATGATGGTGACAAAAGCTAAGGGTGATTTTTATTTTTATTTTTATCATAGGTGGTTTAATTTCCAAGATAGAGTAGAATCGGAGAAGTTTTAATTCAGCATCGATTGTTGTCAAATTGATTTGAGAATTTGGGAATTGCATTGATCGGGGAGTTGAAAATTTGAGGAGTCCAAGAACATAAGAATTGAGAGAGTTGCATTGATCTGGAAATTCGGGAATCTGAGGAGTTTGGGAATTCAAAGAAGTTGGGAATACTACATTTGTGAGGGTGAAGAGACAGTGTGATATTGTGTCTGCATGCTTTCAAACTGTTGAAGGGTGATGTTACTTGAGAATAATTTTTCATTTTATGTTTGTGTTGTAATTCTTGTTATTGTAGCGTTAAGAGAGTGTTTTGGAGTATAACACTGCAATGGTGTTAATAATCTATTTGCGAAATTCATGTTCATATGAGTGACTAACAAATTGGGAATTAGATACTTTAAATAAGGTAGTTATAGAATTCATGTAGTTTAATGGGTTAAATGCAAAACATAAATTTCACCTCTTTAACTAGAGGTTTCCTGAGCTTAACCAGATGAATTTTCGGCCTTAGGGCTGTTGTGAAATATGGGACAAAACAACAGTAGAAAGATAACAATATTTCAATTCTTAACAACCCAATCTTCTAGGCAATCCAAGGAGAAAGGATACCAAAGTGACTTGATAAGTTTCAGCCTTCTAAGGATATCTTATCATGCCATAATCCAGATGTGAAAACTCACTTTTACAGTGGTTATAACAGCGGTGAAACAACCCTTAACTTCTTCAATTATGATGTGAAATTAGTCAACATATTTGTCCTTTACTTATGTCAAATCATCAAGACATATCTAGCTGTAAATTACAAATAATGAAGAACATACATGGCTGGAAATCAAATGTGCAATTTACAAAAGTTGTGGACAATGAAAAACTTCATTACTATAGACAAAATGAAGTTGTTGTACATACCTTAGCTTTTTCACAAGGCTAGTACAATCCACTAGCTCTCCAAAACCCTAGATAGGGAAAACAATGAAAATCCTACCTCAACCAAGGAGCTACAATATGAATCACTCACACAAGTCCTGCAAGGCAAGCTGCCCTCTTCTCATCTTCTTCTTCACCAAATACATCCTAGGGTTTCATCATAAAACTCTAATTTCAAACCTTGAAGGGATGAAGCCTTAGACCCAGACTTCAATATGCTTCAAGAAGATCATGAAACCTCAACTCTACTCAAAGTGAGAGAGATATCATGACCAATTTTTTCTTCATATGAATAAACCCTAGCCTCTCACAAGGGTCAAGCTCCAAGCCAAGAGATCCTCTTTAGACTTCATGACTCATACAAGGGTTTCGTCAAGAACCCTATTGACTTCCTCCAAGAAGCTAAGTACAAAGAAAAGAGTGTGTTGATGATGATAATGAAATGCCTCTCCATCTTCAATATATATGAGAGGTAATGTAGTTCAACCATACAATGTGCACTTAAGCCCTTACAAGCAATCTATAGTAAAGTCATGTAGACCCACACAAGTAAAGCACTCCACTTCAGTGGTACACATGTCATTCTCCAAGGCGATGTCATATAGAATAAAGGATCCAAGATAATGTAGCTACACAAGGTGTCTCGACACCTTTTCATCACAAGCCCACATGGACTTCATTGCTCCTCCTATGCCACGTAGTCCTTTGGGTCCACTACCCCCTGCATGAACATTATCGTAGCCTAGGTGTGCCTGAGCCAACTCTAAGTGTCCATCAAAGAATCCAAGCAACCACATGTTATCTATGGCCTAGTACCTTCCTTCAAAATGCACAACACTCCTCCTAAGTAGGGCGTTATGTAAGCAGGGGAATCTCTTCATGTGTCTACAATGAAGGATGTTCACCAAGTTGTTAAGAGAACTCTAATGCACTAGGGGAGAGTACCAAGCAAGTACCAAATTGAGTTCAAGCAACAACTAAACAAGATGTCTCTATTTTGAAAATGCATCATGGACCATCTTCCAAGTGCTAATGCATCTTGAGCCATCCAAGGGGTAAACATACACCATGTATCCCAAATATCATGAAACACCCCCAAACATGGTGCAAACACTTTTGTAACCCAAATTCTCATAGTTGCTCTTTACGAGGAAAATGTTTGCTCCAACATTTGTCGACTCCCTTTGCAAGTCCACCAAACCTACTATAAGCAAATTTGTACTTGTAGACTTGTAGTCGTTGAATCAACCACTATCGATTGCAAAGAAATAGTCATCCATGTTATCACAACATCTTGATCCTTCAAAGAGTAATTATCACTTGTTAATATGGAGGAACATAACCTTGGAACAAAAGCATCTTGCTAAATGTTGGAAAACTAGTTAGGGTAGCATGTTTTCCTTACATGACATTTACTCGTGATTAGTTACTTCTTTACTTGATTATGTTTATTTTTTTTGTCATCAAATAAATGCCAAAACCAATAGAGATCACATGAACACAAGATATAGGTGCCATGCCAGGGCAAAACCCTTCAACAGGGGAAAACCTATAAGAACTTTTCTTCTTATGAATTTCAAAGGAGACTTCCAAGACCCAAGGCACAAAACAGAGCCTTCCCAAGACCAAGCCAGCCACTAGATAAATCTTCTTCAAGGCAAGACAACATTTCCACAATTAAGAGGCAAAATCCTTCCAAGGCAAGAGATTCGGCCTTCACAACAGAATCTGTGACTGTACTTTCTTCTTGGACCTGAGGTACTTGCATGTGTGGGTTGATCAATAGACTCAAGAGATTCGTATTTCCTTCTTCGTTGGCCTTCTGTTCCTGCTTACTTTTTATACGAACTTCAAATCAGATTAAGATATGTCATGATTGTATTACTTCAAGGTGGACGAAATCTTTCCTTTTTATAGTCTTTTCAAGTGCTAGGATGAGCCTCTCTAGGTCGACTTGGTCTTGGGGGTCTTCTAGATCTTTATAAAAATCAAAATAATTTTTCTTTTCTTGTTACAAGAGCCCAATTGGGTCTATTACATCATGATAAAGACTTTTGACTCAAGACTAAAACCCTAGAGCACTCAATGGGTGCTTTGACCTAGGAATCAAATACTTTGAGCATGAAATCCATGCTTTAATAAGTAAATTTTCTTTTACACTAAAATTCCTTTTTCTTCTCTTTTGATAATGCATAAGAATTACATCATGATATGACACATATGCCAATTATGAAGACCGAAACCAGTTACAATTTCCAACACTCCCTCTTAACTAGGGAGATATTCATAATTGTCCAACCAGTACAAGGACAATACTCCATTTGAAAAATTCTTATAAGAAGAGAACCAAATTGATAAGCATCACTCATCATAACCATCATTGTCATATTACCCAAGGCCTTGACGGGTACACTCCATCTCTCACAAGATTAGAGCACAATGCTTGGAGGCATTCCATAGGACACTATATCGCCTCATCATGGTATATACTCCACCTAGGATACCCAGAGTAATCCTACCATTGGACCATTCTTATCGAAGCCCATGTGACTTAGGATCTTCATCCTAATCCATCACATTACATGACTCCAAGAATGTTTGTCGAAGATGCTTATCCAATCCAACATTCTTCTTATCCATGTCTATGTACTTGATGTTGATTTTTGTGTAGCTTGGGAGGTACTCCAAGCCCTGGTGTTCAAGGGTTGGAGGTCAAAGTGCCACAAATGGGCTTGTGGGCTTGAGGTCCAAGCTTGGGGGTTTTGCACCCATTGTGATTTGGGCCAAAACCGTGATGGAGGTACGACATGTGATGGATGAGGATGATAGTGCTCGGCGATACGATTCCAACGCATCGAGAATCATCCGAATCTGAGTTGTCGTTAGAGAGAAATGAATTTTTGAAGTTGACTAATTAATTATTGGTTACCAAGTCATGTAGGCTTGGTGTAAACACAATCCAATAGAAGGGTCTCTTCATCAATTCGTTGAGCCCTCATATGTGTATAAATATGAGGTAAAGTATTGTGTTTTAGAGCATCCAAGTGAGCACAATACACCAAGTGAGCCTCTGAAATTTTCGGTGGAGCTAGAAGTCGTAGCAAAGAAGCAGAAGAGAGCGTGGACGAAGTATGAGACGGTGTGGAACCTTCTGTGATTGGGCCGCAGTCCTGTAGGTCACTGCATGTGGTTTGAAGGGCTGGTTAAGGGCTAATTCATGGGCTGTTTAGGTGCGGAATGCTGGGCAGTTTAGGATGCAGCATGGAGAGGCATCTCTAGGCAGTTTGGAGGTCTTTTAGTGGCTGGAACCTCTGCGTGGAGAGCTGGGAGCTACCTGTGGTAGGCCGCAGGCCCTAACTCCACAAACAGATGACTGCGTGGACTGTTTTGGGGATGGTTTGACCCCTATATAACAGCGTGGAGGCAAAGGGTATTGACAAGGGAAGACCACAACTTTTGAGGGCTGTTTTGATGATTGGTTGAGGGTTGTTACATCACTGTTTGGTGCCCTAACCAGTCACTGTGGTGATAGCAACAAAAGCAGACTTGGAGCAGCAGTTGGAGGTGTATTGGGTCCGTGTTTTAGGATCAGATTTGGAATAGTTAAGGGCAACCTGTGGAAGTCAGGGAGGGGCAGATCTTGTGATTAGATTCCCTACATTAGTGACAAATTCCACAGTGATTTGAGCAGTAGACTTGTAGCAAAAGATTGTTGTGCATTAGGTCAAAGTGTTGATCATTGCTTGGGTAAGTTTGTGGGCTACTTGTAGGAGGCCTTAGGAGTTGTTTGGAGGAGCCCACATGGATAGTTGGGAGGCCTACCAAGCAGCCAAGGTGACAATAGACACATCAGATCGGAAGGCAAGAGGACAGCAGCAAAGTATGTTGCAGATGGACCCATGTATGATGAATTGATGGTGTCCTAGGTGAGGACATATTGATGTGCCTAGATTTGTGCAATAGCTCCTCTATTGCAGAAGCAAAGGGTGGATTGGAGAAGTCTGTGGGCAGCCATGTGTAAGGGTCTCCCAAGTGTGGGGATGCCCTAACTAGGTGTAGATGCTACAACGTGGACTTGGTCTCTCATGGATTGTTGGAGGGCAGCGTGAGAGAAGACCAAGTGTGGACGAGATTGGGCACTTATGGTTTGCTGGAGGATAGCGTGATAGTGTCCAAGTTGGAGCCCAATGAGCAACACCTTGATGGACAAAGGTAGTTGCGAGAGAGGCAGTTGTTGAGCTCAAGGGTTGACGAACCAAAGGAGCAGTTGTGGAGCCTGAGACTTGTGTGTGGAGAAGGACTTCTACAACAGATGATGGGCAATCCTCCTAGCCCGTGTTCATTGTGGGAGATGGACATCTTGCAGTGATAGGTGGCAGCCCTTCGTGCCCTATGTTGGTCTTCATTGGAGCAGCGTAAGAAGACCATAGTGGGCTGAAGTCCCTAAGTAGCTGAGGAGCAGCAGTGGGCAGATTGAGAGTTGTTCACAAGTGGAGCTGTGAACAACTCGACAAGAGTCTCGATGTGTTGTGGCCTTGATGGATGAAGGCACAACTAGAGAGCAGATTCGATAGCCGAGATTCAGTGGCCAGATGGACTTGGAGCATTGATAGAGGCAAGAGCTGCAGATTGGAAGCCGAAGGACCGGGCAGGTACAGGGTACGATCGAGGGGAGATGAGAGAGTCAACTACATCAGCCAAATGGTTAGTGTATCTTGTTGAGGGCAGATTGGTTGTCGATGGACTGACACCAAGCCCCAATTTTGTATCTTGTACTAAGGGCCATTATCCCTAGTACAGGAGCCCTAGATAGTTGTATTATATGCTGTTAATATAACGAAGTTGGGCTGAAAAATTAAAAAGTTGTCTATGTTCTTTGCATGTGTGATTTACTGCTTTATATTTCCGCCGTGCAAAGTAGTTTATGGTTGAGATTCTTGGTTTGGTAGTGTCAGTGATTTTAAGACTCTAACCTAGACCCAAGGTCGTGGAAATTCAACAAACTTAAGACATTAGTCCTAATCCATCAAAGTACTTGGCACAAGGATAACCAAACAAGTTATCATTCTCCCTATTCGTGATGCATGCACTTGAATTACGGCTATTAGTCTAGGTCTAGTACATGACACAAGGAGAACCATTGTCCAACTATACTCCCTCTTAATCAGGGAGGACATCCCTATTCTTTTTGTAATTAGAGAATAGATCCTGCTCCTATTCAAGGAGACTCCTTTTAATCCCTCTCAAACCTAGAGGAGATTCTAACTTCGAAATCATTGCCACAAGTCCTCGTCCTTGTCTTTCATAAATTTAATATCTTGTGTGGCTTCCTCTTTCCTCCGCATTTCATTGTACAAAGCAAGCTTCCTTTCATGATATCACAGATCACGAAGCCATCTTTCTCACGATAGATTCCAGGTCATCCATCTTCCACATCACTTTCATCTTGACTTTATCAATGAAGGCTTTCTATAGAACCTTCCCAAACTTCAAGCTAATCATAGCTTCCTTACGAAACTGATCTCCCTTCTAGACCTTCAGGTTATCTTCTCAAATAGCTACCTTCCAAATCCTAAGATGAGCACATCTTGATCTTCATAGATGCCAGGTACTAGATGTTGAGCTTTCCCTCAATACCTTGTCATCATGTACCCCTACAACATCTTTCCAGGGAGAAAAACAATATATTAACAAGATAACCAACAAAAAATATTAATATTAGGCTTACCTCATCATGACCTCTTTCTCATCAACATCCTCATGGTCCATCTCCACACAAGTCTTCCTTTTTGCATTAGTGTTCCCAAGGATTGAACTTGTTTACCAAGTTTTCATTTGCTTCCGGAGATTGTACTTGATGTTGGTCATTTATAGATATATTCTAGCGAGAAAGTTCTTTTATTCATCAGTTATTTCAAGTTTCTTTTCAATTCCCTCCCTCCAACATGCTCATCATTTCCAAGGAGTCATCTTCAAGCACGATAGTTGCTTTGCTTCTTTTCTCCTTCTCATCTTGCTCTTACCTGCAATCTTTAACAAGTACAACCAAGCAAAATATACAAGTACAAGAGCATGAAGTCAACTTTGACTATCTAGTGTTTTCATGGTTTTCTTAGAGAGGGAAAACTCCTAGGGTTTTCATATCCAAACCCTAAGTCTTTTGTTAAAACATCAACCCTAGGGTTTGAATCTCAAATCCAATTCTACCCTTACTAGGATTTTCCATTCACCCTAGACTACCTACAAACCCTAAAAACCAAATGCTAGGGTTTCTATGAGGGAACAAATAGATTAGGGTTAGGGTTTCTCTCTTGACTAGGGTTTCCAAGTACCAACAAGGGTTTTACAAAAATCAAAGACCTTCAACAAGATGAAGACTGCAAACCCTAGAAGTCGAGGGCTACAATCTCTATCAAATTAGGGTTGGGGTTTTCTACTTCAAGAACCATCTATGGTTTGTAATCCCTAGATTCCAAAGATGAAGTCTACAAGCCCTATGATCAATACATACATAAGAAACCCTAATACAATTAAAAACAAACCTTTTATTCAATTATGCAAATGCACATACCTTTTGACTACATACCTTAATCAACCATGATTCCCTTAAGCTGCAAGAAAGTCTTCTTTAGGACTTCAAAATCTTGATCTCAAAGCATTGTCATTTTCACTTGTTGTCACAATCTTCCTACTTCCTTTAAGAGAAGCTCTCAAAGATGTTCTCCTCAAGGTGACCAACTGCTGCTCTGTTTTTTTGAATTTAGGTGAGGTTATGTAGCCGATGTTACTACTGATCCTTAGATAGGACTTTAATCCTTACTTAAAAAATGAACATTGACTAAAGTCCTTTATTTTGTTATTTCTTTAAGAGGTTTGGGGCCTTTATCAATCCCTGAAATTCTTACTGTAGTCTCTGTCCTCAAATTAAGATTTTACGACAATTAAGAATTTTAAGATGCTTCTTCTATCTTTGGTTTAGGATTTTCTTCAAGTTGCTGAACTGTAAAACTATTTCGAATTACTATACTGTTTGTGGACCTCTGCAATTTTGGGTTATTTTGCAACTTCGAATCACTGTGTAACCTTTCATACCTTCGATCTTCGATCTGTACCTTAAATTTGTAGCTTCGATCTGTAAAAGACATATTGAATTGCTCGGATTTTCAAGACACTTATTCTTATGCTCAAGACTTCGTTCTTCTGTAATCTCATTACACTTGTACAAACTTGGATTACAGTACCTTAAACAGACTCGGATTTTGCACTTAATTTTTGTACCTTCGGATCACTGAATTTGGACTTCTTTAACTCAGATCATTGTCATTCGGACCTGTAGCTTTGGATGATTGTGCAACTTCTTTGGATCACAGAGCTACTGTAGATGATGAGGGTGTCTTTCAGCTTCTTCAATCCAAGAGTGAAGAATGTGATCTCTTTAGCTGCCTTCAAAGTGAACGAAGCTCTGAAACCATGTTGGAAAATTGGTTAGGGCAGCATGTTTTCCTTACATAACATTTACTTGTGATTAGTTACTTCTTTAATTGATTATGTTCATGTTCTTTGTCATCAAATAAATGCCAAAATCAATAGAGATCACATGAACACAAGATATAGGCGCTATGCCAGGGCAAAACCCCTCAACAGGGGAAAACCCACAAGAACTTCTCTTCTTATCAACTTCAAAGGAGACTTCCAAGAACCAAGACACAAAACAAAACCTTCCCAAGATCAAGCTAGCCACCAGATCAGTCTTCTTCAAGGCAAGACAACATTTCCACAATCAAGAGGCAAAATCCTTCCAAGGCAAGAGATTCGGCCTTCACAACAGAATCTGCAACTCTTCTTTCTTCTTGGACCTGAGGTACTCGCATGTGTGGGCTGATCAATAGACTCAAGAGATCCATATTTCCTTCTTCGCTGGCCTTCTGTTCTTCCCTACTTCTCATACAAACTTCAGATCATATTAAGATATGTCAGGAGTGTATTACTTCAAGGTGGACGAAATCTTTCCTTTTTTTATAGCTTTTTCAAGTGCTAAGATGAGCCTTTCTAGGCTGACTTGGTCTTGGGTGTCTTCTAGATCTTTCTAAACATCAAAATAATTTTTCTTTTCTTGTTACAAGAGCCCAATTGGGTCTATTACATCATGACAAATACTTTTGACTCATGACTAAAACCCAAGAGCACTCAATGGAAGCTTTGACCTAGGAACTAAATATTTGAGCCTAAAACCCATGCTTTAATAAGTAAATTTTCTTTTACAATAAAATTCCATTTTCTTTTATTTTGACAATACATAAGAATTACATCATGATATGACACATATGACAGTTATGAAGACCAAAACTAGTTACAATTTCCAACAGTAAATTCCATCATCATCGAAGTAAACATGATAGGCCAAAATTGATGGACACCACGTCTTAAGCTATCAAGGACATATTGTAAAGATAATTGCATCTCCATACAAGATAAAGACAAGTAGATTACATGTATCAAAATCACAAAAGAGATTTGTATAATTCACTCGTTGATCCAGGAATATAAAGTTTATGGTATAGGTAACAACCTATGTAAGGTTATTAACAACCTATCAACATGAGAATCTCTCTCACGTGCCTCCAATCCTCCTGCAACTAAAACATCCTAAACTAGGTTAACCCTCTTATCCTGAGAGAATCCTAAAGAAAGAGTAACATTATGGACAATTCCTTGTGTCAATCCTATCCCTTTACTCTATAACACTCCCATTCGCTGTAAACTTGGAATCAATCGCAACATCAACCTCTATCATGGTATCACTGTAATGTACTCTCCCAATTGATTGGCCAAGGAAGGACGAAATGACCTATCCAACCTTGTAGGCTATAGTCTTGATAAAGGGGTAAAACCCAAATTTTCCAATGTTGGGGCAACATTGTGTAAATGTTGGGTCGACTCAGGCAAAAATCCCAAAATTTGGTGTTGCATTCATAATCCCTCACATTTGGAAGCACATGAAGAAATCTATAAATAAAGGAGAGTTGGAATCAAATGATCATCATTGAATTGGATCAAATACATCTGTTTTCTTGCGCTGTGTCTTTGAGGGTTTTATGACCCCTTTTCCTCTACTAATTTCAGTGGTGAAAGATTCCACCCTAGTTAGTAAATTTCTCTTTATCTTCTATTTTGTTTTGGAACGTGCGAAATTTATCTATCTGGAATATAGTGAAGTTTGGTGGCAATTTGAGGCAAGAAATCAAAATAATTCCTGAGGTTGTGCATGTATGCTTTGAGGCAAGAACCGATGGAAATTTTCCTGAGGCTGCTCAGTCATTCCGAGGCAAGTTTGAGGCAACTCAACGACTCTGGTGATATTTCTTGAGGCTGATTGGTCATTTCCTGAGGTAAGTGTGAGGTAGCTCGACCACTTTTTGAGGTAGTTTGGATATCTCTGAAACAAAGCTCGGTGGGGTCCTTTTCTGAGGTGTTTCGATATGGTAATATGGCATCATCAAGTCTGAGGTATGAAGATAGGTTGGAGGGGGCTATAAACTTCAGTCCATAGAAGGACTGTATCAACCTTGTTTTAATGGAAAATGGTTTGTGGGAAATTGCAAGCCAAGAGATTCAAGTTCCTCAGGATGCTACCCAAGCAGTTGAACATAAGATAAAAGATATAAAAGCTAGGGGCATCATTTTGGATGGTGTGAAGGATCACATAATCCCTCACATAACAAAGAAGGATTCAACCTATAAAATGTGGACGCCTTGACAAAGCTGTACCAGAGTGACAACCAGAGTAGAATGATGGTGCTAAGGGAGAAGCTAAGTAACATTAAGATGAACATATTTGAGACTATGGCCTCATACTTCACAAGGATTCAACAAGTTAATGATGAACATTCAGCTGTTGAGGAAAAGGTGGATGAGATGGAGCTTGTAAAAGCAAAACTGAAAGAGTGCACCAAATAGTGGGCTACATTTGTGACAAGTATCCCAGCCAGAGATACGCTTCTTGATTGGGCCAAATTGGGCCAAATTGTGGGATGATTTCACCCAAAAGGTGATTTGGGAGGATTCCATAACTGGTGGGCATCACAAAGGTGGAGATTAGGAGAACCTTGCTCTTGCTGGGCAAGCAAAGGAGGGCAAGGGTAAAGCCAAGCAAAACCAGAGTGGAGGAGCACATTCACAAGGGAAGAAAGACATGAGCAAAGTCAAGTGCTTTGCATGTCATAAGTTTGGTAATAATGTCGGAAAGTGTCCAAACAAGGAGAAATACAAGGGGAAGACAACGACAATGACATCCTGCACAAAAGGATGAGTTTGGCGGAAAAATTCGAGAAGAAATTTAAAATTTTATCTAGAAGCCTATTTTTTTGGCACCATTAAAAGAGGGGCGTGGTTTGTGGACAAGGGAGCATCTCGTCACATGATGGAATCTGTTGAAGTTTCTAACTTTACTTAGTTTAGAAACCCTTCATGCACTTTTTCTGATTTATTCCTACCTACTTGTTATTTCTCTTTAACAAGTTATTTACAAAGTAAATACTGAAAATAAACACCAGTGCATGCTCAACATATTACAGATCAACAACTAAAAGAAACAAGAACAAACACACCACATGACACCATTATTTTTGGACCAATGTCTCCGGAAAAACCCAATGCGGGAAAACCGATGCAATTATCTGAGGGTTTTCTTATTAAGCAATATCAGAGTACAATTTGGGTGCCGAAACTGGCCTACCCAACAGAGGATTTCCTTGGCAGCTATACCTCGCAGTTTGAGAGAAATCTCCTGATTGAAACCCCGAAAAATCCTTAGGGCAGCTCCTCAACACAAAATTGCTCTGCAACCCCAGCGTTTGCCTAATCTGGACTACGTCAGCTCCTCTCTGTCTCATGCTAGCCCTGTGTCAGCCCCAGGAGGCCTTGCGTCAGCTTTCTGGGCCTCTGCGTCAGACACGATGGCCTCTCTGGTGCTTTGCACAACACTTGGCTGGCTCTGCGTGGCCTTGCGTGAGCCCTTGCTGGCTCTGTGTCACTCTTCTTGGTTGCTGCGCTGCTCTCCCGGCACAATCTCTACCTTCTCTGTTTCTCTATACTCAATGATGCCCCTCAACTGCTCTCCCGATCACTGATTCTATTTCTCTTAGCAAACCACGCTCTGGAGAATAGAATGATTGATCAAACTGGTGTGTTCTCTAAGTGACCCTCAAGCCTCCTCTTATACTTTTCCTGTTGACATATCAACGACTGAGATTAAGTCCCTAATCAACGGCTAAGATTAGATCTGGCTTGATCCATGTCTTTTGGACCATTCTAACACAGTTTCATATTAATACACATTAATATTTTATTTTCCCTAAGTTTAGACTTAGGGACTCCATTAAAAATATTAATTATTTTAATATCTCCTTAACTGTTTAGAATCTGCCCAAACCCTTTCTCGGTATTGGAGATCTCATGTGCCCCAACCTCTCCACATAATTTCGTGGTTAGAACACATCCGATGCTACCCCAAATCAACAGGATCTCGTGATATCTTCACCAGTATGGCCAAGGAGCACAAAGATCTACATGCAGAGCTTGGTGATAACACTAGGTATGCAATGGAGGGCATTGAAAACATACAATTCTAAGTAGACTGGGGGAGTCTTATGGAGATGAAGGAGGTAATGTATGTACTTGGGTTAGAGAAGAATTTACTCTCAGTTTATGCCATGGAGGACATAGGACTTGAGGTCAGTTTCATAGGAGGTGGGGTAGCTGTTAGGCTAATTCTAGTGTGAGGCAAGTTATAGGTAGCAAAGAGAATAACCTATATATGTTGAGAGGATAGGTAATAAAAGCCCTAGTAAGTAGTGGCAACCAGAGTGAGATTTGGCATAGGAGGATGGGACATCTACATTACAGGTCTCTATCACTAGTATGAGAGATGGTAACTGGTTTTTCAGAGTTTAGTATAGAGCATGATGGTGTGTGTAAGAGATTTGCACTTGACAAGTAGATGAAGGCAACATTTCCTAATAGTGAGAGTAGGTCCAAGGGTGTGTTGGATTTGGTGAATTTCGACATCTGTGGTCCTATCATCTATGTCAGTGGAGTCTATCTTGGGATGCAGTTATTTTATGACATTCATAGATGACTATTCCATGAGGACATGGATTTACTTCTTGAAGGCCAAGGATGAGGTCTTTAGTCTATTTCAAGAGTTTAAATCTTTTGTGGAGAGCCAGACTGGGAAGAAGATCAAGGTCTTGAAATCAAACAATGGGGGCGAATATACCTCCAATGAGTTTAAGGGTTTTTGTAGGTAAGCGAGAATCAGGAAAGAGTTGACAATGCCCTACAATTCGCAGCTGAATGGAGTGGCATAGAGGAAGAACAAAAATATAGTTGGAGCAACCAAGGCCATGATTCGTGAGCAGGATCTGCATATGTTCTTATGGGCAGAGGCATGTATTATGGTTGTGTTTTTGCAGAATAGGAGTCCTCACAGGGTGGTGGAGGACATGACTCCTGAGGAAGCTTTTACAAGAGTGAAATCAGAGGTGAGTCATTTGCGCATATTCAATATTATAGTGTATGCCCACATTCCTTCATAGAAGAGGACTAAATTGGAGCACTCATTAGAGGGGTATTTTTGTTGGATACTGCGAGACTTCAAAGGCCTACAAGGTCTACATTCGAGGACAGAGGAAGATAATGGTCAGTGTTGAAAAGTGTAACTAGGTTCAATCTTCATAATGACATGTGTAATTATGATTTTATGTAATTGATGAAAAGAAGAAAATAAAATTATTTTTGCAATGCTTGTCTCATGGGTTTCATGAGCAAGGAATTTTATTTTTAGTTAAGGCTCCCATTGTGAGCCTTTAGGATTAGTCATCATGTCATAAAAGTCAATTGAGTCAATGTCATGTATGAAAGACCCTTATTGGGCATGTTACATATGTAAATGAGTCATTAAAAGACCCTTCAAGACCAAGCTCTAACACCTCCTTGAAGTTGGTCCAAAGATGTTTCTAGTAGGACATGTTGGCCTTGGCACCAGTTCAAGTCAGTTTATTTTGGAAGCATTGATCACTATATATAGGCAGCGCAGCCTTCCCTTGGAGACAAGAATTTTTGGTCAAGGAAAAATAACAAGAAAGAAGTGCAAAGTTTACAAGGAAAGAAGCCTATAGTCAAGTGAAGGAAGGAGGACCATCATCGAGGTTATTTCAGATCTGCTTTTGGGTTGTCACCTCCACACATGCGAGAATCTAGTAATGTCTGTTGCAAAGAAGGGTCGAGGTTAGTAAGGTCACTCTAGAAGCCGAATCAAAGGAGAAGACATTACATTCATCAAGCCGAAGTGTAGAAGGAAGTCTTTCCATCCAAGCGAAGTGGTAACAAGGTGCAGAAGTTGGTCAACATCCATCACACGTGCTGCAACTAGGGTTTTTGAAGAGGCCGAGGGTTGTAGGTCTAATCCAAGAAGCCGAGATCTGAAAGATAGCCGAGAAGGAAGGAGAAGCAAGCAGTTTGACCATCGTTGACTCAAGGAAGAAGAGGTTAAAATAAGAGGTCTTGTGACTTGGTCTTGGAGAGGTTAATAGGTCAAGGGTCTTGGTATTCGTCAATTGAAGTCTAAAAGAAGAAGAATTCGTTTGGGTTTTCCTCTCAAGTTGGAGAGGTTTTGGCCTTGGATAATTGCCTACATTCTGTGTCTCTTGTCTCTTTATTGTTTATGCATTGGTAGTTGTTTGATGAAGAAGAACATTATAATAATCTAATTAAAGAGAAGATCCTAATATAAAAGAAGTAAAAAGCATTCACAAGCAGTTATTATTAGAAGAGAAATCACCTAATTGTTATGCCCTAGATTTCTCAACATGGTATCAGAGCTAAGGTGACAAATCAAGGAAAGGGCATCTCATCAAGGGACACACAAGCACTCAAGGATCAAATCTCGAAGGATATCAAAGAAAAAGTCAAGATCTACAAAGAAATGTCAAAACCCTTGATCTAAGAAGAAGTCTACACCAGAAGAAGTCTTGAGAACACAAAGACCCTACTCAAGTTGAAGGGACCTACAAATCAAAGTTTCTTGAAGACTGTTCATCCTAGAGAAGTGAGATCAAGGATGTTTTCATCATCTTCAAAAGATTGTAAGGCAATCTCCCTCTCGTTGAAGCAAGGACCTTACCATTGAAGAAGATCATCCAAGAAGCATCAAGACATCATCAAGAAGTCATCATTGATCATCATCAACAAGGACATCACCATCAAAGGATCTAAAGTGATCTCCTTCTTTGTGGAGTCAAGGATCACTCTTGAAGAGATCTATCTTCATCAAGGAGAAGTTCTCTATCATCTATATTATCATCAAATTCAAGGAGGCAACAAGTGGAAGAAGCATCTTCACAAGTAAGTATATTTATGTCTGAATCTGTCAAAATGTCTTTTTGCAAGGAAAGCAACAAATTGGTTGGGGCTTCAAACTATCTTGCATGGAAGAAGAGGACAAATCTGAATCTCATTGAAAATGAGGTTATGGATCATGTCAAAGGATCTATCACCAAACCATTGAAAGAAGATGCTCAAGCACTTGCAAAGTTTATGAAAGGGGAAGTGAGGGCTCAAAGGATTCTCATAGAATCCATCAAGGATCCCCTCATTCCATATTTATCTAAACTCGACACCTCAAAAGAAATATATGACAAATTGGTAGAGTTGTTTTCTGTAAGCACTGCAAGAGAAGTTATCTCTCTAAGGCAAGAACTCTACAAGCTAAAGATATCAAAAGAAGAAGGGATAGCCTCATACTTCATGAGGATATCTGAAATAAGGGATCAACTTCAAGATCTGGGTGAAATAATGTCTAACAAGGAGATGACCACTGTAGTACTAAATGCACTACAAGAGGAATGGAGCAACTTTACTTCAAGCATTTATGGGAAGAAAGAAACTACTCCATTCCAGGGTCTATGGTCACTATGCAAGATTGAAGAAACCATCGTGAAGGCAAAATTTGATGTAGGATCAAGTGAGAAAAATCAAGCATATGCTGCTATGGCAAAGAGAAGAGGAAACTCTGGGAAATTTGGTCCTCAGAAAAAGAAGAACATGGCTAAGATTCAATGCTATGGATGCCAATAATATGGGCATTATGAAAGGGATTGTCCTAAGCTCAAGAAGGACAATAACAAAAGAGGTGGAGAAGAAGCCCATATCACCGAAGAAGTGGAGGAAATTGAAAAGAAGAAGTCCAAAAACGAGGAAGTAAAATATCTCTACTATGATTGAGATAGTCTTCCTCACCTAGTTCTTTTCAAGTTTCTGTTTTCAAGTTTTTTGTTGTAAGATATGACTATCATGAGATAGGATGCATCATGGCATCATAGAAGCATTAAGAGCAAGAGCTCATGACATCATCATAAAGAAGCATGAAAGATAGCTGAAGTTTATGGTAGTCACCTATGGAAGCATATAAATCTTGGTAACCTCATTATAAGCATAAGTGGCACTCATGGAAAAAAGAAGAAAAAATCATCTAGCACAAAGCTCATCATACACCAGTCAAAAGGGAACATTTGATGGATGAGGATACTCAAGATCCTTTGTTGGAATCTTCGTCAGAAGGTTCACCGCTTAAAAGGAAGCAAGGGTTTCATCAAGAATTCCAACTTGTAGGAATTCATTGAAGAATGGTATGATGTCAAAACAAGTGAAGCAGGGCAAGGGATTGAAGTTCTTTCAATCAAGGAAGTTTGTTGAAGAAAGTCTAGATAACCTAAAAGAAAAATGAGGTATGTATGCTTGTATTTGATAATGGAGAGTCATGTCATATGGTTGCAGGTAACATGATGCTCTATCTCGAGAGGATGATCAAAAGAAAGGATCTCCTTCTTTGAAACGATGTAGGAATGCATGGGTCACAGAGGAAATCAGCATAATATGTCCTCATATGAAATATGAGGTAGTTGACAATAATTGGAGGAACTATGATCGAAAGTTCCTAGAAGAAAAATGTGTGAAGAAAAAAGGGAAGAGATCGTGAAATATGAAACTATGAAGAAGGCAATCAACATCCAAGGATTGAAAGATCTGATTAGGATATCTCCATGAAAGATATGAAGACTCTGATGAAGTCTGAAAAAGAAAGAGACCCTTGAAAATATATATCTTTTGGAGATGTGTCAATGTGTATGCAGGATGTTGATGCAAACTAAAAGATGTCATGATGAAAGACCATCACAAAGGTAATCTTGATTTAATGATTCATTTCTTATTTTGAATAATATCTGGATAGGCTTATGCAGGGTTGCTAAGGGAAGAGCTATGGATGTGTTCCAACACTGATGATCATGTAGCAAGATAAAAGATCCTTTAGGAAACATGGCATGAAGAAGGCAACACGGCATGAAGGAAAGCCATATATGGACTAATGGATCACTTTCTGATGGAAGGAATGATGACATGACTCATGGATGAAAGTGATGGATGGCCTATGCCCTACGAAGAAGTCCCGTAAAATATAAACTCCTTGACAAAGAAAAAAAATTCATGACATCAAAGGAAGGAGTTCTACAAGCAGCTGGTTGTCCCATGATCTCCATCTGAAGAGCTGTTGAAAGCAAGTTCCTGGTCAAGAGGGAGCTTGGTCAAGTCCCTAGTTAAGAGGGAGCTTGGGTACATTCCTTTAGTGGAATGGGTATGTCCTCCCTAAGTTATGAGGGAGAGATAGACACATCATTCTTGTTTTCACTTGGGAAGACAAGATGGAGGATTGGGTAAACATATGGTATCCGATGCTCTTTGAGGATGAGTTAGGGCATCCAAGATAAGAGTAGTCGTAAAGGACTGATATTCTTTGAGGACTGGGAATCCAAGATAAGAATAGTCCTGGTGGAACATACTCTGAGAGACCCTGGGTGGGGTATGTTCAGAGAGAAACAATGGTGAGGGTGTCTATACATCATTAGTATCGCCACATTGAACTCTGATCTTGTGGAGAGATAGAGCTACTAGTCAAGGCCTTGCTATGTGACAATGTTGGATGATATGATGCTATACAAATGGGTTACCAATCCGACTCTTCTTATGAGAATTCTTCAGATTGAGAATGTCCAAGTACCTTATATGGATTATGAATACCTCCCTAGTTAAGAGGGAGTGTCGAAAAGTGTAACTAGGTTCGGTCTTCATAATGACATGTGTAATTATGATTTTATGTAATTGATGAAAAGAAGAAAATATAATTATTTTTGTAATGTTTGTCTCATGGGTTTCATGAGCAAGGAATTTTATTTTTAGTGAAGGCTTCCATTGTGAGCCTTTAGGATTAGTTATCATGTCATAAAAGTCAATTGATTCAATGTCATGTAAGAAAGACCCTTATTGGGCATGTTACATATGTAAATGAGTCATTAAAAGACCCTCCAAGACCAAGCTCTAACACCTCCTTGAAGTCGGCCTAAAGATGTTTTTAGTAGGACATGTCGGCCTTGGCACCAGTTCAATTCAACTTATTTTGGAAGCATTGATCACTATATATAGGCAGCTCGACCTTCACTTGGAGACAAGAATTTTCGATCAAGGAAAAAGAACAATAAAGAAGTGCGAAGTTTACAAGGAATGAAGCCTATAGTCAAGCGAAGGAAGGAGGACCATCACCGAGGTTATTTCTGATCTGTTTTTGGGTTGGCACCTCCACGTGCGAGAATCTAGTACTGTCTGCTATAAAGAAGGGCCGAGGCTAGTAAGCCAAATCAAAGGAGAAGACATTACATTCATCGAGCTGAAGTGTAGAAGGAAGTCTTTCCATCCAAGCAAAGTGATAAGAAGGTGCAAAAGTTGGTCAACATCCTTCACACGTGCTGCAACTAGGGTTTCTGAATAGGTCTAGGGTTGTAGTTTTGATCCAAGAAGCCGAGATCTAAAAGATAACCAAGAAGGAAGGAAAAGCAAGCATTTTGACCATCGTTGACTCAAGGAAGAAGAGGTTAAACTAAGAGGTCTTGTGACTTGGTCTTGGAGAGGTTAATAGGTCAAGGGTCTTGGTATTCGTCAATTGAAGTCTTTATAAGAAGAAGAATTCATTTGGGTTTTCCTCTCAAGTTGGAGAGGTTTTGGCCTTGGTTGATCCCCTACATTTCGTGTCTCTTGTCTCTTTATTGTTTATGCATTGGTAGCTGTTTGATGAAGAAGAACATTATAATAATCTAAGTAAGGAGAAGATCGTAATCTAAAAGAAGTAAAAAAATTCACAAGCAGTTATCATTAGAAGAGAAATCACCTAATTGATATGCCCTAGATTTCTCAATAGTTAGGAGTGATGTTAGATTTGAGGAGGGTAGGACCTTTAAGAGGTCACATGGGATAGATACAATAGCGGTATAGGATAAGGAATGAGAGGCTCTGAAGATTGAGTAGGGACCAACAACACCAATAACAGGGACATAATCTTCTGATTAGGAGGAGGAGCGAGAGGTTAATTCGAGCTCTGACAGGAGGAGGTCGAGATGGGTTAAGGAGACAATGAGAGATGTCAAGGAGCATGTGGAGACTCTTAGAAGCATTTTTAGGAAGAGTAGACCAACAACCAAATTTTCCAGTTATATGGCCTTGATGAGCAACATTAGTGAGTTTGATCCTTCTAATTATGAGGAGGTAGTAGACTAGGAGGTTTGGGAGGGTGGCATGATGGAAGAGTATAGTTCCATTATGAAGAATGATGTTTGGGAGATTGTACGGAGGCCTGAAGGGAAGTCGGTGATCATTTCTTGATGGATCTTCAAGATCAAGTATGAAGCAGAAGGCAGTGTCGAGAAGTACAAAGTGAGGTTCATGGCAAGAGGGTTCTCCCAGAAGGAGGGAGTAGACTATGAGGAGGCATTTGCTCTTGTTGCCAAATATGCATCTATTAGGGCAATTGTTTCTATTGCTTCAGAGAGGGAGTGGAGGATACATTAGATGTATGCGAAGACTGCCTTCCTCAATGGGGTGATTGAGGAAGAGGTGTATATTGAGCAGCGTCAAGTATTTGAGGTGCATGGGAGAGAGTTCCATGTATGTAGGTTGAATAATGAATTATACAAACTTAAGTAGGTACCTCGTGCATGGTACTCTAAGATTGATGGTTACCTACTTGGATTGGGCTTCACCAAGAGTGAGGCAGACTCCAACTTGTACTATGTCCTTGTTGATGACGAGTCACTTATCTTGGTACTGCATGTTGACGATCTCTTTCTCACGGGTTTGAAGAGGCTCATAGGGATGTGCAAGGAGGACCTTGCTATAGAGTTTCAGATGGACATTGGTTTGATGCATTACTTTTTGGGATTAGAGGTGTGGCATTAATCAAGAGAGATCTTCCTTGGGAAGGGAAAGTATGCAATTGAAATTTTGATGAGATTCAAGATGGAGGATTGCAGACCGATGTCTACACCTATGATCGCCAACTTGAGGAAGCTATGTTGTTTTGAGGATGAGTTGGTGGATTTCACATTGTATAGTTAGTTGATCGGCTCTTTGATGTATTTGGTCAACACTAGGTTAGATATTTGTTTTGTTGTGAATACACTCAACCAATTCATGGTGGAGCCGAGGAGGGTTCATTGGGTGGCAGCGAAGCATGTGCTTAGGTATCTTTGTGGTACAATGGATTATGGACTGAGGTATGTCAGAGTTGTTGGAGTGGAGTTGCAGGGCTACATAAATTCAGATTGGGGAGGGAGTGTAGTGGATAGGAAGAGTGCTTTAGGTTGTTTCAACTTGTGATCAACTATGATCTTATGGTATAGCAAGAAGTAACACTCAGTGGCACTTAGCTTAGCAGAGGCTGAGTACATGGTAGCGATGGTGAGTTGTGAGGCCATATGGCTTCACAAGATACTCACAAGATTATTTGGTCTTGAGATGGGGCCCGTTGTGATTTATTGTGACAATCAAAGTTGCATTAAACTCTTTGAGAATCCAGTCTTTCATGATAGGTCCAAGCATATAGAGATTAGATACCACTTCATCAGAGACAGGGTCCATAGAGGTGTCGTGACATTGGAGTACATATCCATAGAGGAGCAAGTAGCAGATATTCTCACCAAGCCTTTAGTGAAGGCGAAGTTTGTGTTTTGCAGAGACAAATTGGGGGTGGTTGAGAATCCCTTCCTTGATAACAGGGAGTGTTGATTTTGTAGCCTCGGAAGGCCTTCAACATCGACTTGGTGTTTTAGCATGTAAAAGATATTTGATTGCCTCTTTAGGTGCTTCCCTGGTGGAGTAAGTGATTTTATGATTTCTTTACTGAGGTTAACTTAGGAAAAGTACAATAATTAACTAAAATAATTATTGCGGACTATTAAGCCAAAGTTCCAAAGATAATAAAATCATTTAAGTGACTTAGATATAATCTTGACTGTTGATCTCAAGTGAGGGTTAGGATGTAATCTTAGCCATCGATCACTTAGGGGATTAGGGTTAGGGATTTTGGCTTAATGAAATTATAAAATAAGCCTAAGGGAGAGGTGAAGACACATCGTGTTGAGGAAGTGATTTTATCAAGTGTGAGGGGCTCGATTACACTGAAGAGAAGTGAGAAGAATTGCAACATGGGATTTCAAGAGAAATTTTAGGGAAGCCAAAGCTAGGAGAGGGACAGGCTGAGTCAGTTGAAGAAGAGGGCCAAATTATTGGAGGGCCACAATATCCATATGCTGAATTACTCAAGTGTGTGAGGGCCAAGCAAGGGAAAAAAAGGGCTGAATTACTGGTGAGGGAGGCTAAATTTTTCAGAGGTGGAGTTTTTTCAGTAGTGCCGATTTCCAAGTGCTGATTTCCTTGAGGCTGATTTTTTCCCAATGGGGCCTAGTTTCAGGGTCCTAGTGGTTGCATTTTCCTTTGTATTCCCTATCGTTCTAGGCCCACTTTTTTTTGAGAAATTTAATATGAAGGAAGATTGTGTGTAGATTTTTACTGTAGATTCAAACTACTTATGTGATATGCTAAAACAAAAGACATGAATCTACTCTACTCATCAGCAGAAACAAAAATTGATCGATGAAAACATTAAGCAGCAAAGGAAGAAATTCAATCGCACATAGCACAATATTTTCTGGGGAAAGCCACTGATCAAAACCCCGACTATCTATATTGCTTTAACCAAAATATTTGAGAAGAAAATACAATGCTTGTTCAACTTGAACAATCTCTGCACAAGTACAAACTATCTCACTGCTTTGCAAACCAGCTCAAGCCAACACTTAACCAAACCTGCTGCTTGCCAAGCCCCTACTTCCTTGCGTAATCCCTAAGGGAATTAACCCATATTTAATTGGGAAAATCCCTCACCACAACTGCACAATCCATCATAGGCGTTCTACTGATTGCATGCACTATCTGTACCAGTGTTGTTAAAATCGCGATTTAATGAAAAAATCGCGATTTTTTCATCTTGCCGATCAAATCGCGATTTTTATACGAAAAAATCGCCTACTTTTTTTTTGCCGATTTTTACTGAAAAAATCGCGCTTTTTTCAAAAAATCGCGATTTTTTCGAAAAAAACGCGATTTTTAACGAAAAAATCGTGGGGGCTCAGGACAACATAGTTTTATAACTTTTTTTGGGTTTTTTCATGCAATGTTTTTTGAAAGAAACAAATAATTTTTGAGTGGGGTAGCTTAATGATCAAGTCTAGGCCCTAGTATGGATATGCTATTCATGGTAATGTTAAATTCTTAAAGTAAAAGTGACATTCTCCTTAATCTTCATTTTCATCCTTTTACTTAAATTTTTAACATTACCATGAAATGACTCAGGATGTTTGAGAGTGGTTCCAGCCTCATTGGATTTCATATGGAGAAAGTAGAATTTTAGATTTCATTTAAAATCCAGCAGACTTATCAGTTTTTCAGGATTTCAGGATTGGGAGATTGTAATGTTTCCAGGTGACACCACCTGCCCGGGCTACCCTTGCCACCAGTAGAGGACGTGGTCTACCTCCTATAGCTCCTACTTCTAGTTCTTCAACGTCTAGAGCACATCAGACTCCACTGCCATTTCCACCTGCACGGGCACCAGCATCTACATCTAGAGGGAAAGGGAAAGCTGTGGCATTTTCTCGCAAGAGGGGCAGAGGAAATCAATAGGATTAGACTTTCATTTTATTGTATATGACATTATGACATGATGAGATACATTATCATATTTTTTGTTGATATTTTGAGGCTGAGTTGGGACTCAGGAGTCAGGACTTACTATTCAGGACATGATTCAATGTTATGTGTGATTTTAGCGCTAGAAATGATATTAAACATCTTATATGTTAGTTTTTTTATCATATTTATGTGTCAATGTATTTATTTTATGTTGTAGATGGTTTAGATATTAAAAAAATTGAAAAAAAAATGAAAAAAAATGAATATTTTTGTGCCAAACGCTTTTTTCCCGCTTTTTTCCGCTTTTTCCCGCTTTTGCCGATTTTTTCCGCTTTTTTCCCGGCGCCGATTTAATCTCGATCGCGCTTTTAACAACATTGATCTGTACAACTCGGAAAATTATAAAACTGATAGTACACTGTCCTTGAACTCTAATCTCAACTGGGTCTTTCTCAGAACTGACATGCATGAGTTATTTATGAGTGAATTATCAGTTAATTGGTTGAGCACTGAAGCTACTCCCCACTGCTAGACCTCCTACTAGTTCCCCCAACAGTTGGAACGAGTTTAATTGACCTTAACTCAGTTATATTGAATTAATTAATTGCAACTCAAAATAACTCAACTTGGACCCCCAAAATTTAGGAATTACTCTACATGACTCTAGATAGACTTCCAACTCAAATTTACTAAGCCAACTAGGTCAACTTAACTTAGTTAACTGTTACAAGTTGCTATGAGAATATAATTTCGATATAATTCCCAATTTAATTCAAGGACAAATTAAATTAGGATTTTCTTGTTGCTATTTTTAACACTCCCTCTCAACAAGACAGGGATTATCTGCTACCCCGATCCCGCCTCTGTGAAACTTTAATTTGCATACTGACAATGCCTTTGTCACTAGGAAACCGGATTCGTCCTAAACCCCCTGCGAATCCCGAATCCGGCGAATCCGACACGATTCGGTCCGGATTCGTGTCCAAATCACAGGACACGTCGTGTCCGTTTCGGACACGTCGTGTCCGAGGGCGTGTCGCGATTTTAGGACACGTGTCCGGTTTCCAGGACTCGCTAAGCTCAGCGCGGGTATGAAAAGGGCGTGTTTGCTCATTAATATTTTCATTTGGTAAGTGATCTGTGCTGTTGCAGCAAGGAGTAGAGCATTTTGGCAGCTTCATAATCAAGTCTAGGCCCTAGTATTGATATGCTATTCATGGTAATGTTAAATTCTTAAAGTAAAAGTGACATTCTCCTTAATCTTCATTTTCATCCTTTTACTTAAATTTTTAACATTACCATGAAATGACTCAGGATGTTTGAGAGTGGTTCCGGCCTCATTGGATTTCATATGGAGAAAGTAGAATTTTAGATTTCATTCAAAATCCAGCAGACTTATCAGTTTTTCAGGGTTTTAGGATTGGGGGATTGCAATGTTTCCATTGAATTTTGTCATGTATTAGGGTATGGAACTCGTATTTAATCAAGAGCACCAAACCAAGAGCTTCTGAATATGTCGCTCCCGCTCCCGTTTTCGCTCCCGCTCCCCGCTTTCGCTCCCACTCCCAAGTAACACTGTTCCTGATGATATGGGTCTGGACACCATTGTTGAGTTGGCATTGGCCAACATGGATCTCAATGATCCAGTGCTAGAGCCTGTTAGATTTGATGACTTAGAGGGGTCAGCCTCCATACCAGCAGATGCAAAGGCGACTATGGATACAGGGGAGGAGGAGGATGTAGAGGAGAGCAGTGGGGACCATGATGATGGGGACAGTGATGCTGATTCTGATGCTGATTGATGCCTTGAGGCTTGTATACCTGTAGTTGTTTTATATTTTCTATTTCTATTTGCCATTGGCATTGCACCAACACTACCTATGTAACACATTTTGATTTGATGACTTAATGAGAAAACTACAGTTGTCAGTGTGTTTATCTTACTATCTTGTAGTTGTAAGTTGTCTTTTAGTTATGAATTATGAATCATGATTTAAATTTTTAATAGATTTATCATTTATGTGACCAGTACCACTGACATTTATTTGAATTTTGTATGTACTATGCATGCTAATAGCTATAGATGAAGATCTATGTTTGAAATCAATAAATTTGTATCATTAATTAAAATTTGTGTAAGAAATATGATAATATCTAATTTTTAATATATATATATATATATATATATATATATATATATATATTTTTTTTTTATATAATATATATATATATATATATTTTTTAATAAAATAATATATAACGTGTCCTAACGTGTCCTGTTCCGGGGGGTCAGCGTGTCCCGAATCCGACACCACGAATCCCGAATCCTACGTGTCCCGAATCCCCGTGTCAGGTGACTTAGCTTTGTCAAAATATCTGCATCCTGATCCTCTGTAGGAATGTACTCCAACAACATGATTCTCCTCTGCACACAATCTCGAAGATGGTGATATCGGATGTCAGTATGCTTGGACGGATCATGAAACACTGGATTCTCAGAGAATTTGATACAACTTTGCTTGTCACAGTAAATCACTATTGGATCCATCCACTAACCAAACAAACCAACAAGAAGCTTCTTCATCCAGAGGAGTCTCCATGGGTTTATTGCTCTCCATGTGGAACTTCTTCGGTATCTCGTTGGCATACTTGCCCTAAGAGACAAATAGTTCCTTATCTCCTTGCCACACCTACATACCAAGAAAGTAATGCATGAGCCCCAAGTCCTTCATTTCAAACCCTCTTGCAAGATCCTCTTTGCAAGATTTTATCTTCTCATCACATGTTAGAATCAAATCGTTGACATATCAAACAATAGTCAACAATTTACCTTCAACCACAATATGGTAAAGGTTCGCATTTGCGTCACTTCTGTTGAAGCCCAACTCGGTGAAATAACTGTCAATCCTAGTGTACCAAACACGAGGTGCTTGTTTTAGTCCATACAACGCTCGCTTGAGTCTGCACACATGCGACTCTTCGTTGAAGGTATCAAATCCTTTTGGCTGCTCAATGTACACCTCTTCCTCAATCATGCCGTTGAGGAATGCTATAGTTACATCCATCTGATGTATCTTCCATCCCATCTGTGCTGACAATAATAGAATATATTTGATTGATGAGTACCTTGCTACAGGAGCAAAAGTCTCATTGTAATCAATTTCCTCCACCTGAGAGAACCCTCTGGCCACAAATCTGGCCTTGTGTTTCTCCACACTCCCATTTGCTGCTTGCTTTACCTTGTAAAGCCATCTGGAACTCACCACTGACTTGTCTGCTGGTCTTGGGACCACCTCCCAAACACTGTTTCTGATAATGGAGTCATACTCCTCAACCATGGCATCAACCCACACTAGTTGCTGCACTACTTCCTCGAATGAGGATGGCTCAATCTCTACACTCTCGCTCATCAGAGCCATGTAGCCAGTGTACCTCTCTGGTGACCTCCTTTGCCTGCGTTGTGATGTGGGTGCTCCCACATTCTCTTTAGCATCATGCAATAACCTAGTCAATCTCTCTAGTGCGCTTTCTCCCATCTCTGGAAGTCTCTGCATGAGTGGGTGTTTCCACTCCCTGCTTCTCTGCATGTGGCTGCTCCACATCATCTCGAGGTTCCTTGCTCCTCAACTGCATGTAGTTGAAGCTCCTTCTCAAGGGAACATCTCATGGCCTTCTCTTCATCGAACTTTACATCTCTGCGAACCATTGTCATCCTGTTGGTTGGCAGGTACACCCGATAGTTGTGAGGTGTATCAGTGTACCCCACAAATATGCCCAACTCAGCTGTTGGCTCTATCTTTTTCCGTGCATCTTTGGTAACATGGCAGTAGACTGATGAATCAAAGATCCTAAAGTGTGCCACATCTGGTTTCTTCCTTGAAAAAGCTTCTTTTGGTGTACTCATCCCGAGAATTCGATGAGGGCTTCTGTTCTGCAAATAAACAACTGTGTTGTATGCTTCAGCCCACAAGTGTAATTGTAGGCCCTGATCATGCAACATTGCTCGTGCCACTCCCACAATATTTCTGTTCTTCCTTTCAGCCACCCCATTCTGCTGTGGGTTATGAGGTGATACCAACTCCCATCAAATGCCTTCTGTTGCACAAAAGCTCTTGAATTCATTCGACACATACTCTCCACCGTTATCGCTTATGAGAGCATTAACTTTCTGGTCGGTATCTTTCTCGACAAGTGTTTTAAATTCACAAAACTTAGCGAACGTTTGATCTTTCTTCTGCATGAAGAAAATCCAACATTTACGAGAAAAATCTTCAACAAATATTACAGAATACCTGTGCTTGGCCGTGGATGCTGTCAAGAATGGTCCACACACATATGAATGAACTCGATCAAGGATCGCTTGTGCTCGACTGTCTTTGTCATGAAAGGAAGCTTTGGTGTACTTCCCAAATGTACACCCTTTGCATGTGTCTCTCTGCTCTAGTGTACCCTTGGGAAGTCCTGTAGAAATTTGTTGCATGATCTTCAAAGCTTCGTGGTGCAAGTGACCAAATCTTCTATGCCACAACTCACCAATGTTTCGGCTCTGCACCTTCTTTGCTTTAGTGCTCAAAGCAGTGCAGTCTTCTACCTCCAATTTGTAGAGGTTCTTCACTTGAACCCCTATCCGTTTCACCTGTCATGTGGCTATGTGATGAAGGAAAGCTTTTCCCTTACTAAATATCACATCATAGCCTCTATCCTCCAACATGGCAACAAAAACCAGTTCTTCCTCAAACCCGGAACATACATGACATCTCTCAAATTGAGGGGAGAACCAGACTCCCTCTAAAAGGGCAACAAAAACCAAGTTCCTCCTCAAACCCGGAACATGCATGACATCTCTCAAATTGAGGGGAGAACCAGACTCCCTCTAAAAGGTAACAATACCAATGCTGGTTGCGCTATCCTATCTCGATATGCATCTGGAGATCCTTCTCCTCCAAGTTATTGAAGATCTCTTTGTTACCGGTCATATGGAATGAAACTCCACTGTCCAGGTACCACACACTACCCATCACCGATGACACCATGCAAGCGATGAGGGTAAAATCCAGTTCGAATTGCGAAGCAAGAGCTTCACTTGCCGCTCCTCTTGAGGGCTTCTTACCGACCTTCTTGTGCAGACACTTTGTGGCATAGTGTCCCAGCTCGTGACAGTGAAAACACTTGATTTTCGACATGTCCTTCTTCTTGCCGCCCTGACTGGAATCTGATTTGGAATGGGATGACTTCCCCTTCCCTTTCTTTGCCTTCCCAGCTAAGGCACAATTCTCCTCATCATCATGCTTTGATGCAGATCCGTCGCTGGTTTTTTGTCGAATCTCTTCCTGTACCAAGTCGGACCATAATTGCTCCCACTCTGGTAGCTTCTCCCTCCCATTAACTAAGTCCTGGTAGCTGTGCCAGCTCTTGGGAAGTCCTAGAAGTGCTAGGATCACCAGATCATCTTTTGCAATAGTAACCCCGACACTTCCAAGCTCATCCTGACATTGGGTGAACTTGGTCAAGTATTTCGGAATTGAGTTGCCCTTCTCCATCTTGATCTTTTTGAGCTTGTCCTTTAGTGCCAGCTTCCTGTGGTCACTGCTATTTTGAAACAGGTCCGTCAATGCCTTCCACATTGCAAATGGAGTTTCCTTACTGTGGAGATTCGAGACAATATGATCTCGAACTCCTTCTAGGATAATCCTTCTCGCCTTTGCCACACACTTTCTCCATTCAACCAAATCTTTAGCATCAGATGCTGGAGGCTTCGAGATATCATGATTTATGAATTCCTTCAGCCCATTGTCTTCCAACACTGCCTCCATCCTGTCCTTCCAAGCTATGTAATTCGAGCTACCCTCCAGGGCATACTCAAGTCTCAAACCGTAGAATGACATCCCGCTGGCTTTGAAGTATGAAACTGCAAATTCGATATCACTTGCACAACAAACTCGTATTCTATTCTTCTATAGTGACTTCAGCTCCGATACCATGTATACTTTTACTGTAGATTCAAACTGCTTATGTGATATGATAAAACAAATGACATGAATCTACTCTACTCATCAGCGGAAACAAAAAATTGATCGATGAAAACATTAGGCAAAAAAGGAAGAATTTCAATCGCTTATAACACAATATTTTTCTGGTCGAAACAACTGCTCAAAAATCTGACTATTTATATTGCAGTAACTAGAAGATTTGAGAAGAAAATACAATGCTTGTTCAACCCGAACAATCTCTGCACAAGTACAAACTATCTCACTGCTTCACAAACCAGCTCAAGCCAACACTTAAACCAAATCTGCTGCCTGCCAAGCCCCTACATCCTTGCACAATCCCTAAGGGAATTAGACCATATTTAATTGGGAAAATCCCTCACCACAACTGGGCAATCCATCACAGGCCTTCTACTGATTGCATGCACCATTTGTACAACTCGGAAAATTATACAACCGATAGTACATTGTTCCTGAACTCTAATCTCAATTGGGTCTTTCTCAAAACTGAGATGCATGAGTTATTTATGAGTGAATTATCAGTGAACTGCTTGAGCACTGAAGCTGCTCCTCACTGCTAGACCTCCACTAGTTCCTCCAAAAGTTGGAACTAGTTTAATTGACTTCAACTCAGTTAGACTGAATTAATTAATTACAACTCGAAAAAAATTTAAGAATCACTCTACATGACTATAGATAGACTTCCAACTCGAATTTACTGAGCCAACTAAGTCAACTTAACTTAGTACTCAAAAGAACTAAACCTAGACCCCTAAAATTTAAGAATCACTTTACATGACTATAGATAGACTTCCAACTCGAATTTACTGAGCCAACTAAGTCAACTTAACTTAGTTCACTGTTAGAAGTTGCTATGAGAATAGAATTTCGATTTAATTCTCAATTTAATTCAAGGACAAATTAAATTAGGATTTTCTTATTGCTATTTTTAACATTGTGTTGGACACAAGTTTGCTGTTGTAGTAAGTGATTTCCCTATTTTTCTTATGCTGCATTTTATTTTTTGTGTTAATATACAAGTGTTTATTTCATCAGAAATTTGAGAAATATTTGAGATAAATATTTTCTGGGTTTTTAATAAATTGTTGAAGTAAAATAAATTAGATCTGGTATAAAATAATTAACAGTTTAGAGCTTATAAAAATCATAATCTATCTTTTCCTTTTTGACATTCTATTTCTTATTGACTTTATTTTATTCATCTCTAGTTAGGGTTTTGAAAGTTGATCATGGAAAGAGGAAACACTCATAGAATTGTCTCTGTTTTCATTTCTTTACTTGTCATATAATTGTTTTTACTCCTCGATATTTATAACTTTGTAACTGATAGATAGTTGATGTCATTTGATTCAACTCCATTTCTTATTCTACCTCATGCTATCTGACTTTTGAGTTTGTTAACTTCTAATGGTCAACTACTGGTTACAAAGTCTTGAGACTTGTACTAGATGGTTTATTCTCTAATCTAGTGTGAATCACATTTTTAACTTCTTAATAATGTAGTATTTGCCTACTAGTATGATTAAAATTTATGCTCTCTGCATCTTATCAAACATTCTGCAGCTCTTTTAATGTGTGTGTGTGTAGAAGTATAAAACATTCCCAGGAATACTTCACTTTTGTGTTTTTAGGGTTGGACTGGTCTCCCTTCCTGCTTTGGCAACATTGATATGTGTCTATGTCAGAGAGAGAGAGACTGATCGCCTTTCCTTCAGTAGCATGCCTTGGATGGATGGTTTAACTAATTGAGCTATATATATGTTTATAACTCCCAAAGGCATGTAGCCGAAGGGAAGTCCATAGGTCACAGTTTCTAATCTGGTTGAGTCCCTTGAGTTTACCAGCGGATATTGTGGTTGGTGGTTGAGCTGTCCTCCATCTAGATATTCTGGGGAAGGTTTGTGTGTGTGTGGGGTGTGGGGGAGGAGGAGGGAGGGTCTTGCTATACACACAATCCTTTTACATATATAGGGAAATTTTCTGATATTTAACTGTTTCCTAGTTTTGTAGCCTTGTTTGGGTGTGAACATAAAATGGAATTAAAAATGCCAAGAAAATAAACCATTGGAAAAATTGTAGAGATGTGCTAAAATATTTGTTTTTGATTTTGAAGAAATGTTTCCTTTTTCTCACAAGTCAGTTTCTATCCTTTCTCCTGATATATATATATATACACACACACACACACACACACGATCCTTTTACATATATAGGACAATTTCTGATATTTATCTATTTCCTAATTTTGTAACCTTGTTTGGATGTGAACTTCATAAAATGGAATGAGAAGTGCCAGAAAAAGACTATTGGAAAATTTTTATAGATGTGCAAAAATAATTGTTTTTGATTTTGAAGAAATGTTTCTTTTTTTTAACAAGTCAGTTCCTATCCTTTATCCTGATTAAGATTTTTCATCGTGCTTTCAAAGAACTCTATTGGCCAGACTGATCACAAAGGGGGAGAACCAACCTATAAACAAAGGTTTGAGGTTGACAGCTTGTTTCTGGTTTTTCTTATCACTATTAATAACTTATTTCTTGCAACATTATTTGCTGTAGTCATTTAAGTCCAGGTTTTTGAATGATGCTTCAAGGAATGTCTTCTCACTTCTGTAGGAATATAGATGCTGATCAGCAGTTTACTTTTAACCAGGACAGGTATGTGTAATTGACTGCAAAGTTTTGATGCAAGTGAAGCCATTGATGTATTAAAGGTATTTGTTTTCAATGCTGCAATTTTTTCTAGGCATACAGGTCACAGTGGTAACGGGTTGTAATTTTTGTTGGGATGGGTCAACAAACTTGGAGATCTCTTACATGAGCCAAATTTCCCCTCCATGGAATGGTACCTTGTGGAGGAAGAATGTCTTGATTAATATGAAATACAGGCAGGAATGCTGGAGATTGTGATATGATGACCAATAAAATTTGTCATGGGGTAATGGGTTTTATTCGGGCAATAACAGGTTTAACACTTCTCATCTCTGATATAAATGTGCCATTCATGTCATGTATCTTTCCTCTGACATTGGCTTCTTTCTCTGGAGCATTTAGGTTTTCAGTTCCCAATTGTAATGTTGTGTGCACTGTGTATAGACAAATAATCACCCAACTGTGTTTAGCATCTATGAGAGGTTTCTGTTTTCCCAATTCAGTAGAACAAAGGAAGAGGTCAAGTTTTGGTCAAGGGAACAAAAGTCCACAGGAGAGGCAATGGATTGCATTTATTAAGTGCTATTCATTTAATATAAGTCCATAATTAGTCATTCCTGATTCAATTTTATTCCATCATAGGGCCATTTTTCAAAATTCTAGAACAATACATCATGATAATATTGATTTTGTGAAATTTGCTCGACTGCTTCAGCATTTGTATGTTGATGATGACGGGTTTTGTGGCTATGGAGTGAGTTTAGTTAATATGTTTAGGTTAGCTAATCCATACCCAGAACATTGTTGCCAAGCATGAAACATAACCTAATGTAAAACCAATGCTCTGTCAACTAAAGTAACGTTTATTTTTCTTCATTAATAGCTACAAGTGGATGCTTTGCCTTTTTTCTCTGTAGGATTGAATTTTTTCCACTTTATTAAGGAAATTACATCCCAAATTTATTTGGATTTGTATAAGTGATGTCGTAACTTGGGAGTGAGGCCATGGCACTCAAAAAAACACATTCAAGGGATTCCATAGCATCAACTGGACTGTCTGTATCTCTCTAACGGATTTACTTAATCAGGACTCTATATAATATAGATTCATCTGCTAGGCATTTTCCTTTGTGCCAAATGGATCAAATGGCTCTTGTAGGATATCAAGCATGGAATGCCCTAGTTAGGAACTCTATACTGAAACACGAAGGACTTCTTACATGGTAAGTGGGCTAGAAAATACCCATTTGTGATTTAATTCTCAAACCTGCTAAAGTTTGTGGGTGTTTTTATCTTTCAAGTCATGGGGTTAGTGTGCAGTTTGTCAATGCTATGGTAGCGGGATCACATACTTAAAAATAGTGGCTCTTACAAGTAATATTGGGAAGAAGTGGTGACCTCATCTATTTTAGTGAGTTTCCCTTGCCTGAAGGGAACGTCAAATAGAAGATGAATTTGTTGCAAAACGTGTTGCTATCCTTTCTGTCATGAAGTATGACACTACCTATTTTCCGATTTTTTTATTCAAAACATTACTTTCCTTCATTGATATAAAACTAGCCTTGTGATGTAGTGTGTATATACATCGAGTATATTTGGTTTTGTGGGTATATATATAATTCCGATATTGTATTTAATAATGCACCTTACGAGTGCCAACTAGAACTGCTGTACCGTGGAGGATTTTCTTGAATTTCCTTTTCCCTATTTGGAGAGATTTTGTAAGTTACATTGTATATATTTAGTTTATAACTTATCCTAGGCTTGATTTTTCTCTTGGTATCAATGCAAATGAGAACGTGCAGTGGTCACAGGATGACCAAAACCAGTGTTACTTGGGAGCGGTAGCGAAAACAGGTGCGGGAGCAACATTTTCAGAAGCTCCCGGTTTGGGAGCAAATCCCGGAGCATTTTTTTGTGTAATATATATATATATATATATATATATATATATATATATATATATTTTATATTTTGATACATATATGTCAACAAAAACATGTAGAATGATGAATTAGATATAAAAAACATAAAAAAACATAGATTGAACCATATAACAACAATCTAGAAGTTATAATCTTTATCAACCACGTCCACAAGTTAGTAACGTAGTAACATACAACATATTGAGTCTCATGATTCATCAATCTTAAAGTTTCAAGCTTTCAAAATTCAATATATAATATTTATCATCATTGATCACCAAAGTTGTACTTGTAAGCTAAGTGTAACCATTACAACAAATAATATCTAACATGAAATGAAATGAAACCTAACATGAAATGAAATGAAACGACTTTCAACTTTCATGAATCATCATATTCATAATTCATTACTAATGAGTTACAATTGCCAACTTCAAACTTAAATTGTCATATATTGTTTAAAAAATATCATAATAAATATGAAAGAGTCGATAATTATAAAAACTACTAGAAACTAGAAAAGACAAGTAAATCTATTATCTATTTCTTATGCCTGGGCCTCTTGCCACCCCGAGAAATGTCTAATTTTTTAGTCTTGTTGGAAAATCGAGATCTTTGTCATTAATATCACCCTCTAAGCATTAACATAAGATAGAAAAAGCATAGCATGTCAAGTCAAGATTTTGTTTGAGCGATGCATACATTTTTAGGAGGGTCATGATAGAGGAGTTCGACAACCAATGTCACTAACATCAAGGTACATAGAGGGATTGGTGCTCTTGATTAAATATGAGTTCCATACCCTAATACATGACAAAATTCAATGGAAACATTGCAATCCCCCAATCTTGAAATCTTGAAAAACTGATAAGTCTGCTGGATTTTGAATGAAATGTAAAATTCTACTTCTCCATATGAAATCCAATGAGGTCGGAACCACTCTCAAACATCCCGAGTCATTTCATGGTATTTTAAAAATTTAAGTAAAAGGATGAAAATGAAGATTAAGGAGAATGTCACTTTTACTTTAAGAATCTAACATTACCATGAATCGCATATCAATACTAGGGCCATAGGCTTGATCGTTAAGCTGCACCACTCAAAACTTATTTGTTTTTATGCTTTATTTTTATTTTTATTTTTTATTATTTATTCATTTGGAACATTACTGCGAAAGAAAAATTGCAGAAAAGAATAAACACTCCCGAAAAGGCAATGAGCACAATTTTTTTAGGGAGCGCGCTCTCGACCCACTCCCGAGTCGCTCTCGCCTGGAGTGCGGATTGGGAGCAGGATCGAGAGGGGGGGCGGCGCTCCCCCGCAACACTGACCAAAACCTTTCCCAGTACTTTTGTTTTGTTTGGGAAAATCATTTATATTATTATATTTGGGTTCCTTTTTGATAAGTTATTTTCCCCTCTATCCATTCTTGATAGAAGAAAATGGAAGAGTGACATTGATTAAAAGAATGGTATGTATTATGGTTTGTGTTTGGGTACTCCATTCGGGGACAAAGAAGAAGTATTTTTCTGCTTTGTTGACTTCAAAGAGAGATAAGTTGGTGTAGAATGGAAGAACTTGAAATTCTTTTGCATTATAGAGCCGCTGTCCATAGGCTTTATGAAGAGGTGAAAGTCAAAATTAGAACTTCAACAGATATTTCAAAAAGCTTTAGAAGTGACATCGGAGTCAAGCAGACTGCCCTTTATCCCCTACTCCTTTGGGTTTATATATTGATAAATTGGAAGAGTGGATAAATCTGCAAGGTGGGGATGGTGTTCAATTGGGGGAGTTTGTGATAAAGCTTTTTTTATATGCCGATGACCTTGTATTGATTGCTGAATCAACCCATGGATTGCAGATGCACCTATATGCACTTGAGCATTTTTGTAAAGTAGCAGGGATGCAAGTCAATACCAAAAAAACCAAAATAATGATTTTCTCTAATAAAATGGAGTAGAGCCAACATACTTTCTTCTTTGAAGGCAACATGCTTGATGAAGTAGATGAATACAAGTACCTCGGGATTGATTTCAACAACAAACATAATTGGGAGGACTACGAAAAGAAGAGAATTTAAGGAGGGTGGAAAGCATTATATGCTCTTCAATACAGATGTAGAGAGGCAGAGTTATGGGATTGGAAATTGATTAAAGTGCTCTTTGGACTCTTAGTTTGTCTAGTGATATTATATGGGTGTGAATTGTGGGCTAGCAACATCCCTGTCTCAAAATGGAAACAATTTGAGAAAATCCAAAAACGCTTGATCATGAGCAAGTTCAAAATAAAAAGTTCGGTTCCTTATGAGATAATGTTGAGTGAAACACGAGCATCTCCCATTGAAGCAATTGCTATGGTGTGTCTCATAAGGTACCTAAAAAGAATTGAACAAATGGGGTTGGTCGATGGCCTAAAGTTATCTTCAACGAAGGCACGAGTGAAAGAAAGAAATCATGGATGAGACAAAACAACAAATGGATGCAAAAATGGAATATTTACCTTAACGCCTGTTCGACAAATAGCAAGGAGTCAAAGAATTTTGTTATGAAGAAGTTTCATAAGCGTATATGGGGAAAAGAGTTGAGAAGGTAGAAAAAGTATTATGTTCAGGAATTCAACTCCACTTCTGATCTCCAACAAAAAGAATACATTGGAGGTAACATTCCCTGAAGAGCAAAGATTCTTATTGCTCAATTAAGAACTAACTCACATCAACTTCGATGTGAAATGGGGGAGTGGAAAATACCTAAAGAAGCTTAGGAAGAACGAGTGTGTATTTTTTGCACTTCTAGGGCAGTGGAATTCGCAAAACATTTCATTTTGGAATGTGATGCTTTTTGAGACATCAGAGACAATTATGACAATATGTTAGCATCAGTTCCTTGACATTGTCTTTTCAGTGAGGGGACTATTAGAAGGTTGGGTCAGCTCATCATCAATTTGAGTAAGAAAATGATTGAATTGCAGAAGGTGAAAAGTAGGGACGCTGGTGGTCCCATAGATTTTTTTTAGTCTCATGGACGTTAAAATATCATTCATTCATTCCCCCTTTTATTTCTTTATTTTGTACAAAAGAATAGTCAATAGTCTTAGAGACATGTTGTTAGCAACATTATTTATGTTAACTGGTTTTTGGTGAAACATTGAATTCTTCGTTCCTTTCAAAAAACTACTTACCTAAGATGTGCAAGAGGTTGATTGGTCATTGTTTGAGATGTTTGTAGATCCATGCAAGCTTGTAACAAATTAAGTGAAATATCAAATTGTTATATGTTTGGGTTTAAAGCATGTGCGTTGTGTGTTGTGATAAGATAGGGGTAAACTCGTACTCATGGGGTTTAATGAATTTTTGAAGATGCAACATATATTTTATTATTGTAATATACAAACTACAAGGAAACATCCTCAAGTCGTAGCCACATCAAAGCAATGAAGTACAACTCAAAACAATAGATCCTTGAAACATTTTATACAAGGCTAACCTCCTTGAAATATATTATTACATCTCGTTTTATTTTATGAAATACGTTCAAAGAGACCACCTTATCATGATAACATGGAAAAAAAAAGAATGTTTATTTATTAAAGTGAAATATGACATAAGAACAAAAAAATAACTTAAATTGGAAGTGACTTTATTAATGTCTATGTTTAATATCTAATTGATTACTTGACATTTACTTAACACTCTCTTAGTGATCAATCTACTAATTACACCAAACTTATATTGTATTTTTATATATTGTCGAAGACCCAAAGACTTAGTGTAGATGTTTTGTATTTTGGTCCTATGTGGGTTGGTATTGCAACACAATAGATCCATTCTCTACAAGCCATATAATAAAATGACTACGTATGTTATCATGCTTGGTACATTTGTGGAATATTGAATTCTCTAGTTTGAGCACTCGATTATCACAAAGTAGGGGTGTTGGATTTGTCTGCTTTATCATCATGTTTGGAAGCATCCTCCTTAGCCAAACTGCCTCACATGCTCATGTGGCTATTCAATATATTGCTTATGTCAATGAAAGGGACATTACTTGTTGTTGCTTGTTGGTCCACGTGATTGCATGTGTCAAGGTTTATTACATATCTAAAAGTTTGTTTTCTGTAATCCACACAACTTGCTCAATCTGACTAAATATACCCACACAACCTAGGGTCTTTGCTTTTTTTGTAAAAAATGCCAAAGTGAAGCGCCTCGTTAATATATCTCAACACCATCTTTATTGCAATCCAATGCTCTATATGTGATATTGTCATGAAGCCAGAAATGAAGCTCACAACACACGTCAGGCCTAGTAGCTGTAAGATATATCAAGCTTTCCACTAGTTTCCTGTAGATTGACTCATTAACCATCTTAGAGTTGGTTTTGTTGAAAGCTTTAGCCCTTTCTATGTAGTTGTAGACAAGATTTTGTAGTGTGTCATTCCAAACTCATCAAACAAACTCTTGGGCATATTTTATTTCAAAGTAAAAAACACCATGACATGTTTTGCAAACTTCTACACCCAGACAATGATATAGGAGGCCTAAATCACTAATGTCAAAAGCTTTACTCATATTATATTTGATCAATTCAGTTTCACTTGTTTCATTACCCATGATAATGATTTTGCAAACTTCTACACCCAGACAATGATATAGGAGGCCTAAATCACTAATGTCAAAAGCTTTACTCATATTATATTTGATCAATTCAGTGTCACTTGTTTCATTACCCATGATAATGATGTTAAATATATAAATGACTTGTAGAATCATTAGTAATGCTTTTGACACATAAATTTGGATATGAAACACTCCACTAGAACCCTTGTTCTTAAATGTACATGTCAATCTTGATGTACCATGTTTATGGTACCTGCTTTAGGCCATACAAAGTTTTCTTTATTCCACAAATAAGTTGCGGTTTCCCTGGAACTTGGAACCCATATGGTTGATGCATGTAGACCTTTTCCTCTAAATCTCCATTAAGGGGTACTCTTCACATTTGTTTGATGGACCTTCTTAGCACAAATGCCTTGTAATGGCCAGGACCAATCGATGGTGCTCATCTCTATTGTAGGGGAAAAGGTATCCTCATATTCAATGCCTATCACTGACAAAACCATTTTGCAACCCATTGTGCTTTGTAATTGTCAAATGTGCCATCCACATTATACTTGAACTTGTACACCCATATGTAGCCAATGGTTTTGTTCCTTCGTGGAAGTTTTGTGAGATCTCGAGTTTGATTTTTTATTAGACTTTCATGTTTTGCGTTCATGGACTTTTTCCATTTTGGGTTCCCTTTTACCTTCGTAAACACTCATGGCTCATATACTTCGTAAACATTGACCATTAAAGCAAAGTTAATTGTGTTTGATTTTCTTTTCTCTTACCTCTCAATGATCTTCCCTTGATCATTTCACCCATTCGAACATCTCTAATGATATTGTCCCACCACCTTGGTTTCGTATTGGGATCTTCCCCATTGAAGTTATCACCTTGATTTGGGCTACTTGTACCTATTTTGGTATCATCAAATTTGATCTTGCTAATTCCTCATGCTCGGTGTCCTCTCCCCTTTCATGGGTATTTTTTGAAGTTTGATATTTGAATCCTTAGTTACAAGAAGTTTTTTGATTTTTATTTTTGAAGAAATTTGGAAAGTTCTAACTTTCTCATTAACCATGACATCTTTATTGAAGTTTAATTGATTAGTATCAACATCAACCAATCTATAAGCTTTATGTTTTCGTTGTACCCTATGATCATTAGTGTCTTGTTCTTAAGGTTTAACTTGGATCTCTTCTCATTTAGAATCCAGGGACAGGCAATAGAACCAAAGACCTTAAGATCACTGGCTCTGGGTTTCCTCGTAGACCAAACTTCCAACAATTTTTTGCTTCACCACCAGCATGGGAGATCTATTCAATAGAAACATTGTGATGCATACTCTGATAGCGTAAACCCTAATGGGAAGACACTTGTTTTCCATCACATAGTGGGCCATCTTTGGGTAGTGCAATTTTTCCTTTCAACCACCTCATTTGTGATGGAATGTAGAGTGTAATGAATTGTCTCTGAGTTCCATGTTTAACACATAAGTTGTTGGCTTCTTTTCAACATAGTTTCCTACCATTAGTAGTTCTAAGAGTGGTATTGCAAAAATCAAACTCTCTAATGCTAATGTTTGAAACTCTTGAAATTGATTAATCACTTGAGATTTCAATCTTAGAAGTTACTCCCATATTTTCCTTACTATTTTCATCAACTAACGAAAGGAAATACTTGGCACTAGTGATTGTTGCCACGTTTGTTTATCCACAAATGTTTTCATGAACTAGTTGAAGGACTCTTTGTGCCCTACAAGCTTTCCTTTAATCAAATAGTGCTTGGTGTTGATTCCATGCCAAGTAAGCTCTGCACACACCTTGAATTTGTTGCTAGATGTCAATGAGTCCATCTAACAAATTCTCTTATGCTCATTGAGAGAGGTAGGTCAAGGCAACATGCTCATATTGTTGTTTCCAAAGTTAATTGCTATTTGATGCATTCTTTATTGCTAATGCATACTCTTTGCCTTGTTTAATGTCAACCAACTTGAACAATCCATGATCCTCCACATTGAGAATAATAGTTTTCTTGGTTCCTTGTCAATGACATAGCATTTGTGATAGTTAAAGTTGACATCTTGTTGGGTGCAATGTCTTATGGTATGACTAACTAATAGTAGATTAAGCTCCATTCCTAGTACATAGTACACATTAAGAAAAAAGAGAATTTTCCTTTCAAAGGAAATCTATTTATTTCCTTTCTCTACCACTGTTTACTTTTTCCCACCATCGATGATTATGAATCCTTGGAGCAACACACAATGTACTTTGTGAATTAATTTTTCTTGTTGGTGAAGTGTCATGATGTACTTGAATCAATCTACCATGTAAATACCTTGGAGTTGATTTGCTAGTTGCTTGGCCATGAATGCATAAAAGGTTAATACCTCCTCCTCTATATGCCTTGCAACATGAGCCTTCCATTGAGACTCGCCCTAGTTGGTTTTCTAGTCAACCAACCTCTTTTTGCAATCTTGCTTCATGTGTCCCACCTTGCCAAAATAGTGACATGATGTTTTTTAAATTTTCGGTTACATCTTCATCATTGCCTTGAAATTTCTTCTTCCAACTTGCTTTGAAGATCATGAATCCTTAAAGAAACAACCTATGTACTTTCTAAATTGATGTTGCTTCTTGGTGAAGTGTCGTGATGCACTTGAATCAATGTACCAAGTAAATGCCTCGAAATAATCTATTAGATGCTTGGCCATGAATGGATACAAGGTTGATACCTTCTCCTATGTATGCTTTGCAACATGATCCTTTTGTTGAGACCCTCCTTGGTTGGTTTTTTAATCAATCAACCTTTTCTGCAATCTTTCATCACAAGGCCCACCTTGCCACAATAGTGACATGATGTTTTTTAAATTTTTGGTTGCATTTTCACCGTTTCCTTTGTTGAATGGTGTTCTCATTGATGGCAACATTAGTCCTTGAACACTCTTAATATTTTTTGTTTTTTTTGTTTTTTGTTTTTTAGTTGAATCTTGGAGTACCCACAGTGATAATCATACTTGTTAACGTTTCAAATCCCAACAGGGATCCATCATCTAGTTTGCATTGTTTGGATGCTCCAAATAACAAGAATCCCTGGAAGAGAGGAACGAAACCTTAGAAGCCCCACACTTGTGTTGAGAAATATTTTGGGGCAACATGGTTAGGTTTTTATTATGATAATTTCTCTTATTTTTGACATTTTTTTGTGATTTTTTTTTGTTATTCTTTCTAATTATTAAATTTATATCATCAAGACAAATGCCAAACAATGTAAATTAGAAACACACAAGAGAACACAAGATGTAGGCACTCAACAAGGGAAAAAACCTTATGAAGGGGAAAACCTAGTGAAACTCTTCCATTAGAAATTCAAATCAAATTGAGACAATATTGACTTAAGACAAAGACCTTACCTCCATCCATTAAGACATACCTCAATATCATCATACCATCCATCCAGTTAGTCAATTAGGGCTTTGGTCCTTTTGTAATTCATCCTGTAATCATAATCTTGTACCTTCATCTTGCAGTCCTTCAATTCCTTCACACGTGTGACCGAACAAATAAATATCTAGCTTCTTCCTTCTTTGCTGGATCTTTCCTCTTACATGTTATGGGATAGGCTCCTTTTTATTTTCACACTTCATCTCTTCTACTTGAGTCACAGATCCAATCTATATCAAAGAGGTTGAGTTCATTTGCTATATATAGTCGTTGGAGTCTGTACTTTTGAGGCTGACATGATGATCTTGAGGCCGACTTGATGGAGGAGGTTTTATATGATTAATAATAAATTTTTCTTGACATACAAAGCCCAAGAAGGGTCCATGACTTTGACTTTTGACAAACCTAAATGCCTACAATGGAGGCTTGACCTAGAAGCATGAAATCCATTCTCATAAAATATTTTTTCTTTTATAATAATTTTCTTTTTCTTGACAAATACATTATATTATGACTCAAATACAATTATGAAGACGGACACTAGTTACGTTATTCAACACTCCCCCTTAACTAGGGAGGTATTCATAATTACATACATACATAGGTACAAGGATGATCTCAAAATGATATGTTCTACGAAGAGTTACATCACACGCAGTACTGCAGATTAGATATTTGACCAAGGTATCTAACCGAGTGGGACTAAGGTGTATTCCAAGTTTCTGCCACTCTAGGTACCATTAGGCTTCAACTCTAACACCAACCAAGGGATCTAGGTATCGTATCCAAGGTCAGAGCTCCACAAGACCAACGATACTCACCCTACTTCGGGATCTAGACATCATCACAAACCGACTAGATGTCCTCCCAAACATCTTGTCACCCTAAGATACTTTATCTCTCCAATCAACTAAATACGATATATCCATCAGTCCAAGCATGCTTCAAAATGTTCAACCTTCTTATGGAGAGATCCTGCACAAATATAACCCCAATTAGTAATAACCTTTCAATATATATATATATATATATATATATATAAACCTTTGGGGTCCTCAATCATTTTGATGCTGTTTAGATCATCATAATATCAAACATATCTCGTCAGAGGTTTTACTTCTTCAAATTTTCCAGCAACACCAAACTTAGCCTCAACACTTATTAACACAACCAAGTGCTTGTTTGCAACTTCATCTATTTGTAGTTCTTTCATTCATTCTTTGATCTCATTCTTTATTATAGCTGTCATAATATGCCCTCCCTCGTAATTGGGGATATACACACTTTCTTTCATCCAAGCTCCCTCTCAGCTTAGAGAGATCAACAACTTCATTCTTATAGGTTCTTAATCAGATCATCCGAGAAACTTCAACCTTTCAAAGCTTCATTCTTTCTTATGGCAACAAGGTCATCTATCATTCTTACACCTCCCTTTATCCATCATGCTTATCATTATTATCAAGTCATCTTCAATTATGAACATCTTCAACATCTTGAAGATTATGTACATGCAAATTTTAACAAGTACAACCCAGTACAAATATATAGAAGCATGAAGTCAAGTATATCAAATTCATGTCATTACAATGGAAACATCAAAACAATCAAGTTTTAGACATCAAATATATAAACCTAGTTACATTCATGGTCAACAGGGTTTATATCTTTTATATTTTGGTATTCAACAACTTGCTAGGGTTTTTGTTGCAAACCTTAGATTCCATTATCGAGACTTAAAGTCTTAGATATAAACATTTAAATCAATTTAGCAAATCAATCATAACACTTATATCTACGGCTTCAATATTATGGCCCAAAAATTCATGTCAAACTCTACTAGGTTTTATCAGAAACCCTAGATTAAACTAAATCATGAATATCAACAATCAAGTTAACATACTACATTTCATATATTGGGTTTCATTATTATTTCCTTATATCAACCTTTTGCTAGGGGTTTTATCATAAATCCTAGAAACAAATATCAAACTCCAAAATTAGATATGTAATAATTTTGACCAAACAATTATGCGGAAGCTCATACACCTAGGGATTTCATTCATAGGATTTTACATTGACCATAACAAGGGTTTTTTCATAAACCCTAATTCACCAGACCCTAAAATCTAGGGTTTCATCATGTAACTTGAACATCAATAACAAACCCTAAAAGGCTAAGGTTTCTTCATAGCATTATTGAAATGAAGATAGTAGGATTTCATTATGAGTTCTAAACCCTAAGAAGACTAGGGTTTCCTAATTAACATACACTAAGCACCAAAAGGCTAGGCTTTTGTAGCGAACCCTAAAAGTTAAGTCTTTACTAAAGTAAACTAAAGATAGAGAACATAACAAGGTTGATTTAATCTAAAGATTAATCACCTTAAACAAGATCTCTATGATTCAAAAACCTAGTCAAGAGAGAGCTAGTAATATAAAGAAAATTAAGAAAAAAGGTTTGTACCCTTTTAATACAAAGAAGACTAGCTATAAATCATGTGGTATTAAACATACCTTGAGTTGGTTCTTTTACAAACCTTGTAGGATTTCCTAAGGACTTCCTTTGAATACTCTCTCTGAATCTTTTAGTCCTAGAATATATCTGCAACATTCTTCTTGACAAGTACCTCCAAAAGTATGCAAGTACAAGAATATAATCTAGGGTTTTCAATAAACTTTTAGAAGATGAAATCTTAGGAATTCTAACAATATTTCAACATCTAGACATCATTCCATCTCATTTTTTCCAAGGAATGCTTTATATATCTTACAAACTCTAGACATTAGGAAACAAGCGAATAATGTTACCATATTTCGTACTTTTAACAAATGAATATTCTATACATACCTTGAGATTTCATACCTTGTCTTTCATGATTGAAGGATTGACATTCCTTTGAACTTGTGGCTTTTTCTTGCAATCTGAATACATATTGTTAGATGACTTAAAACAAAAGGAGAAATACCAATACTTGAGTTAGATGAGGATTCCAGGCTTGATGCTTTCTTTTGACTGTAGTAAGAATGAGCTTGCTACATGTCTTTAAATAGACTTTTCCCTTTTTGAGATATGCTTGCTCAACGATAGGATCTTCTTTCACTGCTAGATAGCTTATCTCTTGTAGTCTAATTCTCAAGTTTAGGACTTCAGAAGTAGGATTAACTGCTTTTCAAGGGATGTATACTAGACAAGATTGATGGACTTCGAGTACTGCTATGAATTCTTGAGATAACGCTTTGGCTAGGGCTCTTTTCAAATACTGATATCGTTCTCTTTAAGTAGGCTTACTGTATCACTTAATCATTGAGGATACTTTAGAAGTCGACTTCCTATTCCACTGATCAAGTTTGAATATGTATGTCTTAGGATTGCGTAAAGTACATTAACTATGGTGACAAATTAATTAAAATGACTTGACTTTTATATCACTGTATGGTTCATCCTCCTTATATATATTCTTAGGACTTTCGTTCTTTTCCACAGAAATTTTGGCTCCTTCAAATATGGCGACAAAAGTTTTATAATAGACCTTCTATAAGGCTTCTAAACAATTCAACTTCAGCTTCTTTCTTGAGAAGGGTCTTTGTTGGAGGTGGGAGTGATATTAGTCTACAAAAGACATCTCAAAACTGTGATTCAGTCATTTCTGTAAAGATGCATAGAACTTGAATTTCAGACCTTCTGAGGTAACACTAAAATTCATATGGTGGACATAGACCTTTGCTTTCTCTAGTACTTCTGATCCCACAAACAATGCTGCTTAACGCTTGTAGATGCCTTGAACACGTGATTTGGTTATCCATAGAACCTTATAATGTCTGAAATGGTCAATCCAGATCTTATATCTCATGTACAAACCTTCGCTCTTTCTTCCAGTGATCTCGACCTTGACAAGGCTTAAAGCCTCATTATTCGGTACTTCAAGAAATACTATTCAGCTTCTTTCATTGTTGAAATTCAGGTCAACGATCATCATTACCCAGTGCTAATCATAAAAGACTAGTCTTGTGATCATACTAAAAAAAGAACTCCTTTTCAATTTAGTTTTCCTTTTTAGAATTTCGGCCTTAAGGACTAATGTTTGTAGTCTTATTGTGATCCTCTAGCTTGCATTTTTATGCTCCCTTCCTTAGCTCTGATACCATGTTTAGAAATCCTTTGGGGCAACATGGTTAGGTTTTTATTACGATGATTTCTCTTATTTTTGACATTTTCTTGTGAAGTTATTTTTTTTTCTTCTTTCTAATTATTAAATTCTATCATCAAGACAAATGCCAATCAATGTAAATTAGAAACACGCAAGAGAACACAAGATGTAGGCACTAAACCAGGGAAAAACCCCTATGAAGGGGAAAACCCAGTCAAACTCTTTCATTAGAAAATTCAAATCAAATTGAGACAATCTTGACCTAAGACAAAGACCTTACCTCAATCCATCAAGCCATACCTCAAGATCATCAAACCATCCAGTAGTTAGTCAATTAGTGCTTCAGTCCTTCTGTAATTCATCCTGTAATCATAATCTTGTACCTTCGTCTTACAGTCCTTCAATTCCTTCACACGTGTGACAAAACAGATAAATATCTAGCTTCTTCCTTCTTCGTTAGGTCTTTCCTCCTCTTACATGTTACGGGATAGGCTCCTTTTGATATTCACACCTTATCTCTTCTACTTGAGTTGAAAATCCAATCTATATCAAGGAGGTTGAGTTCATTTGCTATACATAGTGGTTGGACTCTGTAATTTTGAGGTTGACATGATGATCTTGAGGCTGACTCGATGTAGGAGGCTTTACATGATTAATAACAAATCTTTTTGGACATACAATGTCCAAGAAGGGTCTATGACTTTGACTTTGACAGACCTAAAAGCATGCAATGGAGGCTTGACCTAGAAGCATGAAACCAATGCTCATAAGATAATTTTTTGTTATAGAATAATTTTCTTTTTCTTGAAAAATACATTATATTATGACTCAAATATGACTTTGACTTTTGACAAACCTAAAAGCATACAATGGAGGCTTGACCTAGAAGCATGAAACCAATGCTCATAAGATAATTTTTTGTTATAGAATAATTTTCTTTTTCTTGACAAATACATTATATTATGACTCAAATACAATTATGAAGACCAACACTAGTTACATTCTTCAACAACTTGTTGAATATTTTGAGGATGAAGACTAATATATTTGCTCTCAAGATCATCTTCATTTGATGGTTCGTGTTATGACAATTCAAACAGTGCATGGCATGCCTCGTGGTATATATTGGTTTAGGAGATATGCTCGATCAAAGATCGAAGCCCCCTTCTTGTGGTCAAAGTCTCCAAAATGAGATGATGTGGTAGCTCATCATTGGCTAGACATTTGAGCTACTCATGAGGCCTAGAAGGATTTTCATTTTTATTGTTGAAGTCAAGTATGGTTGCAAGAAGGAGTATTCATCTAAGCCCTATTATCGAAATTTAAATTTAAATATGTTGGTCCTAAAATTGTTGGGAGTTTTGGCTCCAAAATAAAACTTGAAATATCAAATTTAAAATTTAAATTTTCCCTCCTTTGGTCAAGTTGTCTTGCCTCTCTAGAAGGTATCTCAACCTCTATATATATGAAATGTTTTTCCCTCATTTGAGATTAGATCAAGCACATTAGTGACAAATCTTCTGCGGTTCTGGGGCCCTTGAGGAATCATACTTATCTTCTGTGGGAGGCCAAGTTTTCTGGGTACAAAATCTATCTTACTTCTATTTTATGAGGTAGATTCATCTGGGAATTTCGACCCTCCAAGGGCACAATTCTATGGTGCAAAGTGAAGGAAGAAATTCACCTGTGCAACTCTGTACAGTGTAATCTTTTCGGCCTTTTGAGATCACGTTGAAGGGTTTTATGGATTCTTTTTGGGTTTGATATTTTTATTTTGGGTTATGGTTTAAAAATGTTGATCTTGTACGAATTTCATTTGCGGCCTGTATTAGCGATGGCATGAGTATAAAAGTCAATCGTCTACACTGTCAAAGTCTTTGTAATAACTTACAAATGCTATTTTTTCTATAAATAATTCTTAGCCGCCTCATAGATTTGATTGTATCTATAATTGACGTATCTCCATGTGTGGCATAATATTATAATCAGTCCCATCTACTGTACTAGATTAAGTCTGTTCAATTCTAGCCATTGACGAAGAACATTAATTGACTCATAGGAAATTGCAAGCTATTGTGGCATATTCCTTCATATGGGAATTTTGTCTGAGTTTGGTTAGAAATAATTTTATATCATTGTTGATAGAATCCATTTCTATTGAAAAGTCGACCAACCGAGTATACACGCAACTAGAAGGACTAGACAATGTGCAATATGCCAAGCTAGAAGCCATTTTGTCAACATAACATAGTTGTTGTAGGGATTTTCCATGCACGATACTGAAATAATATTAAACAATATAATAAATTTTCTCTCCATCACATTCCATCCATTTTTCACATTAAGATACAACAACGTTAAACGACAACGTAGAGGTAAGACATGTTGAATAATGGGCATTGCCTGCACACTAGCTAAAACTGTAGCATCATGCAAGGAAGTCACAATAAAGTATACCCAATATGACCTTGTTTATGAGTTACATAATCTGTAAAATAGTGGTTCAGTGTTGTGACAAGCACTTTTTTATTTAATGGAGAAGTAGAAAAGAATTCAAAATCAGTAGGAAGCAGCTAGAGACTAGTTCAATGAGTGGAAAATATTTATAAGGCTAAATACTGTTGGTGAATCTAACTGAAGCAAGGTTAGAGTAAGGGATTTTCATTTGGAATTGAACACTGGTTCATTCAATCTCAAAGTGTGTCTCAGATCAGTGTTTGTGACATCGTCAAAGCAAGGTTGAAGTCATGGTAAGAAGCAACATTTGTGATCAATGACATCATCACAGTTTGCAGACAAAGGATGGCTTATCCAACGTGCAGGTTTACTTGCATTGGTAGAGTGTCTTTCATTATATCTATTGTCTAAATAACATAAGTCTAACTGTATATGGATAGAGTGAATCCATTGTTGCGAATCTAAGTTTGATGAATAAGGTTACCAAGGACAATCATATATGGTATGTTTGCATTGTAAACATTACCTATGATAGCCGTAGAGTACTGTTAGGACTTGAGCTTGGTATTGTCATAAATTCCATTGGTTAATTTATTGAGTGTACATGTTGCAGTAAAGATTGATCATAATATGCTACAATTGTTGCAGTAATTTGAGCTAATAATGTCTGCAGGCAAGTTGGTTGTATGTTGCATTAAGAGGAAAAGCAAGTTTGGAATGTTCCCTGAGTTGGATATGCAGTGTCATATGTGCTTGACTATTGAGACAAAGTTTAGACCGAGTTTATGCTACTATTAGGATTTGACAACTTGATGAGCAGAGAGCAATGTTAACAACTCAATGTCATTAAAGAGCAAAAAGAAGACAAGTTTGTTGAGGTCTACTGAGCAGAAAGTGTTGTGCACTGCTACATGGGCTAGCTAGGGTTTGATTTCTTGAGCAAAAGCTTGTATTGCAGAATTATTTATGTAGGATCTGACAATGAGAACATGATGAACTAGGGTTTCCATATTAGCAAATATATTTGTCAGTCTAATATTATTAAATTGAATGGTCTGATGAGCAGGTCGTTTGAGTTTGATGCTATTCATGAGCAGAGATTTATAGTTGTTGATTTTGGATTGGTAACTGAATATCATTTTTATTGAAGAAATTTAATTGTTGAGCAGAAGTCATGTTGCAAAATCGTTTTTGTATTGATTTTGAGTATAGGTGGATCTAGTTTGAAAATTATGGAACATGGTCTACTTGCTGATTAGGGTGGTAGGGTGGTGCAAGGTAGGAGAGTGGAGTCTCCTTCAAGTTGGAGCTTGAGAACACTTCAGGGAGGTAGGGTGGTGCTAGGGCAGGTTGGAGCATGTGAAAGGTGTTGGAGCATCCTTTTAGTTAGAGCTGAAAAAACTGGGGCGTTGGAGGGTCCTTCTAGTTGGAGTTGGTAAATTAAGGCATTGAGGCATCCTTCAGATTGGAGCTTGTAAGCTAGGGGGTTGGAGCCTCCCGTTGCTGTTGAAAATCTTGGATGTTGGAGCTTCCTAATTTATGTAAATTTTGAAGACATATATGAAGAAGCATTCAATGGTTTTTCTCTCGGAAGGGTTTCCACCTAAAAATATCTTGTGTACTGTCTTGGATGTTGTGCGTTATTAAATGGTGTTGTTTATTTATGTTTTGATTTAATGCTAATGATAATTAATGGTTTTTGAAGTTAAAATTAATTGATTGAAGATAAATATTGATTCACCCTCCTCTTAGTGTTTCCAACAATTGGTATTAGAGTAGGTTCCTTCAGTTGTAACCTAATAATTGGAAGACAAATCTTAGAAGTGCAGAGATGGGACATTCAAAGAAGCATGCATCTAAGCGATCGAAGGAAGTCTCAGGTATAACAATAGTCTCTAACTATGAAGAGAATCAAGTTGGTTTATTAACTCTTGAGCTTGATGAAGCCAAATATGAAATATGGGAACCCATAATGAAACTCTATTTGCAAGCTCAAGGATATGATGTATGGCACTTTATTTTTTCTGGAGACACATCCACTGATGAATTTAGAATGTTCAATACAAAAGCCATGAATACCATTCGTAGTGTTCTTTCGGACCCTGTAAAAGCCAATTTTGATCATTGCTCATAAGCCAAAAGTCTTTGGAAGAAGCTCCATGATCTCTACTCAAAGAAGCATGTAGGTCAAGATGAAGATGATGATGATGATGATGCTTGTAACTTAGATAAAGTAGATGAAGAAGAAGTAGGAGTACACTGGGAGGGGGAATTGATTAACGCCTTATTTGATCTTAACAAAGCAAAGAAGAAAAATCAGATACTTGAAGAAGAAGTTGCTCTTATAAGGATTCAAGCGCAGGAAGCTAAAAGGAAAGAGAAATCTTGACAAATCAATTAGAGAAATATGTTTAGAAGCATGAGACAAATATTATTCCAAACCAAAACAAACTTGATGCATCTCTACTAGAAATAAACATGCTCAAGGAATGGCAAAATGAACATTTGCAGGGTGTTGAAAAGAAGGATCATATCACTGATGAAAATGACTAAAATTTTTCTTAGTTGAAGATGAAGGCCAAAGAAGTAGTTAAAGCTCAATGTGATGAAGGCACAAGCTCCAAGTCCCTGAAGAGCAAGATTGACAAAAAACTTGATAGAGAAATCCTTCAAAGGCCAAATTGAATTGAAGGACAAAAGAAGGTTGAAAGTGTTGCTGCTCCAAGAAGTAATGCTCAACAAAGGGATGCATCTCCTCCTAGAAATAATGTCTTTAGAAGATCTTCAGGAGAAGAAAACTCATCCAGGTACCCTAGTCTGTTCAATGGTTATTGTTTCTCATGTTCTAACTTCAGGTATATGGCTAGGTATTGCAATATGTATGACACAGATGTTTATCAAGGAAGCTATCAAAACAATAGAGGAAAGTTTGCAGGATTGCAAGATAGATTTCAAAAGGACTTTGTCAGCAGAAAGTATACTTCAATTGTTTCGTCATTTAGGTACCATATAGAATGCTTCAAATGCCATAACTATGGACACATAGCTCGTGATTGCAGATATATGAAGGAAACTACCAATATTAGGTACAAGAAGATTTGGAGAAGAAAAGAAAAACAAGAATATCGAGTGAGTGAAAAAGTCTCAACAATAATGCTCTCAGGATTTGTAAATGCACAAGGCTAGGATGAATCAACGTGTACACTGGAAGATGTCAAGGTTTACGATGATCCAACTATAGAGCTAGTTCATAGATTATTATGAAGAATTAGTTTGTTGGCTCCTTGTGAATGTTGAAGAGGGGGAGTCTATGTAGCAATGATTGCACTTTTGAAGATACATCCTTTGACAATTTAATAGATGGAAGATATAAAGAAGTTATTAGAGCAATAATTAGGATTGTGGGAAAATTAGTCATCTTTCTGGAGTAGCAGGTTTGGAAAGCAGATTCATGGACAAATTGCAAAAGGTCTCAGTTGTGGCAAGTCGTGAAATACATAGCATGTCAGGGGGAGTAAGGTGGTTTATTGTAGGAATATGGGGAGTAACCCTTTGCCATTAATGTCAAAGCGGGAGAGAAATTAAGGGAATAATATTAGAGGCATGGATTTAGGGGGAGCAATGATCGCAGTGGGAGTATATGTGTTGCCATTAATGAAAAAGGGGGATATTGTTGAATGGTGTTGCCATTGATGCCAACGTTGGTCCTTGAATGCTCTTAATATTTGTCTAGTTTGCATTGATTGGAAGCTACAAATAACAAGAATCCCTAGAAGAGAGGAAGGAAACCTTGAAGCCTCGCACTTGTTGAATATTTTGAGGATGGAGGCCAGTGTATTTTCTCTCAAGATTGTCATCATTTGATGATCCTCGCCGTGCTGATTCCAATGATATGACATGCCTCGTGGTTCATATTGGTTTGGGAGATATGATAGATCAAATATTGAAGCCCCCTTCTTGTGGTCAAAGTCCCCAAAATGAGATGATGTGGCAGTGCATCATTGGTTAGACATTTGTTCAACTCATGAAGCTTAAAAGGATTTTCATTTTTATTGTTGAAGTGAAGTTTGGTTGCATGAAGGGATATTTATCTAAGGCCTATTATCAAAATTTAAATTTAAAATATGTTGGTCCTAAAATTGTTGGGGGTTTTGGCTCTAAATTAAAATTTGAAGTATCAAATTTAAAATTTAAATTTACCCTCCTTTAGTCAAGTTGGCCTGCCCCTCTAGAAGGCACCTCAACCTCTATATATAGGAAACATGTTACCCCCATTTGATATAAGATCAAGCACATTAGTGAAAAATATTCTACGGTTCTGAGGCCCTTGAGGAATCAAACTTATCTTCTGTGGGAGGGGGAGTCCTCTGGGCACAAAGTCTATTTTTATTCTGTTTTTTGAGGCAAGTTCATCTTGGAATTTTGACCCTCCAAGGGAACAATTTTGTGGTGCAAAGTGAAGGAAAATTTTTATTGGTGCAACTATGTAATCTTTTCGGCCTTCAGAGATCACATTGAAGGGTTTTATGGACTATTTTTGAGTTTAATCTTTTTATTTTCGGTTATGGTTTAAAAACGTTGATCTTGTATGAGTTTCATCTGTGGCTTGTATTTAGCAATGGCATGAGTATAAAAGTCAATCGTCTACATAGTTAAAGTCTTTATAATAACTTATAGAGGCTAGTTTTTCTCTAAATATTTCACAACCACCTTGTAGATTTGACTGTATCTATAATCAATGTATCTCCATGTGTGGCATAATATTATAATCAGTGCCATCTACTGTATTGGACAAAGAACGTTAGTTAAATCATAGGAAATGGCAAGCTATCGTGGCATATTCCTTCATATGGGAGTTTTGTATGAGTTTGGTGAGAAATAATTTTATATCATTATTGATGGAATCCATTCCCATTGAAAAGTCAACCAACCCAAGTATACACACAACTAGAAGGACTAGACATTGTGTAGTATGCCAAGCTGGAAGCCATTTTGTCAACAAAACATAGTTGTTGCAGGGATTTTCCATGCATTATACTAAAACAATATTAAACAATGTAATAAATTTTCTCTCTATCGCTTTCCATGAATTTTGCAACGTAGAGGCAAGGCATGTTGAATAATGTGCATTGCTTGTGCACTAGCTGAAACTGCAACATCATGAAAGGAGGTCACAATAATGTGTAACCAATATGACCTTGTTTATGAGTTACATAATCTGTAAAATAGTGGTTCATTGTTGCGACAAGCATTTTATTTATTAAGGGAGAAGTAGAAAATAATTCAAAATCAATAGGAAGCAGCCAAAGACTAGTACAATGAGTGGAAAATCTTTACAAAGCTAATTACTATTGGTGAATTTGACTAAAGCAAGGTCAAAGTAAAGGATTTTCTTTTGGTCTCGAAGACTAGTTAATTTAACCTCAGAGTGTGTCTTAGATCAGTGTTTGTGACATCGTCAAGGCAAGGTTGAAGTTGTGGTAAGAAACAACATTTGTGATATATGAGTGACATCATCAAAGTTTGCAGACAAACGATGGCTAATCTGGCTTGTAGGATTACTTGCACTGGCAGAGTGTCTATCATTATATCTATTGTCTAAATAACATAAGTCCAACTATATATGGATAGAGTGAAGTCATTGTTGCTAATATACTTTTGATGAATAAGGTTACTAAGGACAATTAGATATGGTATGTCTGCATTATAAACATTGCTGATAATAGTGGAAAAGTATTGTCACGACATGAGCTTGGTATTGTCATAAAGTCTAGTGGTGACTATATTGAGTGCATGTGTTGCAATAAATATTGATCAAAATATGCTACAATTGTTGCAGTAAGTTGATCTAGTAATGTATGCAGGCAAGTTGGCTATATGTTGCATTAAGAAGACAAAAGGGATTGGAATGATACTTGCGCTGAATATTGCAATGTCATATGTGCTTCTCTTGAAACAAGGTTTAGATGGAGTTTATGTTATTGTTAGGACTTGACAACTTGATGAGCAGAGAGCATTGTTGGCAACTCAATTTCATTGAAGAGTAGCGAGAAGACAAGTTTGTTGAGGTCTACTAAGTAGAGAGCATTGGGAGGTGCTACATGGTCTAGCTAGGGTTTGATTTGTTGAGTAGAAGCTTGTATTGCAAAATTATTTATATAGGATCTGATAGTGAGAACATGATGAGCTAGGGTTTCCATATTAAGCAATGATATTTGCCTATATGAGATGATAAGATTGAATGGTATGATGAATGATATCTAAGGAAAGCATTGAAGAATTCTTAATTTAGAGCTCTTTTTAGTCTAGCATTAAGTTCATCGCATAAGTTCATTTTCTAACTATCTTAGATTATGGTTTGATCTTAATTTTGTATCTTAAAATGCTAAGTGTCAAATCAACACACTAAGATTGTGCATTTAAAATTTATTTCTCATTCATTGGTTTGTTTTTATTGTTTGTACAAATCTAGAAATTACATAAAAAAATAAAAGTAATTCACATAAATGCTAAGTCTATTTTAATGCATCTAAAGAATATCCAACGTAGACTTGGTATCAATTTCAGAAACTATAATGTATATATTGAGTTTAATATTCTTCTAGTTGTGAAATCATCTTTGAGCTGGATTTAATTGTATTCTCACCTACAAAAATATTTGGTAAATTATAAAGTGAATTTACCTTTATGATTCATGTTCTTAATATCTTCCATTGATTGATTTATCATGTACCTGTTTCAAATCAAAATTGAGATGCTATTTTATTGAATATCATAAAACTAGAACTCACAACCCCAAACATCTTGTTTTAAATATGATAATCTACTTCTTGTTTGATATTTCTGTAAGTCTCAAATCTGAAATTTTGCATAAGCTCACTCATGAAGTAGATTTTAAAATCAAACACATTTAAATTTCCACCTTGGACATGCCCTCTATTTGGCACACAATTGATTTTCTACAAATTCTATCTAAAGTCAACTTGTGCTAAAATGATTAAATCTCTTCGTGGTTTCATTTGGCATAGATTTGTTTCTATGTTTAATTGTAACACCCTCCTCCCACATCTACCCAAGTAACCGACCAACTGGGGTAAACATGTGACGAGAGGATACTATGATATGATTCAACCTCCTAGGTGACCTTAAGGAAGTGGAATTGATGGAAACACATCAAACATACCTTCCACATCAACAACAACACTCCGGAGAGCCATCCCAACCTTTCTGCTAACCAACCCTCGAGTCCTACTGAGTTTTTGACCCATTTAAATCTCTGGACACTCCCATGCTATGGGAATGCCAACGTCAAGAGAGCTCTAAACGCTTCCACAAGACTGCATGCTTGAGTCTAGGGACTATTTTCAGCAGACATGTGCCAAAGTCCGCAGGATTTAAGGCACTTTTCAAGCCCAGAATTTCGGCCACTACCCAAAACTTCTTGTAACTTATGGAATCCATTAAACACATGATGACAAGAATAATAAACCAAAAACTAACTCTAGGACTATGCTTGGCCATCCCCAACTGGGATTGACATTCTGTCAAACACTTGACATCAATGCACTCTACAAGTGTAAACAACATATTTAAGCATAGGGATCTCATACTTATCTGAGAATCGCTAAAAAGCATTGTTCCCTTATATCAGTAGCTGCATTATCATTTATTAGGTTATAGATACATTGTTCATTCATTTACAAGTAAAAACATGATGCGAGCCATACATAGCCACTTTCATAAAACATATACATAACCAACATAATAACAACATAAATACCAAGGAAATCATAGCCATATGATCCACATATAAACTAGTATAATACTCAAAGAAATACAAGGAAAAATAATCTCATATTGATGATGCAAAATACAAACCCGGGATGGGACTACCACAGTCCACCCGACTATAGAATGGCTGAGCGAAATCTCTTTTCAACCATTCACTCCCGTGCCATATTCCAAGCATGAATGTGGGATTCAAACCAAAAGAACCAACTAGGGCATCCCGAGGCTAAACCACCTCACCCTCATCAATAGAAACCAGACTTTACCATAATCCATCTCGGATCACTAGGCCAACACAATGAACATGTAATAACATGATTTATCATGATCTCCACTCGATCATTAAGCCAAAACAAGCATAGATGCGACCCGATTTCTCTATCTACACTGTGAGGAATTTTTCTGTCTCCTAGTCTCTCAGGCTTTATCTCAATCCACACCGGATCACTAGGCCCTAAACTGAGATCCACTCTTCAGTATTTCCCACATATTCCATCCTGAGATTACTAGGCCCAACAGAGAGCAATCCACCTCTTGGCTTTACAAGATATCTTACCATTCACCGACAAGGATTCCTAGGCCCATCGAGGCACACAATCCTAGATTTACTGCAACCCATAGTCTGGCTTAGGGGCTACTAGGCTAGTGTCTTTACATGATCCACAGTCCGGTTCAGGGACCACTAGGTTCATTCAAAGATCCACTTCACTCAACTTCGAATCCATCCGACAATCCAACTCAAACAAAATGTGAGAACCCCATTACATGATGTTTATCCAGAAATTGAAAGGCTGGGCTGAAAACATTGTCACACTTGGAAAAACCCATGCCATAACAACATAAGAGCCACATGCAATACCATGCATGCCAAATCTAGCAAGGAGAATACACATACAAATCGATACCTGCAAATAATACTTTTGTAGCTGCTTGATCCTTTTCTTCCTTGCTTGGTCTCTGCTTCCTCTTGCCTTCTTTGCTTTTCTTGATCCAATGCCAAAGTGATCCAAGAAAACTCTTTGTGTCCAAGAGTGAGAGAGAGAGAGAATAATGAGAGAGCTCCAAAATTGAGCAAAAGCTTACCAACTGATCCTCAAAAGCCTTTTTATTAATGGAGCCTCTATTTTTTTCGTTTTCCATTATTTTCCCTCAATTTCCTCCTCACATGCAACCTGTGACCTTTCACCTCCGTTTTCTCCTAATTTTCATAAATAAATGTGCCAAAAATGCCATTTTGCCATTCCAAAACCTTTGCCATTGCCTTTGCCAAATTCCTTAGCCATAATAACCGAAATGAACATCCACTAGGATGTCTTTTCCACCATTCAACTTGGAATACGTGTCCCATCAAGAATGGTCTTATATATTTTTACATGAGTTTTTGACCAGGGCTATTACAGAACCCTCCCCTTTGGGGGAACACCGTCCTTAGTGTTCAATGACACCTATAACCATGAAAACTGTTGAAAGAAAAACATACTGGCCATCGAGCTTTATAACCCAATTCGTTGTAGTATTTACAATGATCACTGTAAAAAACATGACAACATACCACATACTGGAGCTTTATAACACAACTCATTATTGTATTTACAATAACAACCACATATACTTGAGCACATTTTTTTCAACCTACAAATAACCATATTGTCTGTGGAGATTTATAAACCAACTCGATAACGTATTTGCAATAATATACATATATACACATATGCACATTTGCTCAACCATCAAATAAAAGGATACGATGCTTGCATCCACAACAAGGAATCCAAAGGCTCACACCTCGACCCTCAAAGTAACACCAGGATTCACCTCCTTCCCAGGAAGTCCATAATTCACTATCAATGTCCAAGCTGCATCAATGTCCAGTGCTACAATCTTGCGCCACTTGTCCTCTAAGTGAACAGTTTCCGACTCATTGTTCCAGGACGCACTCCCAATGTGCATCTAATTCCATCTGGCAATGTTGATGACCAAAACAAATCTATCCCCGAACTTCCCTTCTCTGCTACACAGTCCTTCTGGAAATCTGGTCACCGCCTTCCGTGCAGTCACTCACCTTCCAAGTTCTCCGACATCCCCTATCTCAGGTGATCTATCCCTTGGTAAGGCTTCCTCACATCGGAAGGTCAACAACCAAGGCATATACCTTCCTCAAAACCATCATACCGATCATAGCATGCTTATGGAAATCAATGGACACTATTGGGTACTGGTGTCCCACAATGGCCCTGCTCTTGAAGTGCTCTACCAACATACTACTACTTGTTTGAATTCCTTTCACTGCTGCTACTAATTCTTGTAGTCAGTTTCAACCACCCAACAGGGCATTTACGTGCTTCCTGTACCAATCACATAACTTTCATTAGATTAAAAAAAATTGAAATAAATCCAAATCATACCTCATTGGTAGATTGTCAATAAGGTACCCTTGCAATCCTATTTACTTCCTGTCACAACAAGTCAAACTAACTACATCATCATGAATAAAGATATCACATCAGGTTAGCTCAAAACACAACTATCATAGATCAAAATCATAAATCACATGTAACCATCATAAACCAGAATCATATATCACATGTAATCATCGTACACCAGAATCATACATCACATGCATAATAAAATTTAAATAAAACAGTGATACTTATCTTTTAACCAATCTTTAGCTTCTACCTTTGTCTTTATTCCGTACGCACTCTGCATCGGTTGCCACACCCGACAAACACCCAGTGCCTTATCTTCATCCATGTTCACATACACATAATGTGCATCACACACATACAACTACACACGACATACAACACCATGCAATACATGCACGTACACCGGACACACCACACATACCCCTATACTCAGTGTACAACACAACGAAATACATACTCCTACATCTGGTGTACATCAAAACACAATACATACATCTACACCCGGTGTACAACACAATCACAAACACATACACATAGTACAACACAATGAATACATATGTCACGATACGATGACTACACAATGCACATACATAGTACCGCATGCCTGCAACACATGTATGACATGCGCACATTACCACATGTACACCATTACCATATGTACAACATGTACATAGTACCACTTATACATTGCACCACCTGCACATGTGCACAACGCCACATGTACACTGCACCACCTGCGCAATGTGTACACAACGCCACATGTACACTGCACCACCTGTACAATATGTACACAGTGCCACATGAAAACAGTGCCACATGCACGACATGTACATGACACTACATGTACACAACATCACATGCACAACATGTACACATCACCATAGGCACACAACACCACATGTACAATATGTACACGCCACCACATGCTCACATCACCACTATACAATCATGCACATAACACCATATGTACAACATGCACACAACACCCTATGCACACAACACTACATATACATGTACATAGCACTCTGTGTACACAACACTGCATATCCAACATGCACACAACACCATATGCACACAACACCGCATATTTATTATGCACACAATACAATATGTACACAACACTACATATCCAACATGTACATAGCACCATCTATACTCAACACTGCATATGCAAATTTCACACAACACTATCTGTGCCACCCTATACATAATATTGCATAAACAACATGTACACACAATATATACACAACACTGCATTGGCACAGCATCACAATTGCAACATGTACAACATATGCACAACAATAGTACTACTCATCCAAAACCACAATGTCTCTATCAAACAACCTTGCTTCTAGTGTCTCCCCGCCATCCATGCTTATCCTAGCATGTGTAGAAATTCCCACTGTAGATCAACAGATTATGCAATATACTAAAGCAAAATACAAAATCTACTTCTACAACAAACTCGTGGAAGCTTAATCGAATTTGAGCGAGATCAAATAGAACACATATGACTGAGAATGAGAAATTAATCACATGAACACAGAAGAATACTCCGGAGAAAGCCTCAACTAAAAATATCGATCTCCGTATTACCATACAAGTGGAAATATGTTCAGATTACACAAAGAATCAGCTTCACAAGCTATCCCGTTCTCAGTACAATCCAACAATATAACTCACAGACTGAATAGACACAAGATATGCTTTCCCTCAACCCTCCAAGCCTCCTATTTCTTTGCGTAGTTTTCCTTGGGGTCCAATGCTGCCACCTGTGTGAATTGGCCTCATCACACACTCATCAAACCCAAAAGTCACTGTGCAATCTCGAAGGAATGAATTCCTTCTGCATGCAAGAGATATCCTCCATGGAATATTCTTGCCATTGATAGTACACTGCTCCATCATCTGATCTCAACTGGGTCTCTGTCTGAACTGACATGCATGAGTTATTTATGAAAGAATATTTAGTTATCTGAAGTGCAGTAGTTACATGCATGCATGCATTAATTAGTTGAACTCACAATTAGTTCAACAAACTATTTGAACTAATCTAACTAGACTTAACTTAGTTAATTGAGCTAACTAATTACAACTCAAAGTACAACTCATCCTGCTCTCCTTTAATCAAGGGATAATTTATTCAATCAATGGAGAAACTGTTGCATGTCTTCACATAGACTTCATGTTTGATTTTCTACAACTAATTAACTCAAGATGAATTAATTAATTATTTTACAAACAACTGCTAACATCAAATTCGAATTTTAATTCACAATTTTAGTTTAGGGACTAACTAAAATTGGAATGCATCCCGAAATGCTATTTATAGTAGTGCTAATTTTAGCACTTCTATTTTTAGCATTTCTTGTTGCTATTTTCAACAGCGTGTCGCGGATCATGCTGCTTTCATTTCACTGATGTATCCCTTAGTATAGTATGTCCACAACATAAACATAATATAATCACAATATCAACTCATAACCTCATATATTTGTCATGGGTACTCTTCTCACTTGATTCCTCATAAAGCAGAAACCTCTTCATGTCATTCACCTGCGTAAGTAATCATTCCTCCACAAGAATGATTTCTAACAACCCTGTCAAACAACAACATACATACATACATATAAATATAAATATTAACATTAAACGATCAGGATCTTGTTAGACAATGACACACATACATACATATATACATATAATCATCAACATAAAACAATCACGATCCCTGATGACGTTGTCAGATAACAATGTACATACATACATATATGCATATAAACATTAGCATAAAACAATCATGATCAGAGCATAATTACGAGATGTCATAAGCCCAAAGTTAAGAGAACTTCCTTTATTCATGCACAACATTGAGAACAACAGTGCTCAACATAGCCAAGGCATTTGAAACCTCAAATCCATTTACTTTATCCTTTCTGTTACTTTTCTCATGATTGTCCTATCACCACCCATTTACCTCAATGGACCTAACCAATCCAACTAGTTGTCATACACTTGCCTTCAACTTCCCTTATACATGCACTGGGCTTCATCTGAGTCTTACATTGTTTGATAGATTTCATTCAGCTCTCCCTGGGGTCCATTAACTTTCCTCTTTCCCAACAGATTCCCCAGAATCTCAAACATAAAAGGCAAGGACACGAAACAAACAAGAAGCAAACCATGGAGAGCCAACAACAATACGACACCACAAACAAAGTGGTATGGCCATACACTAGACATAAACAAAGCCACAATCAAGCACAACAAATTACCAAAAGACTAGAAGAAAAAAACTAACAACATACACCATGACTTATCTTCATGGTTCCCAATGCTTCCAAGGGAAAGCTCAACTTGAGCCTTCTTCAAAATTCCATGACAATTTATTTTTCATGCAATCCCTTGCATCATATTGCCATCAACATATAAATTTCAATGCTTAAATAAACATAATAATACATTGGTTATCTTACCTCGCTGTGCCAAGCAAGTTGCTTGCAATTGAACACATCCACGTCATCTCTCAAGGGACTCCAATTCCATTGACAGATCCACCTGTAACTAGAGACTAGCTAATATAACTATCAAATACAAGTTAATGAATCTAGTACATATCCACATAATGTCAGAGAAGATTAAGGTTAAGAATACTTCTTGTATGCAAAACACTCATTCATTTTGAATTAGGGTTTCTCAACATAGCCAAAAGTATTTTTGCCCAATTTCTTTATTTGACCTTTTCCTTGCTGCAATTGAGTGTTACTATGCACTGCCACATCACCCAACTGTTGGTTATATAAACACATCAATTATTACCTTGTCACGTTAATGCCAAACATGTTTCCGGTAACTGTTTACACATGTCAACTACATGTTCAAAATATCAAGACAATCATATCTATCAATTTGAAATTAACCTTTACTAAGACTAACAATCATGTCATAATCCATAGTAACTCATAGTCACTAGACATAATGCTACCACTGTCACCTACTACACTCAAGTATATGTTAGCTATCTCAACACGTGTTAGTAAAACCATCTTAAAACAAGATCATTTCTTCATGCAATCTTACATACACATACTCATATCATGCAATTAATCAAACATTCAGACAGACTGTAAACGTACCGTGTTAGATAATTCAACTAGATGACATAATCAAACACTCAAACACAAAATAAACGACATAATCAGTAATCAAACACCAAGTATATGACATAAGCAAACTCATATCTTGATGTATTTCAGGGGAGGCTATCTTGTTTGCACAATCAATCTAGTTAGCACGATATAACTTCACAACTCATCAACTCAAACACAAATAAGATCACGATATCCATAATAGTAACTAACTAACATGTTCACATCATAAGCTCATAAACATTGTCATTCATGCATAACAATCACATATGTATGATCAGTCTAGATTAATATAACACAATATCACAAATATGTCAACTCATGCCTAAATGTCATAACCCTAACCATCTGCATAGGCCAATCCAATTTAGCATGATACATATAACATCAAGATATTAATGTAATAACCTTAATCATCAAGTTATTAGCATATAACAACAAAAAGTTATTCAACATATAACTTAATCATCATCTAACTACCATATAAGCACAAGTTAACCGATAACATACTCATTAACAACATATAACATAATCATCAAGTTATCTAACATAAAACAACAATAACAATGCATACAAGCACATGTTACTATCATTCATGACTATTCAACACATGTACATATGACTACACTAATCAACTAGCATCTTTCATGCATATAACTATAAAAACAATAAAATGAAAGACATACATATAACCCTAATGCATATTACAATGCTTAACCTACATACTTGTATGTCCAACATACAAACCCGTATGACAACATGCTCTTGGCTCGAGGTCCAATGTTGCAGCTTCACTTTAATGATCTGCATCTCCTGCTCTATCTCAGCCAACACATTAGCATCATAACATATCAATAACATAATGATGATCTATTTGCATACAATGAACAACATAAACTTTGAAATTTGAATTATAAACTCAAAATGGGAACTCTAGCAAAAAAACCCCCAAAAAACATGAAAAACAGTGCTAAAAATGAAAAGTGTTGATGCTGGAATAACTTTTTTTTTTTGGTAGGGTAAATTTTCAACATGTTTTAAAAATGGCAGTGAAAACCAATTTTTTGTGCAAAAATTGTGCAAAAAACACCCTAAAGTGTTGATGTTGGAATAACACTTTTTTTTTCGAGGGTAAATTTTCAACATGTGTACCCTGAAACGAAAAGTGTTGACGCTGGAATAACAATTTTTTTTCTAGGATAAATTTTCAACATGTTGATGAAATAATTTATTTATTTATTTATTTTAATTTTTTTTTTTATAGCAGGGTAAATTTTCAACATTTTAAAATAATGGCGTAAAAGATTTTGTCATGACTACGAAAAACTTCAAAATTTCAAAAGAATAATGAAAACATAAATTTAAAAATAAAAACAATGAAAAAAATAAATAAAAATGTATATTAAAAACAAAAAATAAAATAAAAAAAAGACAAAAAAATCAAATATATAAAAAGGACAAAAAAATCAAACATAAAAATAAAATAAAAAACAAAAAAAATTATTTGTGAAAATGTTAAGAAAGAGAAACAACATTAACCTATAAAAGATAAGAATTAAAAAACTAAAAAAAAACTAAAAAATAATAATAAAAACATATTTAAAAAAACATAAAAAATGTAAAAAAAAATTTATAGTTTAAGATTTATCTGTTAAACTATAAAAAAAGTTTGGAAAAAAGATATAAAATAAAGTAAATAAAATTACAAAAAATTTAAAAACCATTAACTAGGAAAAAAAAAACTAAAAGATTAACCAAAAAAAAAAAACACACAAATTTTAAATTTCTTTAAAAAAGAAAGAAAGAAGAAAAGACTACTAAAATAGATTAAAAACATTTAAAAAACACAAAAAAATTATTAAAAAAAAACAAGAAAAACTCAAATTTAAAAACAAACAAAAAAAAAATTAAAAAAAAAAATTCAAACTTAAAAAAAAAATGCTCCCCCATGGGCGTCGGGTGGCTAAGGGTCGATTCTCAAAATCAACCCTCAGCAGCCCGGGGCCGATTCTCAGAATCAACCCTCAGCCGCTTGGGGCCGATTCTTAGAATCAGCACTCAGCCGCCATGGGCCCGTGGGGGCACATTTTGTCGTTGTTGTTGTTCGGTTTTTTATATTTTTTTTGTGTTTTTAATTTATTTTAATAGTTTTGTAATTTTATTTATTTATTTATTATTATTATTATTTTTTTTAAATCTAGTTTATTTTTAATTTTTTTAGTTTTTTGTCAATGGGTTTTAAATTTTTTGTATTTTAATTTACTTAATCTTATAGATTTATTTTATTTTATTTTTTATTTTTTTATATTTAATCAACATTTAAAAAAGAGAAATAAAAAACTGGAAAATTTGTTAAGTAATCATGATTTAAAAAACAATTAGACATAAAAAAAATTTAAAGTGTCAAAAAATGTAATATTTAAAAAATAATATCCACACTTAGTCCATTAGAAAATTTGAAGTGTTAAAAAAAGCCCTCTAAAAATATGGTTGATGTTGCATTAACACGTTTCAAAATCAACGTGAAAATCACTAACATTTAAAAACAAATATTTATATTTGATACATACGAAAATTTAAAGTGTCAAAAATATGTTTCGGAAAAAAAGAAGTGTATTCTGCATCACCACTTTTGAAAATTGGGTCACTTTTTTGCTACCTCTACGAAACAGGTAATCGTATCAGTTCTTGTTTCAAAGTTTACATTGTTAATGATCTCATGCAAAACAACCTTCACCATGACAATGCGTGCATAACAACATATAAACACTGACATGCATAACAAATGCATATACAACCATACGCTCATGACAACACATCCCACAACAACACCATCAACCTTCACATGGCAACATCACTACAACCATGATCAAAACACCATGCAAATGCAACAAGCACATGGACCACAAGCATAAAACATAAGGAAAACATATGCAACTGACATGAATGCATGACCAACACACCACCCATGTAGTCTGTGGGGTGAACCATGCTTTAATACCATTTTGTGGTAAGAGATATGACCCAAAGAGAGTGCAACATACTCTCATACCACTCTGTAACACCCTCCTCCCACATCTACCCAAGTAACCGGCCAACCGGGGTAAACATGTAACGAGAGGCTACTATGATATGATTCAACCTCCTAGGTGACCTTAAGGAAGTGGAATCGATAGAAACACATCAAACATACCTTCCACATCAACAACAACACTCCCAGGAGCCATCCCAACCTTTCTGCTAACTAGCCCTTGAGACCTACTGAGATTTTGACCCATTTAAACCTCTGGACGCTCCCATGCTATGAGCATGCTAGCGTCTAGAGAGCTCTGTACACTACCACAAGACTGCATGCCTGCGTCCAGGGACTATTTTCAGTAGACATGTGCCAGAGTTTGCGAGATTTAAGGCACTTTTCAAGCCTAGAATTCTGGCCACTACCCAGAACTTACTGTAACTTCTGGAATCCATTAAACACATGATAAAAAGACTAATAAACCAAAAACTAACTCTAGGACTAAGCTTGACCATCCCCAACCAGGACTGACATTCTGTCAAACACTTGGCATCAATGTAATCTACAGGTGTAAATAATAGATTTAAGCATAGGGGTCTCATACTTATCTGAGAATTGCTAAGAAGCATTGTTCCCTTATATCATTAGCTGCATTATCATCTATTAGGTTATAGATATATTGTTTATTTACAAGTAAAAACATGATGAGAGCCATATATAGCCATTGTCAAAAACTTATACATATTAACCGACATAATAGCAACAAAAATACCAAGGAAATCATAGCCATATGATCCACATATAAATTAGTATAATACTCATAGAAATACAAGGAGAAATAACCTCATATTGATGATGCAAAATCAAAACCCGGGATGGGACTACCACGTTCCACCCGACGATAGAATGGCTGAGTCAAATCTCTCTTTAGCCATTCACTTTCATGCCATATTCCAAGCATGCATGTGGAACTCAAACTAAAAGAACCAACCAGGGCATCATGAGGCTAAACCACCTCACCCTCATCAATAGAAACCAGGCTTTACTATAGTCCGTCAGCGATCACTAGGCCAACACAATGAACATGTAACAACAGGCTTTACCATGATCTTCACCTGATCACTAAGCCAAAACAAGCGTGGATGCCACTTGATTTATCTACCTACACCGCGATAAATTTTCCTGTCTCCTAGTCTCTCAGGCTATACCGCAATCTACAACGGATCAATAGACCCCTAAAATGAGACCCACTCTCTAGGATTTACCGCATATCCCATCCTGGGATTACTAGGCCCAACGGATATCAATCCACCTCTTGGCTTTACCCTATATCTCACTATTGACCGACAAGGTTTCTTAGGCCCATTGAGACACACAATCCTGGCTTTACTGCAACCCATAGTCTGGCTCAGGGGTTACTAGGCTAGTGGATTTACTGTGATCCAAAGTCCATTTCAGGGACCACTAGGCCATGTGTTCTATCATTCAGAGATCCACCTCACTTAGCTTCAAATCCATATGGAAATCCAACTCAACCAAAATGTGAGAACCCCATCACACCATCGCTATCTAGAAATGGAAAGGCTAGGTTGAAAACACTGTCACACCTAGAAAAACCCATGTCATAACAACAAAAGAACCACATGCAATACCATGCATGCTAAATATAGTAAGGAGAATAGACATGCAAATCGATACCTGCAAAGAATATTGCTGTAGCTGCTTGATCTTTCTTTTCCTTGCTTGGTCTCTGCCTCCTCTTGCCTTCTTTGTCTTTCTTCATCCAATGCCAAAGTGCTCCAAGAAAACTCTAAGTTTCCAAGAGTGAGAGAGAGAGAGAGAGAATAATGAGAGAGCTCCAAAACTGAGCAAAAGCTTACTGATCCTCAAAAGCCTTTTTATCAATGAGGCCTCTATTTTATTCATTTTCCATCATTTTCCTTCAATTTCCTCTTCACATGCAACCTGTGACCTTTCACCTTCCTTTTCTCCTAATTTCCATTATTTTCATATTAAATAAATGTGTCAAAAATACCATTTTGTCTTTTCAAAGCCTTTGCCAATTTCCGTAGCCATAATAACCGAAATGAAAACCCACTAGGATGTCTTGCCCAGCATTCAACTTGGAATACGTGTTGCATCAACCATGGTCTTATATATTTTTACATGAGTTTTAACCAACGCTGTTACATTATTTTTCTTCTTTTGATTTTCCATTATATTGGGATGTTACTCAACATGTTTCCACTCCAAAAAATTAACCGCATAATCATATTTGGTATTAATCCACTAGTTTTAAACTCATAAATAATATTTAAATGTATCATAAAAAATATCTAAATGTACCACCAAAGTAATTTTGAACAATTGCTATTGTATGAGCATTGCCAACAAGAAAATTTGAAAAGTTACTATTATATGAGCATCGCCAAATTTTTTACAACCATAAAAAGTTATAAATCCATCACTAAAGACAAATTCCATTGCAAGACCTCAAATTAGAGTTGTGCAACCTATTTTCAATGAAATTTTCACTATGTTTCTACAATTCAAATAATTTAGGTGCAAATTGGATCTATTCTTACCTATATCGCTAACTAGATTTGCATGGAAGACACTAGTTGTTGATTTGGTGATATGAAGCAGATTCATGATAAATTGACATATTTCTAAGTATTTGGTTGTTAGTATTTTGGATTTTTTTTTTTTTTGCCACTTTGCTTGAAAAAAATTATCAAAATATGTGGTTTGTTGTTTTTGGGCAGATTTATAAAAAAACTATCATGTTTTTCAACAATACATGGTTGTTATAGGTATTTAACATGTCCAAGTATTCCTACTTTGGGATTGTAAATTGAAAGAGGGAAGAATAGGTATTTTTGACATTTCACTCTATTTCAATTGTTATTTTTATGTTTGTAACTTATGCCAATGGTATCTTTACTCAACATCAAGTTGGAAGGTGACCAAAGCTTCACTAGCAAGACCTACAATACGTAGAAGCAATTGATGTTGGCTATATTCTAGTACAATGACTTCATTGGTATCATCCTAGGTAGATATATTGGACCACAATTTAAAATTAAAGATCAAAGAAAGTTTGGTGAGTGAGACAAAGAAGTAGTAACATTTTTTATGTTGTCTATGATAGATGAAATGCTTTCAGAAATTCAAATAGGGAATACTTCAATAGATATTTGAAAAAAAACCATGATAGTTTGAACAAGTGTTGTACCTTCTTCATAAAGAATATGGTTTTCTCAATCACAATGGATGAGAGTGCATCCTTATAGGATAATTTAACAAAACAAGCCTAGATCAAAAAATAGTTTTCTACCATTGGTTGGAATATAGAAGAAGAGAGCATGATGGTATTCACACTGAAAAATTTCCAATGTGCGTAGAAGCATATTGAAATTGTTACCATCACAACTAGAAATGTTTCCCTAGAGTTTGATGAGCTATGCAATAAGCTTTTACAACATGATAGATGGTAGGAACAATTCAATAGAAATAATGAGACAAAGTTTTCAAAACACGTCTTTGCAACAAATATCAATAGTAAAGGCAAGTGGGAAAAGAAGAAAGGTCAAGGATATTGGAAATACTGAGAGGCGGGTGAATTAGTATTTCTCTTCAATCAATTAGTTTTAACTTCATATATCTTTAATTATCATTAGAATTAAATTAAAACATAAATAAACAACATTCAACAATGCACAATATCCAAGACAATACACAAGAGACTTTTAGGCGGAGACTCGTCTGGGAGAAAACCACTGAACGCTTCTTGATATAGGTATTCAAAATTTACATCAATTAGGAAGCCCCAACTTCCAAGATTTTCATCATCAATTGAAGGAAGCTCCAACCCCCTAGTTTACAGGCTGCAACTTGAAGGATGCTCCAATGCCCTGATTTACCAACTCCAACTTAAAGGACACTCCAACACCTTGGTTTTATCAACTTCGACTGAAAGGATGCTCCAACAGCCTGAACAGGCTTCAACCTGCCCTAACACCACCCTATCACCCTGAAGTGTTCTTAGGATCTAACCTGAATGAGACTAAACTCTCTTGCCTTGGACCACCTTGCCACCCTAATCAACAAGATGACCACATCTCACAATTTTCAGATTGGATCCACCTGTGCTCAAAATCAGTACAAAAATAAACTGCAACACGACTTCTTCTCAACAATTACATCTTCTTCAATACCAATGATATATAGTTGCCCAACCAAAATCAACAATAATAAATCTTTGCTTATGAATAAGATCAATCTCAAACGACCTGCTCATCGGACCATTCAATCTAATCATCTTAGACAGGAAAATATCATTGTTAAATATGGAAACCCTAGCTTATAATGTTCTCACTGTCAAATCCTACATAAATAATTCTGCAATACAATCTTCTGATCAACAAATAAAATCCTAGCTAGACCATGTAGCAGTTCCCAATGCTCTCTGCTCAATAGACCTCAACAAAATTGCCTTCGCTCTGCTCTTCAATGACACTACGCTGTAAACAATGCTCTCTGCTCATCAAGCTGTCAAATCCTAATAGTAGCATAAACTCGATCTAAACTCTATTTCAAGAGTCAAGCACATATGACATTGTAATATCCAACTTAGGCAACATTCCAATCCCTTCTGTCCTCTTAATGCAACATACAACCTTGTTTGCATACATTACTATCTCAACTTACTGCAACAACTATAACATATTATGATGAATCTTTACTGCAACACATGAACTCATTATAGTCACCACTAGAGTTTATGAGATACCAAGTTCATGTCGTGACAATACTTTGCCACTATCATTGAAAATGTTTGTAATGCAAACATACCATATCTGATTGTCCTTAGTAAGCCTATTCATCAAAATTATTTATCACAATGACTTCACTCTATCCACATACAAATGGACTTATGTTATTTATCCAACATATATAATGATAGACACTCTGCCAATGCAAGTAATCCTACAAGCTCGATTAGCCATTCTCTGTCCACAAACTTGGATGGTGTCACTCATATATCACAAATGCTGTTTCTTACCACGACTTCAATATTGCCTTGACGGTGTCATAAATACTGCTATGAGACACACTCTGAGGTTGAATGAACCAGTCTTCAAGACCAAAAGAAAATCCTTTACTCTAACCTAGCTTCAGTCAAATTCACCAATAATAATTAGCCTTATAAAGATTTTCCACTCATTGGACTAGTCTTTGGCTGCGTCCTACTGATTTTTCATTCTTTTCTACTTCTTCCTTGATAAAGAAATTCTTGTCGCAACACTGAACCACTATTTTATAGATTATGTAACTCATAAACAAGGTCATATTGGTTATACATTATTGTGACTTCCTTTCATGATGTTGCAATTTCAGCTGGTGCGTAAGCAATGCCCATTATTCAACGTGTCTTACCTCTATGTCATCATTTAACATTGTCGTATCTTTATGTGCAAAGTTCATGGAATGCGAAGGACAAAAAATTTATTATATTGTTTCAATATTGTGCATGGAAAATCCCTGCAAGAAGTATGTTCTGTTGAAAAAAATGGCTTCCAACTTGGCATACTTCTCACTGTCTAGTCCTTCTAGTTGTGTGTATACTTGGGTTGGTCTATTTTCAATAGGAATGGATTCCATCAACATTGGTACAAAATTATTTCTCACCAAACTCAGACGAAATTCCCATATGAAGGAATATGCCACAATAGCTTGCCTTTTCCCGTGAGTTAACTAATGTTCTTCGTCAATAGTTGGCATTGAACATACATAATCCATTACAGTGGATGGGTCTGATTATAATATTATGCCACACATGGATATACGTCGATTATAGATACACTCGAATCTATGAGGTGACTGAGAAATATTTAGAGAAAAACTAGCCACTGTAAATTTGTTACAAAGACTTTAACTGTGTAGATGACTGACTTTTATACTCATTCCATTTCTAAATACAAGCCACAAATGAAACTCATACAAGATTATTGTTTTTAAACCATAACCCAAAATAAAAATGTCAAACTAAAAAATATTCCATAAAACCCTTCAATGTGATCTCAAAAGGCCGAAAATATTACAAAGTTGCATCAAGGAATTTCTGCCTTCACTTTTCACCACAAAATTGTGCACTTGGAGGGTCAAAATTCCTAGGTGAACCTACCTCACAAAACATAATTAAAATAGACTTTGTGCCCATAAAACTTGCCATCCCACCAAAAAAAAAGTGTGATTCCTCAAAGGTCTCATAACCGTAGAATATTTGTCACTAATGTGCTTGATCTTATCTCAAATGAGGGTAAAACGTTTCCTATATATAAAGGCTTAGGTGCCTTCTAGAGGGATAGGCTTACTTGACCATAAGGAAAATTTAAATTTTAAATTTGATATTTCAAATTTTAATTTAGAGCCAAAACCCAACAACTTTAGAACCAACATATTTAAATTTAAATTTAAATTTTGATAATATGTTTTAGATGAATATCCCTTCTTGCAACCAAAATTGACTTCAACAATAAAAATGAAAATCCTTCTAAGCCTCATGAGTTGAAAACATGTCTAGCCAATTATGTGCTACCACATATCTCATTTTGGGGACTTTGACCACAAGAAGGGGGCTTCAATATTTGATCGAGCATATCTCCCAATCCGAGATGAACCACGAGGCATGCCATATGTTGTTGGAATCATCATGATGAGGACCATCAAATGAAGACGATCTTGAGAGAATATATACTTCTCTCCATCCTCAAAATCTTCAACAAGTGTATAGATTTTAATGTTTCCTTCCTCTCTTCTAGGGCTTCTTGTTATTTGGAGATTTCAATCAACGAAAACTAGACAAATACTAAGAGCATTCAAGGAATAATGTTGGCATCAATGACAACATCATTCAACAATATCCCCATTTTTCATTAATGGAAAAACATACACTCCCCCTTGATCCAGGTGGATATTGGTGGCCACCTGCCAAGTCCACCTGGACCCCCACCATTGTCTTTCTCAGCATTTTCAGTTTCCTTAATTGTAGCACAACTTACTATTTTTAGCAGTTTTTCGGGTCCTGAACTTCCGGAGCCGTTTTGAGGCCCTAAACGACGTTTTTTGGGGAATCCAGGGGAAATATGGGTCCATGGAATGGACCGATGTTGCCCGTTCCAACAATGATAGTGCTCGGATAGATCTTTCTAATGAGCTATTGTACGCGTCAAACGGAGATCATATGCCAAAGTTACGACCCCGGGAAGTTGGTGTACCAATTTACCCCCAAACGGGGCCCACAGTTTGGCGTTTCATCTCCTAGGGTTAGGTTTTGGAATGTTAAGGGTTTTCCATTGTTTCTCAACAATAAATAGGCCTTTGAGCCTCATTGTAACACAGTTCAGAGGCATGTAGCCACCACATCTCTTCTCAGAGATAAGCTACCATCGCCCTAGCTGGTTTATTTCCATTTCTGGTTGTAAGCATATTTCAGTATTTTCCATTAATGAAATGAAGTATTATTTCCGCTGCATCTTTGTGTATATGGTTATCTCTGTAATTTGTTGCGTTCCTGTTTAAATCCGGATCAGTGGTATCAGAGCGGTCTGCTTTTTCTCTGTTTTTCTTTGCATGTCCCCAACAAGGTCGGGATATAAGGAGTTAGGGCTTGAACTGGTTGAACCTTTGCAAGACCAGCCTCGCAAATCCCGACGGCCTCCCATGGCAGACGAGAAGAAAGATGAGGGGGCAGGAGATCCCATCAAAATCTTGCTCGAAGAAGCCCTCGAGCAACAACGGAACGCGATGATGGACAGCTTTGCCCAGATCCTTCAGCGGCTACCCAGAAGCAACGCATCGGCTTCCAGCAGCTACTCTGGAAACGCCACACCCTTTAAGGTACAAGTTAATTTTGAAATCCCCATATTCGAGGGTCAGATAGACGCAGATGCCGTAGATAAATGGTTAAATCTGCTAGAGGGTTATTTTTCTGTTCATGAATTTTCGAGTCGGGAAAAGATTGTTTTTGCTCTTCTCAAAGCAGCCCCCCACGTCAAGGACTGGTGGGAAACCTACTGCGAGCAGAAGGATGAAAGTACTGGCTCACTATTCTCAGCCGCACCCACCTGGGATTCGTTCCGGGATGCCATCAAGGAGCAGTACTACCCTGTCGGAAGCTATGAGGATGAATACATAAAGTGGACCACGCTGCGGCAGGGAAGGGACCAAGACGTGCCAGAGTTCACCAATCTTTTCCATACCCTTCGCACAAAGTTGGGTATCAAGGACTCGGAGCAACATTTGATACTCAAATACCGTGGCTGCCTGCACAAGTACATCCAGGAAGAAATACAATTCCTAAACATCCCCTCGCTCGGCGCAGCATACCGATATGCCGTCAAGGTCGAGCAGAAGTTTAAACAAAAGAAGCGAGACTTTGGATCTGCGAATCCGAAGCAGGGGAAAGGTGCCCCTAAACCACAGAACAAAGGACAAAGCCAAGGCGGGACAACCCAAGACAACCAGCCGAAGCCGCAAGCAAAGAACAACGCCGCGAAGCCGAAAAAGGACACTGGAAAATGGTGTGAGTTCCATAAGAGCTCCACTCACAACACAAGTGAGTGTCGGGCCAAGCAGTCACTGGTGGCTGAGCTAAAGGTTTCAGAATCAGATGCATGTTCCGACTCTGAGTCAGAACCCGATAAGGGGTATGGAAAAGGGAAGCAGATCATTGATGCGGATCCCAGCGCCACTGTTGCTACCGCAAAGATCCAGAAAAATGAACCCGAAGATCCAGAGGAGGAGGAGCGTCTCTTCCACTCTCAGATGTGGGTAAAGGGCTCCCCGATACAGTTCATTGTTGATAGCGGGAGTCAAAAGAACCTCATTTCGGCAGAGGTCGTGAAGCGGTTGGGCTTACCGACCACAGCACATCCACAACCATATACCATTGGGTGGCTTCACCAAGGACGAGATCTTCGCGTGAGCCAGCAGTGTCGCCTTCCATACAACATCAAGCCCTTCACGGATGAGGTATTGTGTGACATTGCTCCCCTTGAAGTTTGTGATGTATTACTAGGACAACCATACTTGTGGAAGCGACATGCTGTGTATGAATCAAGGCCCCATGCTGTTATTATTACATTGGGAAATAAGTTGTTCAGGATACCAGAGGTAGCACCACCTGCCGCCCTCTCTTTGATTACTGCAAAACAATGCAGTAAGATCATTTCCAAAACCAGGAAATTTGTTTTCCTGATGATATGCCCTCAAGGAAAGAAGAAGACAGTGGCCGCGGCCTCCAAACGGGGTCCCTCTGCACGACAACTACAGATGGACAAGGTTGTGGAGGAGTACGAGGACATCTTCACCTCCTCGGCAGGGGTTCCTCTGCACTGTCAAGTCAAGCACTCCATCGATTTGACCCCAGGTGCGCCGCTACCCAATGGACCAATTTATCGGCGCTCCGTTCTGGAGAACGATGAAATCAAGAGACAGATTCAGGAGCTCCTGCAGAAAGGTCACATCCATCCGAGTTCATCGCCTTGTGGGAGCCCGATCGTGTTGGTACAGAAGAAGGATGGGACGTGGAGACTCTGTATTGACTATCGGGCGCTGAACAAGATCACTGTCCGTAATAGGTACCCGATCCCGCGGATTGATGATCTCCTAGACCAACTAAAGGGGGCGAAATATTTCAGCAAGATCGATCTGAAGTCAGGATATCACCAGGTACCAATAGAACCCTCCGATGTGTGGAAGACTGCCTTCAAATCCAAGGAGGGCCTCTTCGAATGGTTGGTCATGCCTTTCGGATTGACGAATGCTCCTGCAACCTTTATGAGGCTGATGGATGACATCTTGCGGCCATTCACCAACTCCTTTGTAGTAGTATACTTGGATGACATTCTGATCTTCAGCCAGAGTTGGGAAGAGCACCTCCACCACATCCGACAGGTTCTCCAAACACTGCGGCAACACAAGCTATGTGCCAATTTGGAGAAATGCACTTTTGGCATGACCCAGGTTCAGTATCTGGGATACATCATTGATGAACAGGGGGTGCATGTCGATCCGGCCAAGATCCAAGTCATTCGGGATTGGCCCTCTCCAACCACTCTAACAGAGCTCCGCAGCTTTCTAGGTCTTGCCAACTTCTACCGCAGGTTTGTGTTGGGGTTTTCTCATATTTCTTGGCCCTTGAGTCAAGTCACCAAGGGCGGGGTGAAAGCAAAATTCTTTTGGTCTGAATCTCAACAGAAGGCATTCAGGGAATTGAAGGATCGCCTCTGCACAGCACCAGTGCTCGCGTTACCAGATTTACAACAACCATTTGAGGTCGAGACAGATGCCTCTGACTATGCTATTGGGGCAGTCCTTACTCAACATGGACATCCAGTGGCATATCACAGTGAAACACTTTCAGACACAGTCCGGAAGTACCCCACTTATGATAAAGAGATGTATTCCATTGTACAGGCCTGCCGACAATGGAAGCATTACATTTTGGGGAAGGAAACGGTCATCCACACAGACCACCGACCTCTGCAGTTCATACAGACCCAAGGGAAATTGTAGAATGATCGCCATCAGAAGTGGTCTACATACCTGCAACAGTTTCACTTGAATATCAAGTATAAAAAGGGCAGCACCAATAATGTTGCAGATTGCCTCAGTCGGCCACCGATCATGGCGCTGACCACCGTGCTCAACTCTTGTGGGCACGAGACTGCTGATTGGCCACTTCTCTACAAAAGCGACCCAGAATTCGGCCACACATACCAGACACTCTTGGAAGGTTGGCATGTTGCAGATTTTCACCTCCAGGACGCCCTATTATGCCACCTCGGTCACCTTTGTGTTCCTTCAAGCGAGCGTGCCAAGATGATTTGGGAAGCACACTACAGTCGGGCTGCTGGGCATTTCGGGGTCGAGAAAACAGTGGTAGTACTGCAAAATTATTTCTATTGGCCAAATCTTCGACAGGATGTTGGGAAGTACATCCGATCATGTACTGCTTGTGCCATTTCCAAACCGACCATTAAGAAGCACGGCCTCTATACCCCGTTGCCTACCCCTAGTCGACCTTGGGAATCCATCTCCATGGATTACATGTCAGGCCTTCCTTCCACCAAGCATGGAAATGACTGTGTTTTTGTGGTCGTCGACAGGTTCTCGAAGATGGCCATTATGATGGATTGCAAGAAGAATATCACAGCAGAAGCCACTGCTAAACTCTTCTTTGAGCGAGTGTGGGTGCACTTTGGGATCCCACAGTCTATCATCTCAGATCGGGACAGTCGGTTTCTCAGCACATTTTGGTCGAGTCTCTGGTCAATGCTGGACACCAAACTCACGAAGTCCACAGCCTTCCATCCTCAAACTGATGGCCAGACAGAGGTTGTCAACAGGATGATTGTGCACATTCTGCGCATGTATAACTCAAAGCATCCACGCACATGGGACGAGAGCCTCCCCTATGTTCAGCACAGCTACAACCGAGCTCTTCACAGCTCCAATGGCCATAGCCCTTTTTAGGTGGGTTTGGGATTCCAGCCACTATGCCCCATTGATGTGGCCATACCCCTTGCAGCTACTCACATGAATTCAGCTCATGTCCAGTCCGAAACAGATAAGGCCACCAGCTTCATTGAGCGCATCCAACATATTCGCCAGCAGGTCCATGACATTCTTGAGAAATCAAATGCCAAGTACAAGCAGCGACATGATCAACACCGGGTGCCACACAAGTTTCAGGTGGGCGACAAAGTCTGGTTGCATTTGCAAAAGGAACGCCTTACTGGAGCCTATTGGAAATTGAGACCACTCCGATATGGTCCTTACACCATTACTAAGGCGATGGGAGACAATGCATTTGAGCTCAGCATTCCCCCATTCCTTGGCCCGCACCCAGTGTTCAATGTGGACCGCCTTCGGCCATACTTTCCACCATTGCTAGACACATACGACATTGCAGAACAGCTCAAACCCATAGAATTAAATCCAGATTGCATGGAACAAGCTGCAACTGATCGAATCATGGACACACAAATCAAGAACACTCGCCAACAGAATATCCAACTGTATCGAGTTGTCAAAGCAGGCCAACTCCTTCAGCAGGGCAAGTGGCTCACCAGGGAACAAGTTCAGCAGAAGTTTCCTCATCTCATGGAGGAGCTCAACGCAATGGGGACCATTGCTTCCTAAGGGGGGAGGAATGATCCAGGTGGATATTGGTGGCCACCTGCGAAGTCCACCTGGACCCCCACCATTGTCTTTCTCAGCATTTTCAGTTTCCTTAATTGTAGCACAACTTACTATTTTTAGCAGTTTTTCGGGTCCTGAACTTCCGGAGCCGTTTTGAGGCCCTAAACGACGTTTTTTGGGGAATCCAGGGGCAACATGGGTCCATGGAATGGACCGATGTTGCCCGTTCCAACAATGATAGTGCTCGGATAGATCTTTCTAATGAGCTATTGTACGCGTCAAACGGAGATCATATGCCAAAGTTACGACCCCGGGAAGTTGGTGTACCAATTTACCCCCAAACGGGGCCCACAGTTTGGCGTTTCATCTCCTAGGGTTAGGTTTTGGAATGTTAAGGGTTTTCCATTGTTTCTCAACAATAAATAGGCCTTCGAGCCTCATTGTAACACAGTTCAGAGGCATGTAGCCACCACATCTCTTCTCAGAGATAAGCTACCATCGCCCTAGCTGGTTTATTTCCATTTATGGTTGTAAGCATATTTCAGTATTTTCCATTAATGAAATGAAGTATTATTTCCGCTGCATCTTTGTGTATATGGTTATCTCTGTAATTTGTTGCGTTCCTGTTTAAATCCGGATCACCCCTGCAATCACTACACCCCCTGACTCATGCCTTTGATCTTCTTCCCTTGATTTCTCTCCCCCTTTGCCATTAATGGAAAAAGGTTACTCCCCCTAATGAAATATCTTGTTCCGTCTTCTTGTAATAAACTGCCTTACTCCCCCTGACATGCTATGTTTTTCATGACTTGCCACAACTAAGACCTTCTGCAATTTGTCCATGACTCTACTTTCCAAACCTGCTACTCTACAAACCTAATTAATCTGCCCACAATGCTAATTACTGCTCTGAAAACTTCTTTATATCTTCCATTTGTCAAACTATCAAAGGATATATCTTCGAAAGTGAAATCACTATTACATAGGCTCCCCCTCTTCAACATTCAGAGGGAGTCAACAATCAAGATTCTTCATAATCGTGTATGAACTAGCTCTGCATCTAGATCATATTGAACCTTGACATCTTCCAATGTACATGTTTATTCATCACAATAATGTGCCTTTACAAATTCTGAGAGCATGATCGCTGAGACTTTTTCACTCACTAGATCTTATTGTTTTTATTTTCTTCTCTAAATATTCTTGTACCTAATATCAATATTTTCCTTCATATATTTGCATTCACGAGCTATGTGTCAATAGTTATGGCATTTGAAGAATTCTATATGGTACCTAAATGATGAAACAACTGACATATACTTTTTGTTGACAAATTCCTTTTGAAATCTGTGTTGCGATCTTGCAAACTTGCCTCTATGGTTTTGATAGTGTCCTTGATAAACATCCCTGTCATACATTCTTCAATCGCTAACATTATTCCCAAAGTTAGAACATGAGAAACAATAACTATTGGAAAAACTAGGGTACATGGATGAGTTGTCTTGTATTAAAGATCTTCTGAAGGCACTATTTATGGGAGGAGGTACATCCCTTTGTTGAGCATTACTTCTTGCAACAACAACACTTTCAACCTTCTTCTATCCTTCAATTCAATTTGGCCTTTGAAGGATTTTTCTATCAAGTTTTTTGTCAATATTGCTTTGTAGGGGCTTGGAGCTTGTGCCTTCATTACATGGAGCTTTACTTGCTTCTTTTGCATTCATCTTCAACTAAGCAATTTCTTGGTCCCTTTCATCAATGATATGATCCTTCTTTTCAACGTCCCGCAAATGTTCCTTCTACCATTCCCTGAGTTGTTTATTTCTACTAGAGAAGTGCCAATTTCCTTTTGCTTTTGTTTAATTTTTGTGTTGTGCTTATGAACATATTCCTCTATTTTATTGTCAAGATTTTCTCTTTCTTTTCAACTTCATGCACTTGAAGCCTTATAAGGGCAAGTTCTTCTTCAAGTATCTGATTTTTCTTCTTTGCTTTGTTAAGATAAAATAAGGCGCTAATCAATTCTCCCTCCCAGTGTACTACTACTTCTTCTTCTTCATCTTCTTTATCTAAGTCACAATCATCATCGCAGTCTTCATCTTGACCTACATGCTTCTTTGAGTAGAGATCATGGAGCTTCTTCCAAAGACTTTTGGCTGATGAACATTGATGAACTTTGGATTTTACAGGATCCAGAAGAGCACTAAGAATGATATTCATGGATTTTGTATTGAACATTTTAGATTCATCAATGGATGTATCTCCAGAAAAAATAGAGTTCCATACATCATATACTTGAGCTTTCAAATGGACTTTCATTATGGATTCCCATATTTCATATTTGGCTTCATCAAGCTCAAGAGTTGGTAAACCAACTTAATTCTCTTCATATTTGGAGACTACTGCTATACCTAAGACTTCCTCCGATTGCTTATATGCATGCTTTGAATTTCCCATCTTTGTATTTCTGAGATCTTCCTTCTAGTTGTTAAGTTGCAACTGAAGGAACCTACTCTGATACCAATTGTTGGAAATACTAAGGGGGGGTGAATCAATATTTATCTTCAATCAATTAATTTTAACTTCACAGAGCATTAATTATCATTAGTATTAAATCAAAACATAAATAAACAACACCATTCAATAATGCACAACATCCAAGACAATACATAAGAGATTTTTAGGTGGAAACCCTTTCGAGAGAAAAACCACCAAATGCTTCTCAATATAGGTTTTCAAAAATTACATAAATTAGGCAGCTCCAACATCCAAGATTTTCAACATCAACTGAAGGAGGCTCTAAATGATTAGATTGAATGGTCTGATGGTTTGAGCTGTAAATTAAGATGATCATAATGGATGGTTTGATGGTATGAGCTCTAAATTAATAATTTTTCAATGCTTTCCTTATATATCCTTGAATGCTTTCCTGTCATTGCGTAAATTTTATTTTTGACCGTTAAGTATTTTTGGAGGTTGATGGGAGAAAATAAATGCCTTATCTAGCAAGGGATTATGGAGTCGAAAATAAAATCACTCTTTGAAATTGAATTAATATGATCTAAGTATTAGGATAATGAGACTAGGTGCAAGGGATCAATCGTGTCTTACCTAATCAAGATAAATAATGAATACCAAGAGGCTATGAGAAGGGGTCCTTAAGGGAACACCTTCACTAGTAAAATAAACTTTAGCTTGATGAATGTACTCACTACTCTTCCTAGGTTTCCTAATGGATAGACGAACTAAGAAATTTAATAATTATCAAACTAATAAAGGAATGCGAATAGGAGTTACCCCAAAACATATTCTTTCCAAGTGGTATAATTTACCCCTCAAATGATTGATCTTGTTATTTGGTGGAAGATTTGAGCATTCACCATCAATATTTATGCACCAAATAACAACCAAGAGAGAATAACTTCTTTAGGAATTGACACAAAATAACTATAGAAGTTATATATTCTTCAAAATTGTATTTAATAGATAATAAAAAATAATTTGACATGTGAGGGGGATCCCTTTTTATGGAAGAGGCTTTGAAAATCCTCATATGACAAAAATATCTCATCTCCTTAGATCTAGGCTAGGATATCTCACAATAGATGTTGAAAAATGTAGCAAGAAATTCTCAATTTGATTTTTCCTTGATTAAATTGAGAAAATTCGAATTTCCACATCAGTAGACAACTTGGATGATGTTAAATTGTGTGATATGGCTTGTGTCACCCAATTTACTCAATAAATTCGAGTTGGAGGAGTTAGAATTAAATTCTGCATGTGGGATTGCTAATTTGTAGCAATCAAGGTCAGTTATCTCAAGTTGTTTTAAGTTAAACTAGTTCCAAGTTTTGGAGGAACTAGTGGAATTTTAGTTAAGCAATGGGACTTTAGTCAAACTCACTGATCATCCAGTTAACTGATTAATCAACCCAAAATAGCTAGTGCATGCAGGGGATTCAAGTTACCTAGTTGAGGTGGAGATTCCAAGGTAGTGTAGCATCGTTGTAGACTAGTCTTGAGTGTACAGGTGTTATATGTAGTTATATGATCAACCTAAAGGATTTGCGTAATTCAATTGAGGGGAATTTCATAAATAATAGGGGATAATTCCTCAAGGAACAATGCAAGGAAATAGGAGCTCAAGCTGAGGGAAAAATTGACTAAGTCTGGGTCAGAGACCTTCAGTGAGGAGAGAAATATGTTTTACACTTGCAGGGTGAGCTCAGTTGAGCAAAGAAATTGTAATACATCTCTATTTCATTTGATTAATGCGAGAGGCATTGGGGTTTTTTATCATATTTATTTCCCCATATAACAAATACTTGTTGCATGTGTGTTATTTCTTCTTATATGTCTAAAAGTTTTGTTCAAAATTGTGAATTAATGTTTGTAGAGCAGTAGTGTAGATCTATGTTTTGTGATTTAGATTAATACATCATGAGAAGTTGTAAATGTACAACCTAATCTCTACATGGTATTAGAGTTGGATTCACATTAGAGCAGGAAATTCGAAGTTGTTTCTCAGAGGTTCGAATTTGAAGATTATTGTAGCAGGATTTCTTCAGAGCTGAGAAGATGGCCTTCAATGGACTAAGGCTAGAATATGCCTTGGAAGGCACCTCTAATTTTGTTGCATGGAAGGACTGCATGGAGGTAGTATTGGATGACAATGGATTGCTAGAATACATCAAGACAAATGTTTCAAAACCTCAAGCATCTAATGCCCAGAACCTTGCTCAGTGGAAGAAAGATGTAGCTAAGGTGAGGAGAATAATCTTGGAGGGAATACGAGATCATATTGTCTCGAATCTCCACGGAAAATAAACTCCGTTCGTGATGTGGAAAGCATTGACATAATTGTTTGAGAATAGTAGTGACCATAAGAAGCTGGAAATCAAGGATAAACTTTGAAGTATTAAGATTTAGAAGAATGACACAATTCTGTAGTATTTGAGCAAGTTTACATAGTGTCATGATGAACTTGGCAAGGTCAGTGTTAATGTCCCTAAAGAAGACTTGGTAACCTTAGCCCTTCTGGGCCTTCCCAAGAGCTGGCATAACTATCAAGATTCAATGAATGGGAGGGAGAAATTACCGAGTTGGGAGCACTTGTGGTCTGATTTGGTGCAAGAGGAAATAAGGTGGAATATCAGAGATGGGACTTCATCCAAGGGTGAGGATGAAGAAAAATTTGCATTGACTGGAAAGGAAAATAAGGGAAAAGGGAATAAATCCCAATCCAAACCAAAATCTAGTCAAGGGGGCAAGAAGAAATATTTGTCAAAAATTAAATGTTTCCATTGTCATGAATTCGGGCACTATGCCACGAAGCGCCCAAACAAGAAGGCAAGCAAGAAGACCTCAAGAGGAGAAGCAGGTGAAGCCTTGGATTCATAGTTCAAGCTTGACTTTACCCTCATTGCATGCATGTCCAACATAGTGATGGGGAGCATGTGGTACTTGGAATCAGGTGCATTATTCCACATGACGGGCAACAAAGATTGTTTTAGTGGCGTAGAGGAGAAAGATTTGTAGATGCACATCGAGATGGGGGATGACAGAAGGTATAAAGAAACCAAGATTGGTAAAGTCACCTTTCAGAGGGAGTCAGACTCCCCCCTTAGGCTGAAGGATGTCATGTTTGTTTCAGGCCTAAAGAAAAATCTCATCTCTGTTGTATTTTTGGAAGACTGTGGTTATGATGTGATCTTCAGCAAAGGAAAGGCATTCCCGAGACACATATACACAAGACAAGTGAAGAATATTGGGGTTCATGTGAAGAACCTATACAAGGTAGATGTGGAGGATTGTGATGCATTGGGCACATAGGAGGAGAAGGTGCGAAGATGCAATTTCAGTGAACTTTGGCATAAAATACTTGGCCATTTGCATCATGGAACTTTGAAGATCATACAGTAGATAACCATAGACCTCCCCAAAGGAGCACTTGAGCAACAATATGTATGCAAAGGATGTACTTTGGGGAAGTACACAAAAGCCACATTCCATGATCGGGACAACAATGCACATGCAGTCCTTGAACATATCCACTTTGATGTCTATGGACCTTTCTAACATCCTCCACTACTAGGCACAAATATTTTGTCATTTTTATTGATGACTTCTCACGGAAGTGTTGGATCTTCTTCATGTAGAAGAAGGATGTTAGGTCCTTATACTACTAGTGTAACCCCTTATTGTTATTAGTGCAACCCCCTTATTATATTATTGTGCCGATGTAGTCCCCATATTGTTATTATTGTGCCCCATAGAAGCCCACTATTGTTATTGTTGTGCCTTTACATTATTATTGTTATGTTGGCTCTGATTATATTATGACCCCTTAGACTCCTATATATAGAAAGGAGGTCTTGTCATTTGTATCATCCAAGAATTATTCATTTTTGTAATGTAAAGGAGGTTTCCCCCTCGAAGAGGCTTATTTTGAAGTCGTTGATCTATCTTTTCTATCTTTTTGTGAGCTGGTTTCATAATATTTTGTATCAGAGCGAATTATGGAAACAAGAAATCCTACCACTCACAACTATAAATATGGAAGTGTTTTTTATCCTAGTCTTCCACAACCTACAAGGGTTACATCACAACAATTGGAAGAAAAAAGAGAAAAAGGTCTTTGTTACAGTTGTGATAACAAATACACTAAAGGTAATAAGTGTGCTGAGAAGAAATTATTTTACATAGATTATGAAGAGGAGGAAGAAAAGGATCAAGAAACACCAAAAGAAGAGGATATACACCAGGAGTCAACCCTAGAGAAAGAAGAAGTGAATCCAACCATATCTTGTAAAGCATTGGCAAGAATTACCACTCCTCAAACTCTCAAGATAGAAGGACATATCAAGAAGAAAAGGGTTCAAGAAGTGAAAGATCACATTGAGCATCAAGAAATGGATCCGACCATATCTTGTAATGCACTGGAAAGAATTACGCTCCTCAAACTCTCAAGATAGAAGGACATATAAAGAAGAAAAATGTTCAAGCAGTGAAGGATCACATCGAGCATCAACAAAAAGTTCTCCAACTTTTAAAGGATAACCCCACTTTAGTGCATAATCGAATGAAACGACAGACATATCAACATCACAATGAAAGAAGTTTTGATGTAGGCGATTGGGTATTTTTACGAATACAACTGATCCGGATTTAAACAGGAACGCAACAAATTACAGAGATAACCATATACACAAAGATGCAGCGGAAATAATACTTCATTTCATTAATGGAAAATACTGAAATATGCTTACAACCAGAAATGGAAATAAACCAGCTAGGGCGATGGTAGCTTATCTCTGAGAAGAGATGTGGTGGCTACATGCCTCTGAACTGTTCTGAACTGTGTTACAATGAGGCTCGAAGGCCTATTTATTGTTGAGAAACAATGGAAAACCCTTCACATCCCGAAACCTAACCCTAGAAGATGAAACGCCAAATTGTGGGCCCCGTTTGGGTAAATTGGTACATCAATTTCCCAGGGTCGTAACTTTGGCATACGATCTCCGTTTGACGCGTACGATAGCTCGTTAGAAAGATCTATCCGAGTACTACCACTTTGGGAGGCAACATGGGTCCATGGACCCATGTTGCCTCAAATTCCCAAAAAAACGTCATTTAGGGCCTCAAAACTGCTCTGGAAGTTCAGGACCCGAAAAACTGCTAAAAATAGTAAATTGTGCTACAATTTAGGAAACTGAAAAAGCTAAAAGAGACAGTTGTGGGGGTCCAAATGGGATAGGTGGGTGGCCACCAACATCCACCTGGATCATTCCTCCCCCCTTAGGAAGCAATGGTCCCCATTGCGTTGAGTTCATCCCTGAGATGAGGAAGCTTCTGCTGAGCTGGGTCTCTGGTGAGCTGTTCTGCAATCTATGCTGTGACCAGAAATGGTGGGAAGCATGGTCGGCAATGGTCCACATTGAACACTTGGTGCAAGCGAAGGAATGGAGGAATGCTGTGCTTCAAAGCATTGTTGCCCGTAGCCTTGGTACTGGTGTAAGGACCATGTCGGAGTCGCTTGAGTTTCTAATGGGTTTTGGTAAGGCGTTCTCTCTGCAGATGTAACCAAACTTTGTCGCCCACCTGAAACTTGTGTGGTACCCCTGTGGGTGAGGAGAAGTTGTTCCTGTGTCTTGTCATGACTATATCCCTTTGCTACTGCTGCTGCATGGAGGAACCCTTCGCGGGGGTCATGGATGTGATGGCAATCTTCCCCTTACTTTGGGAGTGAACCAGACAGATGAATTTCCTGGTCTGGGAGATGAGCTTGCTACCTTTCTTAGCAGTGATCAAAGATGTGGCCGTAGGTGGGGCTACCTCCGGTATCCTGTATAATGAATTATTTAAAGAAATAATGACAGCACGAGGCCTTGACTCATACACAGCATGTCGCCTCCACAAGTATGGTTGGCCTAATAATACATCACAAACATCCAGAGGTGTAACATCACACAATACCTCGTCTGTGAAGGGCTTGATGCTGTAGGGAAGGCGACACTGCTGGCGAACTTTGAGATCTCGTCCTTCATGAAGCCACCCGATACTGTACGGCTGTGGGTGTGGTGTAGTCGGTAGGCCCAACCACTTCACGACCTTTGCTGAAACGAGGTTCTTTTGGCTGCCACTGTCGACAATGAATTGTAGCGGTGAACCCTTCACCCACATATGTGAGTGGAAAAGACGCTCCCCTTCCTCTGGATTTTCGGGCTCATCTTTCTGGATCTTGGCGGTGGCAACAGTGGCGCTGGGATCCGCATCAATGATCTGCTTCCCTTTGCCATTCCCCTTGTCGAGTTCTGGTTCAGGGTCGGAACATGCATCTGATTCGGAAGCCTTCAACTCGGCCACCAGCGACTGCTTGGTCTGACACTCACTTGTGTTATGAGTGGGACTCTTGTGGAACTCACACCACTTTCCTGTGTCCTTCTTCGGCTTCGTGGTGTTGTTCTTTTCTTGCGGCTTTGACGGGTTGTCTTGGGTCACCCTGCCTTGGCTTTGTCCTTTGGGCTTCGGATTTGCAGATCCAAAGTCTCGCTTCTTCTGTTTGAAATTTTGCTCGATTTTGACAGCGTATCGGTATGCTGTGCCGAGTGAGGGGATGTTCAAGAACCCCATCTCTTCCTGGATGTATTTGTGTAGGCAGCCGCAGTATTTGAGTACCAGATGCAGCTTAGAATCTTTGATACCCAACTGTGTGCGAAGGATATGAAAAATGTTTGTGAACTCCGGCACATCTTGGTCTCGTCCCTGCCGTAGTGTAGTCCATTTGATGTATTTGTCCTCATAGCTTCTGACAGGGTAGTACTGCTCCTTGATGGCATCCCGAAAGTCATTCTAAGTGGGTGCGGCTGAAAATAGTGAACCTGTACTTTCATCCTTCTGCTCGCAGTAGGTTTCCCACCAGTCCTTGACGTGGGGGGCTGCTTTGAGAAGAGCGAAAACAATCTTTTCCCGACTTGAAAATTCATGAACAGAAAAATAACCCTCTAGCAGATTTAACCATTTATCTACGACATCTGCGTCTATTTGACCCTCGAATATGGGATTTCAAAATTAACTTGTACCTTGAAGGGTGTGGCGTTTCCAGAGTCGCTGTTGGAAGCCGATGCGTCGCCTCTGGGTAGCCGCTGAAGAATCTGCGCAAAGCTATCCATCATCACGTTCCTTTGTCGCTCGAGGGCTTCTTCGAGCAAGATTTTGATAGGATCTCCTGCTCCCTCGTCTTTCTTCTCATCCGCCATGGGAGGCCGTCGGGATTTGCGAGGCTGGTCTTGCAAAGGTTCGACCAGTTCAAGCCCTAACTCCTTATATCCCGACCTCGTTGGGGACATGCAAAGAAAAACAGAGAAAAAGCAGACCGCTCTGATACCACTGATCCAGATTTAAACAGGAACGCAACAAATTACAGAGATAACCATATACACAAAGATGCAGCGGAAATAATACTTCATTTCATTAATGGAAAATACTGAAATATGCTTACAACCAGAAATGGAAATAAACCAGCTAGGGCGATGGTAGCTTATCTCTGAGAAGAGATGTGGTGGCTACATGCCTCTGAACTGTTCTGAACTGTGTTACAATGAGGCTCGAAGGCCTATTTATTGTTAAGAAACAATGGAAAACCCTTCACATCCCGAAACCTAACCCTAGAAGATGAAACGCCAAATTGTGGGCCCCGTTTGGGTAAATTGGTACATCAATTTCCCGGGGTCGTAACTTTGGCATACGATCTCCATTTGACGCTTACGATAGCTCGTTAGAAAGATCTATCCGAGTACTACCACTTTGGGAGGAAACATGGATCCATGGCCCCATGGACCCATGTTGCCTCAGATTCCCAAAAAAACGTCGTTTAGGGCCTCAAAACGGCTCCGGAAGTTCAGGACCCTTAAAATTGCTAAAAATAGTAAACTGTGCTACAATTTAGGAAACTGAAAAAGCTAAAAGAGACAGTTGTGGGGGTCCAAATGGGATAGGTGGGTGGCCACCAACATCCACCTGGATCAACAACCATACAAACAAATGTCCCTCAAGCAAGCTAAGAAGGATAATAAATTATCACCAAAGTAGTGTGGTCCTTAAAAGGTGCTGCAAAAGATTAGTACTATGGCATACAAATTGGAGCTTCTTGCATCTTTGCCCAAAATTTTCCATGTTTCATCTTAAAAAAGGTTATAGGTGACAAGCTCCCAGTTCAAACAATATTTTCGAAACTTGATGAGGAAGGAAAAATCATATTGGAACTTGAAGCAGTCACGAAAACAAGATCCCGACAACTACGAAATCGATCAATTTCAAAGTATCTCATCAAGTGGAAGAACTTACCCGCTGAAGATTCCACAAGGGAGGATGAGAATTTTATACAGAAGCATCCAGAACTACTCAAGCATTGAGGACAACACTTTTTGAAGGAGAGGGGCATGTTAGGTCCCTATACTACTAGTGCAACCCCTTATTGTTATTAGTGCAACCCCCTTATTATATTGTTGTGCCCATGTAGTCCCCATATTGTTATTATTGTGGCCCATAGAAGCCCACTATTGTTATTGTTGTTCCCTTACATTATTGTTGTTATGTTGACTCTGTTTATATTATGACCCCTTAGACTCCTATATATAGAAAGGAGGTATTTTCATTTGTGTAATGTAAAGGAGGTTTCCCCCTCGAAGAGGCTTATTTTGAAGTTGTTGATCTATCTTTTCTATATTTTTGTGAGTTGGTTTCATAATAAAGGATGAGACATTCTCCAAGTTCATAGAATTCAAGGCACGGGTTGAGAAAGAAACGAGAAAGAAGGTGAAGGATCTCATGAGCTATAATGGAGGTGAGTACATGTCGAATGAATTTAAAAATTTCTATGCAAAAGAAGGCATTCGACGAGAGTTAACAACACCCCACAACCTATAACAGAATGGGGTGGTTGAGAGGAAGAACCATAGAATTGTGGGAGTAGCGAGGGTGATGTTGTATGATCAGGACCTACCTCTGCATTTGAGGGCTGAGGCATGCAACGCAACAGTCTATTTACAAAACCAGAGTCCTCATCGGATTCTTGGCATGATTACACTGGGGGAGGATTTCTCAGGGAGGAAGCCAGATGTGTCTCACTTTGGGATTTTTGGAGCCTTTGTTTACTGCTATGTCTCCAAAGAATCAAGGAAAAAGCTAGAGCTGACAACAAAATTGGGGGTATTTGTGGGTTACACTGAAACTCCCCACAACTACAACATGTACTTTCCATCCATTAGAATGATAGTTGTGTGAAGGGATGTAAAATTTGGTGAAGACAAATCCATGCGGTGCTCTCTTGAGAGGGGGCTTCAGATCCCACTAGAAGAGGAGATTTCCAAAGGAGGAACCTCAAGAAGTTGTGGAGTAGCCACAAATTGATGAGAAAAGAGCGGAGACAACCACTCAAGCCAAACCATCCAAGAAAAGGACCAAGGAATATGAGATAACTGTGTAAGATGCAAGGGAGAATGTGGGTGCTCCTTCAAATCAGCAAAGGCAGAGAAGGTCACCAGATCTCTACACTCTCTACATGGATCTAAAAACTGAGCCATCCTCTTTCAAGGAAGCAATATAGAAACTTGTATGGGTTGATGCAATGGTGGAGGAATACGAATCCATTATAAATAATAGTGTTTGGGAAGTGGTCCCAAGACCAAAAAATAAATCAGTTGTGGGTTCGAGATGGATCATCAAGGTAAAGCATGCAACAAACAGAAGCATAGAAAATTAAATGGCCATATTGGTGGCCAAGGGGTACTCTCAAGTTGAGGGGATTGACTATGAGGAGACCTTTGATCCTGTAGCAAGGTACTCATCCATTAGATCAATTCTTTCTCTGGCTGCATAGATGGGGTGGAAGATCCACCAGATGGATGTGAAAAAAACATTCGTCAATGGAGTTATTAAGGAGAAGGTGTATATTGAGAAACCATAAGGCTTCGATATTTTTGATCAGGAGTCTCATGTGTGAAGACTCAAGCGAGCATTGTACAGTCTCAAGAAAACACCCTATGCTTGGTACACCAAGATTGATAGCTATCTCACTAGTTTGGGCTTCACCAAAAGTGAAGCGGATGAAAATATCTATCATATCTTGGTAGAAGGTAAATTGTTGATTATTGTCTTATATGTTGATGAATTGATTTTAATTGGTGATGAGTCACTAATAAGATCTTGCAAGGAGGACCTTGCAAGAGAGTTTGAAATGAATGACATGGGTCTCATGCACTACTTCCTCGGATTGGAAGTATGACAAGGTGAAGAAGAACTGTTTGTCTCTCAAGTCAAGTATGCCAACGAGATACTTCAGAGGTTCCACATGGACAGTTGCAAACCCATGGAGACACCTCTAGCAACCAATTAGAGGAAAGATGATGCCACTTTAGGTGAGGAAGTGGATGCTACTCTTTACCGACAGTTGGTGGGTTCACTAATGTATCTTGTGAACACATGACTAGATATGTGCGATGCATTCAACCAACTAAACCAAGCTATGGTTAGGCCAACCAAATCATTTTGGAGGGCATCTAAGCATGTTCTACGGTACCTCAGAGGCACTACCCAGTTTGGAATATGGCACAAACAGAAAGAGGGAGTGAATCTATGTGGCTTCAAAGATGCAGATTGAGCGGGGAGTCCATTAGATCGAAAGAGTACATCAGGTGAAATTTTTAGTGTTTGGTTCACAACTTCTTGGTACAACAGGAAGAAAATATTTGTGGCACTCAGCTTGGTAGAAGCAGAATACATGGATGCGAGTTAAGCAACGTCTGAGGCGATTTGGATGAGAAAGATACTTGTTGGATTGTTTGGTAAGATGATGGATCCAATTGTGATGTACTGTGATAATCAGAGTTGCATCAAGCTCTTTGAAAATCCTATTTTTCACGATCGATCCAAGCATATAGATATTTGGTATCACCATTTACGAGACTGTGTGCATAGCTGGATAATGTTGTTGTAGTACATTTTGACAGAGGAATAAGATGCTGATATTTTGACAAAGGCTTTGTCAAGAGGGACGTTTGAGTTCCATAGGTGCAGGAAAGGGGTTGTTGATAATCCCTCTCTTGCTGAGAGGGAGTGTTGAAAAATGAAACAATAAATTCTCAATTTGATTTTGCCTTGATTAAATTGAGAAAATTCGAATTTCCACATTAGTGGGCAACTTGGATGATGTTAACTTGTGTGACATGGCTTGTGTCACCTAGTTTAATCAGTAAATTCGAGTTGGAGGAGTTAGAGTTTAGTTCTGCATGTGTAATTTATAATTTGTAGAAATCAAGGTTAGTTATCTCAAGTTGTTTTCAGTTAAACTAGTTCCGAGTTTTGGAGGAACTAGTGAAAGGTCAGTTAAGTAGTGTGACTTCAGTAAAACTCAGTGATCATCCAGATAACTGATCAATCAACCCAAAATATCTAGTGCATGTAGAGAATTTGAGTTACCCAGTTGAGGTGGAGATTCCAAGGCATTGTAACATAAGTGGTAGATTAATATAAAGTGTACAAGTATTGCATGCAGTAAGATGATAAACCTAAAGGAATTGCACAATTCAATAGAGGGATTTTCCTAAATAATAGGGGCTAATTCCTCAAGGAACAACACAAGGAAATAAGAGCTCAAGCCGAGGGGAAATTTAACTAAGTTTGGGTCAGAGGCCTTCAGTGAGCATAGAGATAGGTTGTGCATTTGCAGGGTGAGCTTAGTTGAGCAAAGAAATTGTAATGCATCTCTATTTCATTTGATTAATGCAAGAGGCATTGGGTTTTTTAACATATTTCTTTCCCCAGATAAAAATACTTGTTGCATGTGTGTTATTTCTTTTTGCATGTTTGAAATTTTTGTTCTAAATCATGAATTAATGTCTACAGAGAAGTAGTGTAGATCTGCGTCTTGTGATTTAGATTAAAACTTCAAGGGCAGTTGCAAATCTACCACCTAATTTCTACAATAGACTTGTCTTGCAACTAAGGAGACAAGGTCAAAATTTACATAGAATATAATAATAGATACTTCACATGTAAAATAATCCAACAAGAGAGAGATATATCCCACCAAAATAATAAAGTGGAAGTCAAAGAATTATGATGTCCCTCCATGATGCAATTTAACCTCTCCAAAATACCTCTTCAATAAAGATAAAACACCAAATATTTCAATGATTATACTCAAGCTGAGGAAAGTCCAATGGTCATATGGGAGGTCTCCAATGCATAATTAACAACATCCTTAAGTCAAAAGAGGATGAAGCATGGCCAAATTTTCCAAATAGATGCCTCAATGCCTATGTAATGTATCATCCAAGGTGTATGTGTTATCAAATTTTGTCATACATTCCTCCAATTGTGTAAAAAGGCTAAGTGCTATAGGATCTTTGACATAGAATATCATGGGCAATCTAAGTGCATGAAGAAGGGTCCTCAAGTGAATTGGGTATTGTGACAAGTTCCTAGGGTATTGTGTCTTGGCATGAAAATGTGTAGTGAAACCTCATGTGATGAATACACATCAAGAGTACCCAAAATGCTAGAGAAATGATCACCTAGGTCAAAATTTGACAAATACATGGGATATCCATGCTTAGGCATAAATTCAATGTACTCTCTAGATATGAAAACCTTTACAATGCATTAACAATATGTTTACAAAAGGATAAATAGAAACAATCATGGGTCCTTTAAGTCATTTGTCCTAATAGATCCACTTTAAGACCCTCACATATGCACCTTGTCCATAATTGACCTTCATAATATTATTAATATGATTCATAAGTGCAAGGAATATATTGAAATGGGGACTAAGAGGATACACCGTGATCAATCTCAAAGGGTTTAGGGCAACCACCTAGATGGAAAAAAAACTTTACATATATCACTAAGCATGGTATAACACAATAGATAAGATAACATGGTCACACTTTTGCATGATCTTGATACATAGTACAAAACACTGTGATGACACAACCGATCATAAAAATATAGGATTTGACATGATAAAACTTTTGGATGATCATGATATATAATACAAGTCATCATAATGGCACAACTTGAGCTCTAAAAGCCAAGTAACTAAGTGGTAACAATTTTCTCCAACTCATGGACATGTGCTCTATGTGAGAGTGCATGCAAATTCCAAAATATGCAAGGCCTATTATCCTGAAACATCCTCACCAAATAGATGTCACATACAGGGAGATGGATGAATATGCAATTTCCTTCTCCCCTCTCTATATAAAATAAATCAAGTACATAAGGAACATGGAAACTAGTCAATAGCACCATATATCATAAGAAGAACATATGCCATGTGATAATTAGCTTACATTTATTCCAAAAAGAAATTAAGGTGTGGAAATCAATAAAATAAAAGACACGAATGACTCTAATGTTCATGCTCAAGAGTTTATTCATTCTATCCTGTTATAATATAAGAAAAATAAACATGTTTGGTAAACCAAAAAATCAAATGTAACTATATGATGGGTTTATCTATATCATGAAATCTACCTCTGTGCTTGGTAAGGAACTGAAACAATGAAACATCAAGCATCACATAAACATATGTTAGAATTTCCATCACACGAATCCCAAGAACTAATGTAGGATATTGGTCATTGAGAGAATAAAGACATGGAAATTTTGACCTATATTGGTGTAATCTTCCTCAATCAAGAGGTGGATGGAATTAATGTAATCATTTTACTTGATACAAGCATAAGGAAATCCATCAATATCACTTGTCAAATCTTCAAGAAAAAGGGGCTCTGAAGGAGGCTTCAATATAAAAATACAAGGAGGTTTATGTACCCTTTGTTGCTCTTAATTAAACATGTAGATGAATAATTTGATACAATCATATCTAAAAATACTTAAATCCATGGTTTACGAATTGTTTCATTTGATATGAGATTAGGAATTCTTGCAATATAGCCAAGACTGAACATGCCCCTATCTACAAATAATTGCAACCTCAAAAGAATTATTACATGCTTCTATCTATAAAGATTTGTAGCCTTTGTTTTCATTTTGTATTTTTGAGGTTGAGGGAGTAAACACATAGGACAACATCAAAACCACTTTGGAAGCTGGGATCTAGCCTTCCTAGCTTCAGAGAGGGATATTTCTGTAAAATTTGGCTTTGTTTTAGTGTAAATTTTAGGCTAGTTGTGAATGTATTGATTGTTTTGTTTGAAAGGTTTGGTTGATTTAAGTGTTATAATTCCATTGGGTTATGGAGTCTATAGATTAAACTAGATTTGGCATCAAATTTTAGAGGAGTTTCATAGGACAAGCTAGGTTGCACTATTTGGATCTTTTCAGAAATTAAATGAACTGTGAAATAGCAGAAGTGTAAGGCTCAGTAGAAATTAAGGAGAAATTAAGAATTACTTAATTTGACTTCAACGGAAAACATGAAAATTACTAACAACCAGAATAGGGTGCTCTAAATAACAAATCCTATTCATCACAGTTTCTGTTAAGTAATTAAGATTTCGGAATAACAGATAAAGAAAAGCAATGTTTAAACAAATAAACAGTAGAAACACATCACCATTTGGTACACCACATGAATCCTGTGAGAGGTCCCTGTACTATTGATGTTCCAGTGCTTTGAAAATTTCAATATGGAGAAGAAATTACATTCAGAAATAAACATCTATTACTTCAAACTATGAAATAATTATACAAATTCTAAATTAAAATATCTTGAAAAAATATCAAGATTTGTTTACAAATATCTCAATTTGTATTACAAAAATAGAACTGAAATATAAGATATTCAAAACTAATGAATCTAATTGGCACTATATTTGTGGATTTCTGGTGACAAAGAAGAGCAATTCGAATTTGACAGTAACTCTTATTTGATGAGGTGACATCCAAGTCACTAACTGTCTTTGAGCTTATTCCTCCTGAAATTATGAAAATAGGGTCCTGTAATACCTTTGTATATCCAACATCATAATAGATGTTAGAAAATTGAGAGAGGTTTTTGTAAATTATGATGTTGGAAACAAAAACCTCTTTCCGTTTTTGAAAATTCATTTCCACCTACTCGGAAACCGTATTTGAAAACACTGACTAAAAACAGGAAAATTCAGGAAAACATGCTTGCAAAGTTTCATCCGAATATCCGAAACCATAATAGCTGTTACAAAACTGAGAGATTTTTTTGTGCATGAGGATGTTAGAAACAAAAACCTCTTTCCGTTTTTGAAAATACGTTCTCAGTTGTCTATAAACCATGTTTTAAATGACTGTGTTGTATATGAAAAAACATATTTTTAACTGACCATGAAACGAACATATGACGTGGAGGCGTGAGGTGACATGGAGGTGGGGATGATGTGGAGTTGAGTGGGGAAAACAGTCCAAGTGGAAGGTAGTGAGTGGTGTGGGAGTGACGACGAGGTCAAATGTTAATTTCGTAACGGACATGGCCAGGTGTCTAGATGGGAGTGGAGTGGAGCGCATGGGAAGAGCTAGTGGGAAAGGGGGAGAAGGTTGGTAGAGTTTGGAGGGGGTATAAGGCAGTAAGTGGTATCGACCAGAGGGGGGGTGCGAAATTTGGGGAAGGTGCCACATATGGATGGGGCCCGGTGGGAGAAACTGCTTTTTCAGACCCCCCTAATGGTAAAGGTAGGACGGAGAAGGGGGGACGAAAAAAGATATGAGTCGTTGATAGAGATCAGTGGGGAATCCCAATGCTCTAACAACAAATTCCTTTAACCATATAAGGCAGAACAATTTTCTCCATATGCGCCTTATTACAATTTATTTAATCACATTTAAATGATGTGATTAATTTAATCTAAACACACTTAATTATTCTATAATGTTTCATTTCAAATTGCAAGCATATTTTTTGGTTTTCTCAAGGTTTTGAATTTTTTAGAAATAATTTACAATATGGAATATTATTTACAACATTCGAAATATAATAATAATCAGCTATAATCAATCAATCCTATAGAAATTATAGGACCCTAACAATGGCTTCAGCTAGGGATGGAACTTCCTGGTGAAGTGTCAAGAACACTGTAGATTAGTAGCCTGATCCATTGGGTTGATCCCAAATCTGCAGCCTGCTCTATCATAAAAATCTATACGACTAATTATCTTCAAACTAGAATCAAAACCATTCTGCACACTGAAAACTGAAATACACACTTGAACTGAAATATGAAATTGCAATCTCAAACTGAATCTGGAAAGAATTCTTTGAAAAACAAAAATGCTCAAGGCACTGATCTTATTTGCACACTGTTACCTACTCTGCACTGCTGAAAATTATGCTGAATCAAATAATACAAAAATACCAATGAAGCCAATCAAGTAGCTGCTGAAACAAGTGGGCTGCTTGATTGTTTGTTAGCACAATCAAAAGGACAACTTGATTTTTTTTTCCATAAAATCAAAGATGTAGAGTGCAATGAAAAATGCTGTTGGATCTGGTCATGAAAACATGATTGAACACTTGAGCTAAAAAGCACATCCATGTAGTTTTCTATAGGATCAGTAAATGTATGATTAATTAGTTTACTTTGCAGGCATTCATTGATTAATTGAGCATGGAAGATTTCATCAATTGTATTCTCAAGGTTAAACCCTGATTCCCACTATTTACTTTTAGTCTTGTACTCGAAAACATAATTCTCAGCAATCTACAAATCAAAAGGAAATACAATCTCCTCTTGTTTTGGAGAAGGAAAATTTTCCAAGAATTGTTTAGGATCTCGGAAATTATAGGACTGAATATGATAATCCAAAAGTTCAATATCCTTCTCGAATCTTTCAACAACTAACTCAAGAAAACAAACTTTACTTTTAGGATGAAATTTGCTTAATTCAAAACAACGAAACATGACTGTTAAAAAATCTTCATCAATTTGAAAATCGGCTAATTCATCCTTGACTTCTTTTAAAACTTCACAAGACAGAGAATTTTCCACATAACTTGTCATCTTGTTTAGCAAGAAATCCGATCAACTTGCAGTGGAGTCGCCATGAGTTTTCTACAAATCAGATTATTTGACAGTGGAGTCACACTAAAAACTTTGAAGCTCTGGATACTTTGAACATGGAGTCGCCAGGTGAATGATACAACCTTCTTGTGTCTGATCACTATCCACCGTCAGTAATCAGATCTGGAACTTGATACACTTTTTTGGGGAATTTGAAAGGTTAGGCTCCCCAGTATGGTAGCCACTATGTTGTCATTATGTATTTTTGAGGTTGAGGGAGTAAACACATAGGACAACATCAAAACCACTTTGGACGCTAGGATCTATCCCTGCTAGCTTCAAAGAAGGATCTCTCTGTAAAATTTATCTTTCTTTTATTGTAAATTTTAGGCTAGTTGTGAATGTATTGATTGTTTTGTTTGAAAGGTTTGGTTGATTTAAGTGTTATAATTCCATTGGGATATGGAGTCTATAGATTAAACTAGATTTGACATCAAATTTTAGATGAGTTTCATAGGGAAAGCTAAGTTGCACTATTTGGGTCTTTTAAGAAATTAAATGAATTTCGAAATAGCAAAAGCGTAAGGCTCAGTAGAAATTAAGGAGAAATTAAGAATTCCTTAATTTGACTTCAGTGGAAAACACAAAAATTACTAAGAACTAGAATAGGGTGCTCTAAATAACAAATCCTATTCATCAAAGTTTCTGTTAAGTAATTAAGATTTTAGAATAACAGAGAAAGAAAAACAATGTTTAAATAAATAAATAGTAGAAACACATCACCATTTGGTACACCACATGAATCCTGTTAAAGGTCCTTGTATTATTGATGCTCCAGTTCTTTGAAAATTACAATATGCAGAATAAATTACATTTAGAAATCAACACCTATTACTTCAAACTATGAAGTATTTATACAAATTCTAAACTAAAATATGTTGAGAAAATATCAAGATTTGTTTACAAATATCTCCACAAATAGAACTTAAATATACGACATTCAAAGATAATGAATCTACTTGGCACTATCTTTGTGGATTTTTAGTGACAGAGAAGAGAAATTCGAATTTGACAGTAACTCTTATTTGATGAGGTGGCATCCAAGTCACTAACTGTCTTTGAGCTTATTCATCCTGAAATTATGAAAAATAGGGTCCTGTAATACCTTTGTATATACAAAATCATAATAGATGTTAGAAAACTGAGAGAGGTTTTTGTAAATGATGATGTTGGAAACAAAAACCTCTTTCAGTTTTTTAAAATTCATTTCCACCTTCTCGAAAACCGTATTTGAAAACACTAACTAAAAATAGGAAAATTTGGAAAAACATGCCTACAAAAACCATAACATTTGTTACAAAACCGAGAGAGGTTTTTGTGCATGAGGATGTTAGAAACAAAAAACTCTTAGTTTTTGAAAGTACGTTCTCAGTTGTCTATAAACCATGTTTTAAATTACTGTTTTGTATATGAAAAAACATATTTTTAACAGACCATGAAACAAAGATATGACGTGGAGGCGTGAGACGACATGGAGGTGGGGATGATGTGGAGACATGACGTGGAGGTGAGTGGGGACAATAGTCCAAATGGAAGGTAGTGTGTGGTGTGGGAGTGACGGCGAGGTCAAATGTTAATTTCGTAACGGACATGGCTAGGTGTCGAGATAGGAGAGGAGGGGAGTGCGCGGGAAGAGCTAGTGGGAAAGGGGGAGAAGGTTGGAGGATTTTGGAGGGGGTATAAGGCAATAAGTGGTATCGATCGGGGGGGGGGGGGGGGGGTAGGGTGCGAAATGTGGGGAAGGTGCTACGTATGGATGGGGCTCGACAGGAGAAACTGCCTTTTTAGACCCCCCCGATAGTAAAAGTAGGATGTAGAAGGGGGGCCAAAAAAAGATATGAGCCGTTGTTCGAGATCAGTGGGGAATCCCGATGCTCTGACAAAAAAATCTTCTAAGAATATAAGACTGAACAAATTTTTCCATATGTGCCTTATTACAATTTATTTATCACATTTATTTGATGTGATAATTTAATCTAAACACACTTAATTAATCTAAGCATATTTTTTGGTTTTCTCAAGGTTTTGACTTTTTTGGAAATAATTTACAACATGGAATATTATTTACAACATCTGAAATATAATAATCATCAACTATAATCAAACAATCCTATAAAAATTATAGCACCCTAACAACCTCAAAATCATTATTATGAGAAGGATTTGTATGCATAAGAAATGTATGAGTTGGGGACATCCACGTATGGAAAATTTATAATGTTTTTTGGCCATGAAAACCCCCCTTATGCACTTGTAAATAGGCCTTCTTAGTGTGATGACATGGCTATTCATGCACCATGAAATTGAGGTCCCCTAATTATGTTAGGCTATCCACATGACCAAAATTCTACAAGCTCAACCTTGGAGTCATCATCATCAGTGTCATAAATGAGATACTTATCAAAATAAAAACAATTCACATCCCCTTAATGTCTTTCAATGTGGAAAAGAGCATCAATATTTTCAAGTTTATGGTTTTTATGCTTTTCATTACCTGAGAGATTCTCTTTCAAAATCTCATTTTCCAAATTGCCGAAAGATTTATCACAACAATCAAACATTTGGAAAGGTGCATGACATACCAAACCCTTGTTTTCATGTGGAAAAGAAAGGACATATGCTTGGATCCTCTCATCATCAAGGCCTTTATTGAAATTATCCTTGTACATTTGAAATTCAAATGACTTTATCTTCAAAGGAATAATGATAATATTATTCATCCATGTATTCTCTCCGGGGATTGCAACTAAATATTCAAAGAGTTCCTCATCCTTGTGCTCTTGAGGGGGGAACATCCTTTTACAACGAATATAATGTACAAGGAAAGATTTGATGATCCTAAGACTGGGTCTCCTTATAGTGTGTGTGTGTGTGTGTGTGAGAGAGAGAGAGAGAGAGAGAGAGAGAGAGAGAAAGAGAGAGAGAGAGTACAATTATAATAAAATGGGACCATGAGAGGTTCTAGCCTAGACAAAAATATACGAACAAAAATGTAATCACTCAATATCTAGGGAGTAATAAGGGGTTTAGGATTAATATGAGAATAATATAGGGCTCAACATGCCTCTCCCATTCAAAGAAGCATTTTCCTCAACACTTGACTATCTACAGGTGTTTTTGCATGAATAATTCATCTTCCCATATCACTTCTTCCACTGGTAGGTTCTTCCATTTAATGTTGTACTCAATAATTTTTTGATTTCTTAGATGCTTAATCATTGTTTCCAATATTGTTTCTAGTTATAGTATTATTTTCTCTTCTTCATTAATCTATGGTAGAATAATTTGGATGGGGATCTTGTCACATATTACCTTAACACTAGTACATATGGGCAAAAAATCTGACATTGTCCTATGAAAGTTTGGCTGTACTATCACTTTTAATTACATTTATTTTATTTTCTTATTTAAAAAAACACTAAATATTATTGGATATGTGAAAAACAAAATTATTGTAGGATATCCGAAGATATGTTAGTCAAATATTTAACAATAATTGTGTTTATCAGATATCTGATGATAATTTTGGATTTGAAAAAAATAAAAAAAATGTGGTCACAATTGTTTTATCCTCCTCATTTTATTTATTACTAATTATTTTTTCCTATTTTTCACTTGTATTAGTCTGTCTAAGTTGCATAGAGGAAATAAACCTGGGGGTAGTGGGGAGACTCCTGAAGCATGCGTAATTAGCATCATAGGTTCGAATCTCATGCCTAGCAACTGAAGCAGTCCCAACAAGAAGAGAAATATATGTGTTATAGACTTTTTTGGTTGTGTAGGTGGTCAAAGAATATCTTTAAGTTGTGCCTACTAAGCCTCTCACCAACCACCACCATCATTGTCGCTCTCCCAAATTGAAGAAGCATCTGTTGTTTCTATTTCTGAATCATTTCCATTAATTCAATTAATCATATTCTTTATCTATTTCCTATTTTGTTTCCCCCCATATACTTATTTGCTCGGTGTGCTCCTAGGGTTTTGGACAACAATTGCAATAGCTTCCCTGGTGAACTGCTCTTTGTAAGTTTTCTCCAACTATTGAAAAATTAAAAATATGGCTAATGACCCCCAAACCTAGATTGTTTTGTGAATCGTATTGGTAAAGGATCCATTTCAACGGTAGACTACAATGGTTAGGTAGAAGGAAATTGATGGAAACCCATCATAGACCAAAGTTTCTTTGTTTCAAATCCCATGAGAAGGGCTTTTTTTTGTTTAGGATTTTGATGTATGCATGGCTACGCAATACGTATGCATACATGGGATTTCTACTTTTCCTTCTTTATTTTTTGTTATTTGTTTTTTTTGGTTGTCTGTTGTGGGTGGGATTTTTGCATTCAACCTTGGTTGAGGGTCAGAAGGTCATTTTCTTTTTGAGAACATGATAAAAGGCCATGCCTTTTATAGAATATTAGTACACACATATGATTCAGCTTTAAGGGTATTATGATGCACCTTACAAAAGCATTTGCTGTTTGTGTTATAGCTCTTGTTTCCATTAGGATTCCAGTATGTTGATGTTGTAGATTATTATCTTCCATTTGTTTTGAAAAAAATATCTCATGTTACTAAAGATTAGCACATTTGATGTTAAGGTCTTTACTTGGTGAGAATGTCTTGACGTTAATGCCGAGGGTTTTAGGGCTACTTCCCCTTGAGCTAGCACTATAGATATGTTCAATTTAGTTTCCATTCATTTTTTTTGGGAAAGTGCTTCCTTTAAATTCTAGAGGCATTACATATACCCTAATTACATCAAGAACCATAGGTGGTCCCTTTCTATGGATGAGAGGGTGGTCACCAATCAAAAAAACTTTAGGTTTTCTCATCTATTGCTATAGTGTTGTATTATTTTATCAAAATAATCTAGGATTGGAGTTGTTCCTATTCACTTATTTACACATTTGGGTGAATGAAACCTTGGTGGGTGGCTTGAAATGCCCACTTCATGTGCTGTTGAACCATGATATCATTGGAAGAAATCACTTTCTTTATATTTTTTGATGTTACATGTTGAAAGCACTGGAAGTTTGCTAACACATGGGGTCTCCTCGATATGAATTCCCAACTAGACCTCACACAATTTGGAGTAGGAGCCCTATCTGAATAATAAGCTTGACCATCATAACTTAAAGGTTTGTCTTGGATGCAATAAATAACATAAGAGAGTATGTAGACAACCTTTGAAACAAGCAAGTTGACACTGTGAAACATAAAATTGCAATGTATATAAGGTACTTTCATGAAAGAGAAAGAAAGAGTGAGCCTTTAGAAGAAAAGTAATAGTACTACCTTAAAAGAGACACAAAAGATAAAGGAAAGACTCCTTAGTTAACATGCAAAATAACAAGATAACAATGATCATAAAAACAAATGACAATCCACATTCAACAAGATGTATATTAAAGCCAATGAAATAGCTCATTTTCTTTCGTATATATGAACACAAACATATATCGCAAACATTAAAAGAATAGTCTTACAACATCCGCAATACATAGATGAAAGTGCACCAACTCTAATAGCTTCAAATATCAAGTGAAAGTTCCAAGATACACAATTGCAATGATGCATCACTAGCTCCCATAATGGAACATTAAGTCATCACTTGCTCCTCCAAAGAATGATCTTCTCTCCTATGCTAAGTTAGAGAAGCCAAGGTGAAAAGTATTTTTTCTTAAACTATGAGGGTGTATTTAAAATAAATGAGGTGGCTGTCCACCTCCATTGTGACTTTTGACCTCCCTCAAGACTCTAAAGCTTCCATGTGACTTTTCGAGTTCCTATATGACCTTTGAGCTTCTACATGACTCTAGGACTTTCTAGTGACTTTTCACATTCCATGCATGACCCTTGGGATTCCACACATTTTACATTTCCTCATTTTTGAAATTACATAATTACATTTCACCAATAATGTGGCAAAATACATGAGACAAAACAATGCTCTTGTGTTGACACTTTAAAGAGCTATAGTTTGGCGACTATGACATGATACTTCATTGTAATGTGTCAATGACAAGTTCTTATCTTTGCTGCTATGTATTCAATATTCATGATAGATCTGACTTGTACTTCATCTTCACAAGTGTCCTCCTTGTAACCTCCCCTTGTTGACCTCTGTTACATCATATTTCACGGTAAAATGATATCATCTACAAATTAAAAATACTCGTGACGAGACAACATCAACCCCATAATCACCTATTCTATCTGTGTTTTCTCATGTAACATGTTAATTGTGATGGGATAATGTGAAAGGGCTTGAGAGAAAAGGGTCTAGGAATTGTGTAGTTGAGCATAACTGGACCAAGGGATGATCATGATGTCCACTAGAACTATGAAATGTGAAATAAAGGAAAGCTCATTAAGGTTCTGCGTTGTGGGAAATCCAAGGGACAAGGGAGATAGGCTTTCTGATTAAGGTTGCGTAATGCACAATGATCAAGGAAGAGGAACCATGGACTACGTAGTTGAGCTCTGCAAGGACTAAGGGATGATCACACTGTCCACTAGAACTGCACTATGTGCATTTTAGGCTAAACAGGACAAGGCATTGCATAGTAGGTAGGTCCAGTTAGCAAGAGTAGAAAGAATAGGCACTATTACTACACAATGTGTAGTGATTGAGGAGAAGACTCTGAGATTGCGAAGTTGAGCAGTGTAATGACCTAGAAATGGACCTAATTTCCACTATAATTTCACAATGCACAATAGGAGGTACATTTGGTGAAGGGATTGTGTAGAGGGCTAGTGTAAGAAGTAGAAGGTTAGGTCACTCTACCCTAGGGACACTCACTACACAATGAAGGGAAGGGAGCCTTTGTATTACACAATTTGTCATTTCAAGGAGATAAAGAAGTCTTCACTACTACCTAGAAGTTCTCAATGCACAATATGAGGCAGGACTGATCAGGGCTTAGTGAGGTAGTACAAGAAGCAAGGGTTCAATGACTATGGTCTAAAGGTTCTCAATGCAAAATAATGGGAGCTGTCCTCATGAAATGCTCTGTGCGCAAGTCCAGGAGGTAAGGGTTTCATCATTGAGGCTTTTGAATACACAGTGCTCATCACCTATTGGAGGTTTAAGAAAAAGAGCTCCAAATGGCTAAGTGTGGGATCAATGGAACATGAGAGAGAAAGACATCCAAGCAAGTACCAAACATAGATCACACACATGTATATCATCAAATACGAGGTAAAAAAATGTACATTAGCCAACACCGACACATATAGATTGAAATAGAAACAACAAACCGACACTTGTTTCTAAGTGTGATAGTTGAAACATAAGTTTGTGACACTTAAATACAAGTTTATGACACAAGTGTTGATTTCAGTCAAATGATGTGCTATGCCATGGGAGAGTGTCCAATGCATGTTCCTATGATAGATAACATCAACTAGTACAAGAGAGTGTGTTGGATCTCTGCGCTAGAATGTTGTTAACAAGATATGCAAAAACAAGCGAGAGCGACACATATAAAAGTGAAAGCATGTAAAAGTGACACATGAAAACAAAAAGAAAACACAAGTGAGACGTGAAAGAGTTAAAGCAAGCATAATTGAAACATGTAAGAGAAAAATAAAGAAACAATGACACTTGCAAAAGTAAAAGCGATAATTGAACAACTCTCCTAGAAGATGAGGCATTTTCAACCACGAGTGAGAGAATTCTCCTTACATTCTAATAATTCATAGAGCCCAAAAGAGAAATATGAATATAAAGATGAGCTTTGGAATGCACTGTTTAGACATGGAGATAAAAAATGCAATTAGGGTTTAATATTTTTGAGCATGATTAATGCATGTTAGGAAACTAGGAGCCAAGAGTGAATTGAATGACTTGAAGAAATACACTCTCACTGTCAATCAAAGAGTGTGAAATCACTATCCATAAATTTGTCTCTAGGAATTGTGCAAGCACTGACATCAAGGACTACGCAAGCACTTCTCACAAATATTGTACAACCATTATCTCTAAGTTTGCACAGTCACTGTCATTAGGCATTGCACAATCACTATTATTAGACACTATGCAATGCTTGACTTCCAAGGATAGACATTGACTGCTAGGCTTGCTTAGAAGAAGTTCATTATGCAAGAATCACAAGATATGTAAAGCAGGTTTCTTTGACACTTATAATTCTTGAAGGAGAACTTGAACACTTGAATAACATGACCGAGCATAACTTTAATGGCGTAAAATGAAAGATAACATAATCATAAGGAGGATCCAAAATTTTGGAGGGTGTTTGTCACAATGACAACACTTGGAAACACACTGGAAGAACCACAACTTCTTTATTTAGGTATATTCTTAGGTACAAGGTCTCAGTCTTTTATGAATTATTGATTCACCATATAGATCACCCTAGCTTCGCCACTTACCCTGACTAAAGATATAGTCTCTCTTATGCATTTCTTAGCTTTAAACACATTTACAAGACTTGTCATATCCAATTGTTTTGATAGGGGAAAATGATAGTATATATTCATGAATTTAGGATGATCAGAGTTTTAGTTCCATCTCTAGTGTTTCTCCACTACCAGTAAGAATATTCAGTACCCCGATGGAGTCACTTTAAAGAAACACAAGCATTGATTCACTGCTAGCGAGGCTGTTTAGTATCCTGAAAAAGTTTCTTGCTTCACCTCTTTGCGCATGAAGATTTTCTATTCTTTCAACCCTTATTTTATTTTCTATATGCTTATGCATTTATTATACTTTTATTACACTAGGGTGGTGTTGGAAAATGTAACTAGTTTTGGTCTTCAAGTTGTCATTGTACTCATGTCATTATGTATATCTTATGTAACAAGAAAAAGAAGGAATACAAATATTATTTTCAAGTGTGGGTTTCATGCTTATTTTGATTGGTCATCTAGGTTAAGAATGTTCTTGATGCTTATAAGGTTTATCATGTCTTAAGAATATTTGTCACAATTCAAGAGATTCAATTTCATTTGTATAAGACCCTATTGGGAAAGTTGTAACATGTAAAATATATTATTTTTATGTCTAGAAAGTCAAAAATACCTCCAAGCTCAAGTTGGCCTTTCCAATGACAAGTCGACCTAGAAAGAGGCTATTTGACATCCACATATGTGTATAAATAGAAGCTTCTTGACCTCATTTGGAGACACACTTCTGCAGTTCAATACGAAGTAAGAAATAAGGAGAAGAAGAGAGAAAAGGTCCAAGAAAAGGAATCATCTCAAGAAGAAACCAAAATATGATTTTTTGTGACCATCTTTTCTCACACGTGAGAAAGTTGTTAGGGTTTCTACAATTGTTGAAGGGCCAAAAACTGTAGGACGAAATTGCAGACTTGATTTGAGGGCGAATACTTCTGATTGTAGTAGATTAATGAAGGTTTAACTCTAGTTGAATTTGAAGGATTTGACTTGCTTGATGAATGTTTTCTTGGAGGGTTGACTTGGTGCTTGGAGGCGGTCTTTAATTTGGTCTCAAGGTCTAGGTTTTCTCATTTGATTAGATTCTATAAGAAGAGGAGATTCTTTATAGGCTTTCCCTATGGAGGGGTTTTCCCTGGCTTGGAGCCTATATTTTGTGTCCACTTTCTTTTACGATTTACGCTCTTGATAATTGTTTGATGAAAAGAATATAATAAAGAATAAAATAAGATAAAGTAATTTCACAAGCCTTTATCAAGGATAAGGAGAATTTTTTAAATAACTACCCTAGTAGATTCTCCAACATGGTATCATATCTAAGGTGAAGAAGATAAAGCGACTTGGAGATCATCTTGTTGACACAAGAGAAGGTTATTTGTTGAAAGGGGATCATTTTCTAAGGACACAAGGAAGGGCATAAGGAATAATACCTCATTATCTTAAGAAGGATCAAGATCTCATTGAAGGAAAAAGACTACTATATCAATCTCTTAGTGAATGCCTCATCATCTAAAGAAGAATACTAATTTATCTCTCTTGGAAGGTTCATCAAATAATATTGGGATAATCATCAACTCTTTGAAGTTATTTGAAGACAATATTATTGAAGGCATCCTAGAAGTCATCATTCTAGGGCATCTTTGAAGTCTCTTTGAAAGCATCAAGACAATTGAAGACATCATCAAGGAGGACACTCATGTGACAAGTAAGTATCATATTATCTTCTATGTCTCAATCTACAAATCAAATGACTACATTTTTCAAGGAAAGAAACAACCTCTTTGGGTCAAAAAACTTCCTAGCATGGAAGAAGAGGATTTATTTGATATTCACAAAAAATGAGGTCATGGAATATGTTCTTGGTGAAGTTAATCAACCAGACAAAAAGAAGACTCAAGAGTTAGAAAAATATAAGAAGGGATAAGTAATGGCATAAATGATCATTATTTAAATTATAAAGGATCCTCTTGTTCCCTTTGTTGTTTATTTGAAGACATCAAAAGATATGTGTGATAAGTTGGTGAAATTGTACTCTATAAGTACATCAGATTAGAAGATATCCTTGAGAATCAACTATATAGAATAAGGAAGGCAAAGGATGAAGACATGGCCACTTATCTTATGAAGATATCAAATATAAGGGACTAGTTTCAAGGGCTTGAGCAAGTTGTTTCCAACTCAAAAATGTCTACTTGTGTATTAAGTGCTTTGGTACATGATTGGAGTAGTGATATGAAATGATCATAAACTAAAACTGATGTAGAAGTGATTAGCCATTTATGATTTGAATGTTAGCTGAAAGTGAGGAAATCGAGGAAAACTGCTTGAGAAGAAGACTTTACGATAGCTGATTAAACATAATAAAAATGCATAACATACACAAAAATAGTAAAAACACAGCGATACCAGACAACGAGATTGATGACGGAGTTCGTCCCTAGTGGACTACGTCTCTAAGTCTGCTTTCAAGATGGGTGACCGTTTTTATTAGGAATGAAAAGAATTAGTTGATTACACATAGATTTAATCAGTCTGAATGTGCACACATGAACTATTGATCATTTTCATCAGATAGCCCTCTGAACCAGATTTCCAAAACCTCTTATAGATTCCAATTCCAACTCCAGATGCTCCCGTAACACTAAAAACAAAACTACCTATGACCTCCAGAATCTGCAAGCAAAAAGTCAAAAACCACTCCCTTTCTCAATGAAGGGAAATTCACCTTTTAAAGGCCTCCAGGTTCATGAAACCTCCTTGGGCTGGTTTGTAGATGCATTTGGTTGTATCAGATTGGGTTTACAAACTCGGTATTGTGGTTGCGTGACACCTAGGGCTAATGCCGTGGTCATTGAATTAGTTCTTTAACACAACTGCAACAAAAAACCCAAAATAAACTATAGTCTATCCTCCGAACTGTTGGCAACCATAAAAACTATGCATGCTGGCTAACTGCCTATGTGAACAGGCTTGCGGTCAAACCATAACTGGACATGGTTGCAGGTTTCTCCATGGTTTCAGAACCATTTTCTAACACTGCATGTGACAGCTGCCTCCCGGCGGTCTCAGCTGATGGTGCGGCTTCCAGACTCCAACTCCAAGTCATGGCGGTTAACCACATGTTCACATGTTACAGTTACATTACAATCTCTGCCACGGTTAGAGCCTATCTTCCATGGTTAGAACCTGTCCGTCAGTTTTTTCACATATCCTGTGGTTACGTTACAATCTCTGCTGCAGTTTTATAACCTGATTGTCACGTTAACCTCCTTCTGGTAAACTCTTTCACATATCCATGGTTTCGACGTAGCTAACCGCTGTGGTTAGGGGACTGTATATGTGTTTTAATGTTTTTGTATTGTTTAAAACATATTAACATAGCCCAAGGGTTATTAGCGCTAGGGTTAGGTTTTTATGTGTAATATTTAACACATAGTTTGTAATGTATTGATAGTCATAGAACTTTAGGGTTTAATTCTTAGGTATTTAGTACAGGTTTTATATTGATTTGGTTTTAGATTTAGGATTAGGATGTTAGATTTTACATTAGGTGTAAAACACCCTTTTTAAATCATTGTCACAAAGTGACATAAAACCACATGCATATCGTCAACACAAGCGATGTTTGCGACGACACCCTTTGTCGACACCAAAAACTTGCGAAGGCGAATGAAAAATCACACGTTGTCAACCAATCTTGGGGGAACTATCATTGAACATAAGTCGACAGCCAGGTACACGCATATCAACTGAACGCCATGAAATCATAACATTACCTGAACAACCTAATCCATAACCAATACTGTCGAGTTGTCGAATCTAAACTAAATTGACGATGACACTGGACACTGATGACGACACTTGAACACCTATGCAACTGAATCAACGGAATCCTCCTGGATCATTCCTCTCCACTTGAAAGCTTTTGGACCACAAACATTTGACTAATCAAATAGTTGATGAGGGTAGAACTCCCTCTCTTTCCACCTTAACCTAATGATGTACCAATACATTCGATCAATCACTTGCAAGTGATGACCCTGATGATGCTGACCATGGCACCTTTTGAGTCAGTAACCTGTTTCATCCATCTGCAATATGAACAACTTGCGACGGTGGGTAAACAACCTGTTATGAACATGAAAATTGAATTCTTTCCATGTAGAACCATGAGTTAGTGATTCATAATCTTTGAAAATAGTCTCTATTGGATGTTGTTGAATACCATCTGCATGTATAAACAATCTATTTTGTGGAATGATAGAGACAATCAAAGATACTTTGGACATCAAACCAGCTACTTGAATTGACATACTTTCCTGATTCTTGATTACTAAGTGAACTTGCTGCAATGAACCTATCCAATTGTAAGGTGAAATTTGCTGCAACTTAGTTTGTCTTTGAAAGTATTGATTTAGCTGTTGATTTGTTTGAATCACTTTGTCCTTATTCATTAAATGATGTTTCCATTGATTAGAACTTTCCTCTGATGCATAAGTTCCCATTAGAGACTTTGACACTGATTTAGGAAAGTCTTTGATATGAAAACAAATAGGTTTCCTCTCCACTTGAAAAGAGGTTTCCAAACTTTTTGAAACATGACATGGCGATGCAATACAAGAGAAATTGAACATTGATTTTCCCAATACTGATCTGTATCCCTGTAACTGTTAAGTTCCAAACTTAAACTGAATTGATTCATTCTGACATTAGGAAGAGGAGCTTTAGGCACAAACTGTAATTCATATTGTAAACCCTGCTTATGAATACGATGTTTGGTTTTACATAGAACTGTACAAGTTTCTATCTCTTTAATCAAACCATCTTTAAGCTGGGTTGCATAACTTAAACAAGAATCATGTTGATTGTTATGTTGATCCTTTACACACATGATTACAAACCTCTTGTTTGAACTTATTAATCATTTCATGTGATTAACATTAACTGAATTCAAGTGATTTTTGTTTTGATGTGCACTGACAATAAATTCAACCCCATCTTTCTTAAGGTGATATTTATGTTCTCTCCCGTAAAATACTACATCACGATCATAAAGATAAGGAATTCCTAATACAACTCCACATATGTCTACTGGAACCACATCTAATTCCACTTCATCGATGTAATTAGCTGTCATGGAAAATATTAATCGACACTGTTTGGTGACTTTTATCCGAGTTGATTTATTTAGCCATCCTAATGGGTAAGGTCTTGGATGATTCCGCGTTTCCAAACCCAAACTTTTAACTAAATATTCATAGATTAAATTTGCCTGTGACCCACTGTCAAACATTGTATCTATCTTTGTATGCTTAGAAGTTATCCTTATGTTAAACAATTCAACTCTTTTATCCTCATTTGAAGGATTTATGTTTGATGAAGATGCAATAGTTTTCGAACTTGAACCAGCATCAGAAGTTTTACCTGTCATAACCATGGCAATTATCCTCCTTTCATCACCTGAATTTTAACCTAGATCCCACTAGACTACTGCAATGGCCTTCTTTTCATCCTTCTCCTTAAGGAAAATTTTTGGGCTTAAGTATTGGATGAAGTTTCCAACACTTTGATTCATCATGACCGATTCTCTGGCAATGAGAATAAGTAGGTCTTTCCTTTTGAATGATCGCTGATTCCTTTCTCGTCGAAATGTTCTTCCCCTTACTGTCACTGGAATCTTTGGTTTCCAACTCTTTGGATGATTTCAATGAAAACTTGAATGGTCTTCCACTTGATTCAATATGTATGGCTTGAAAACACACCTCATCAAAATCATCAGGATTAAACATCAATAATGTATGCTACAAATATGAATGTAAACTGTGGATGTATTTTAACAAAGTTTCACATGTATCCAATGAAATACCAAGCGCCAATGCTTTCTTTCTAAACTCCTGAGTAAACTCCTGAACACTCTGCCCTTTACTTTGCCTCAGATGCTGCCAATCAATAACAACTTGCTGCATGTATCCTAAAGGATAGAATTGTTTCCTAAGAGCTTTTAAAAACTTAGATCATGAAGAGATGACTTTTCCTTTACGCTTTACATCTAGCTGAGTTTTACTTTCCCACCAGATTAAAGCTGTTCCCCCCATTCTAAGTGTAGCTAACTGAATTTTAGTTTTATCGCTAGAAATGTTCTGAACAATACACTTCTAACTGCTTTATCCAATGATCTAACTTTTAAGGATTTATTTCGCCATCATAAATAGGTAACTCAAATTTCACATCAAGTTTCAAAAGAGATGTTTTCTTAGGTTTATTTTCCATTTCAAATTCTGCACTAGAAGAAGAAGAAAAATAAGATGATGATGGAGATGATGGAGGTGAAGGTGGTTTATCAGTCTTCCCTTTACCTTTGTCCCTCTTCGATGCCTTTGAAAAAGAAGCTGCATCTCTTGCCTTCTTGTCTTCGTACAATTCTCCCAACATTTGCTGCATAGTCAAGAATTCCTGCTGAAACTCTTCTTCACTCATCTTAGTTTCATTGTTTTCACCTGCATCAAGTCCTGACATGGTCGATTTATTAACAACTCGTCGCTTTCCAATCTCTAGATCGATTTGCTCAAGGATTCCTTATTCGCGTTGCGACTTTGACCTGGTTAACATTCAATGGAAAATTATACAAATGCAACCTGCTCTGATACCAAATTATATGATCTGAAATGATCATAAAATAAAACTGATGTAGAAGTGATTAGCCATTTATGATTTGAATGTTAGCTGAAAGTGCGGAAATGGAGGAAAACTGCTTGAGAAGAAGACTTTATGACAACTGATTAAACATAATAAAGATGCATAACAGAAGTGAAAATAGTAAAAACACAGTGATACTAGACAACGAGATTGATGACGGAGTTCGTCCCTGATGGACTACGTCTCTGGGTCCGCTTTCAAGATGGGTGACCATTTTTATTAGGAATGAAAAGAAGGAGTTGATTACACAGAGATTTGATCAGTATGAATGTGCATGTAGGAACTTATGATCACTATCATCAGATAGCCCTCTGAACCAGCTTTCCAACGCCTCTTACGGATTCCAATTCCGACTCCGGATGCTCCCGTAACACTGAAAACAAAACTGCCTATGACCTCTAGAATCTGCAAGGAAAAAGTCAAAAACCACACCCTTGCTCAATGAAGGGAAATTTGCCTTTTAAAGGCCTCCAAGTTCATGAAACCACCTTGAGTTGGTTGGTAGATGCATTTGGTTGTATCAGATTGGGTTTACAAACTCGGCCTTGTGGTTGCATGGCACCTAGGGCTAATACCATGGTCATTGAATTAGTTCTTTAACAAAACTGTAACAAAAAACACAAAATAAACAATAGTCTATCCTCTGAACCGTTGGCAGTCATCAAAATTGTGCGTTCTGGCTAACTGCCTATGTGAACAGGCTTGCGGTCAAACCATAACTAGACATAGTTGTAGGTTTATCCCGCAGTTTCAAAACCGTTTTCCAATGCTGCATGTGATAGCTGCCTCCCGGCGGTCTCGGCTGACAGTGCGGCTTCCAGACTCCAACCCCAGGTCATGGCGGTTGACCACATGTTCACATGTTATAATTACATTACAATCTCTGCCACGGTTAGAGCCTATCCGCCATGGTTAGAACCTATCCTTCAGTTTGTTCACATGTCCTTCGGTTACATTACAATCTCTGCTGCAGTTTTATAACCTGATTGTCACGTTAACTCCATCCGGTGAACTCTTGTTCACATACCCGCGGTTCCAATGCAACTAACAGCTGCGGTTAGGGGACTGTATATTTGTTTTAATGTTTTTGTATTTTTTAAAACATATTAACATAGCCCGAGGGTTATTAGCGCTATGGTTAGGTTTTTATGTGTAATATTTAACACATAGTTTGTAATGTATTGATAGTCATAGAACTTTAGGGTTTAAGTCTTAGGTATTTAGTATATGTTTTATATTGATTTTGTTTTAGATTTAGGATTAGGATGTTAGATTTTACATTAGGTGTAAAACACCCTTTTTCAATCATTGTCACAAAGCGACATAAAACCACATGCATATCATCGACACAAGTGACATTGGTGACGACACCCTTTGTCGACACCCAAAACTTGTGAAGGCGAACGACAACTCACATGTCATCGGCCAATCCTGGCGGAACTATCGATGAACATAAGTCAACAGCCAGGTACACCCATAGCAACTGAACGCCATGAAATCATAACATTACCTGAACAACCTGATCCATAACCAATACTGTCGAACTGTCGAAGCTGAACTGAATTGACGATGACACTAAACACTGATGACAACACTTGAACACCTGTGCATCTGAATCAACGGAATCCTCTTGGATCAAGTAGTTTTTCAACTAGTTTCTACTTAAGAAAGGATAGTGCTCGTTTTGATGATTTATGGGCTCAATGTATCTTGGAAGAAACTAGGATACATGCAAAGAATGACATTGAATAAAATGAGAAGTCTCAAGCTTTTGTTGTGAAATCCAAGAAAAAGAACAAAGGGAAGTTTGGAAAATGGAATTCATCAAACCTTGAAATGTTGAAGGTGCATTGGTAAGGCCAAAAGGCATGACCAAAAATTCATAATGACCCTCATGAGTTCTAAACGCTGTTTTCGGAATGTCTTCAGTCTTCATTTTGATTTGATGATATCCTGAACGAAGATCCAACTTGGTGAAGTAAATTGATCCATGCAATTCATCCAGTAATTCATCAATGATGGGAATGGGGAACTTATCTTTAATAGTGAGCTTGTTGAGCTCCCTGTAATCTGGACACATGTGCCATGATCCATCCTTCTTGTGTACTAATACTACTGGAGCAAAGAAAGAACTTTGACTCGGTTGAATGATACCAGCCTCTAACATTTCTACAACCATACGTTCAATTTCACTCTTTTGGGCATAGGGATATCTGTACGGCCTGATGTTTGGAGGAACACTTCCTGGAATCATATGAATAGCATGATCATGATCACGAATAGGTGGGAGACCTTTGGGTGTCTCAAATACCTTGGAATGATTGTCCAAGACTTTTTGGAGATCTGGAGAAATAGATGATTGCAAAGTTGAAACATCTAGTGAACATAATTGTGCAATTACACCCCTTTGTTACTTTTTTAGAATCTTTGTCATACCGTTAGAGTTGATTATCTTTCCCGGTTTCCCTGCAATACCCCTTAATTCAACTTCCTTTCCTTCCACAGAAAATTTCATGAAAAGTTCTTGAAAGTTAAAAGCTATTGCACCCAAGGATTGTAGCCATTGGACTCCTAGTACAACATCAACACCTCCCATTGGAATGGAAAGCATTGGGCTAGTCAATACATATTCTCCCAGCGATAGCTTGATATTATGGCACTTTCCAGAGAAATTTATTGTTCCTCCATTTGCAACCATCACTTGACACTTTGGTGCTGGATATAAGAAGCAATTCAATTCTTTTGCTACCTTACAATGAATAAAATTGTGGGTACTTCTTGAATCAATCAACACTATTACCTTTTTCTTCTTTATTTGTCCTTCTATCTTGATGGTTTGAGGAGTGGTAATTCCCGCCAATGCATTACAAGATATGGTCGGATTCATTTCTTCTTTATTTAGGCTTTTTTCCTGGAGTATATCCTCTTCTTTTGACCTTTCTTACTCCTTTTCTTCTTCCTCTTCGCAATCTATGTAGAATAATTTCTTCTCAGCACACTTATGACCTATAGTGTATTTGCTATCACAACTATAACAAAGCCCTTTTGCTCATTTTTCTTCCAATTGTTGTGGTGTCAACCTTATAGGTTGTGGAAGACTAGGGACAACCACACTTCCATATTTATAGTTGTGAGTGGTATGCTTCCTGGTTGCCATAATTTTGCTTTCCATTTTTCTTGCTAACCCGAATGCCTTCTCTAATGAATCAGGTTCCCAAAGGTTAACGTCATGTTGGATATTATCCTTTAAAGTCCCTATGAACACATCAATCCCATGCTCCTCTAGAATATTTTTTACCCTTATGTTCAATTTTTGGAACTCCTCAATGTGCTCCATTATTGAACCCTTTTGTTTGAGACTTATCAATTGGCTAAAAAAAGTGTTGCTTTTTGTATCCTCATAATGTGCTGTCAATTCTTTTGTAAAAATTGCCCAAGTGATAATTTGTTTACGAGAGCAAAGCCATTGATACCATACAAAATGATTTGGTTCCAAATATAAAGTTGCAATATGTACCTTTTGTGTGTTTTGTACATTATTGAGATCGAAAAATTGCTCCATCTGCAATATCCATGTTGCGGGATCCTTGCCATCAAAATTCCTCATATCAATTTTTGGAATATGGTGGGTCTTCGATCCCACATTAGAGTCTAAGAAATCATGATTAACAATTCTTTTGTTGGCATCATGAGTTTCCTTTACTACCTTTTCACCATTAGTAAGTATTTCTTGTAGAAAATTTGTCAAATCTGTCTTCAAATCTGCCATGTCTGTCTTCAAATCTGTCTTCGAACTATCTTCAATTCATCCATCTTAGCTTCCATGCCCTTTATCTTAGATTCCACGCCATTTATCTTAGCTTCTGTTAGATTTTGTGAGAGTGACATTTGTTGCACTTGTTCTTGTAATTTGGATATATCATGTAGCATTTCTTCCTCTTCTTCATGAGTCATGCTAGAGCTTTTAGGTTGCTTACTGGGTTTTTTCATTTTCTTTCCTCGGGGAATCAGTTACTGATAATAATTCTCTACTATGTCCTTTGAATTCCTTCAAAATAGATTTTCAAACCAAGCTTAAGCAAAAATCTAAAAAAATCTACACACCTTTTTTCACTTTATAGCAGCTCGATATTTCCTCTGATGTATCTCTGTACTTTCTGATCATCTAGTTCTAAAATAGTGACCTGTAGTAGCCCTTTGTGTCCTCTTTCCAATGCCACCAATCTGACCCAAATTGGATTCTCCAAGGAAAAGTTATGCGAAATCTCCCACAATGACTTGATTATAGACTAGTTCAGTAGAGCGAACTTGTACGACGTGCCAGGAGTCACTGTTTCAACCTTTGTCTCTGAAAAATATCCACAAGAAACTAAAGTCCGTCCTCTTTTTGTAACTTCTTACGAAATTTCAATCTGATGCTCAGAGAGAAAGTTATGACGATTTTCCCTAGGTCACCTATTTGGAATGTAATTTAGGAGTCTACAAAAAGACCAACTTCCTTAGATCATATCTTCGCAAATATAGCATGAAAAGCTCTGAAATTTGGACTCGAGGTTCAGCGCGATGTCTTCTCCAATGGGTTTTTTTTTTTAGCTTCTGAAAAGTCGCAGAAAAAACATTGTAGCGAAAATGCCACGATGACCTATTTGGAGCAGCGAAACCCTAGAATCCAAAGCTCTAATACCAAATGTTATGAAACCAGCTCAAGAAAAGATAGAAAAGATAGATCAATGCCTTAGCATTCAGCCTCTTCAAGGGGGAAACCTCCTTTACATTACATAAATGAACAATTCTTGGATGATTCAAATGACAAAACCTCCTTTATATATATAGGAGTCTAAGGAGTCACAATATAACCCAGCCAACCTAACAATAATAATATAAAGCCACAAAAATAACAATAGAGGGATTCTATGGGGCACAGTAATAACAATATGGGGAAAATAGGGGCACAAAAATATTAATAAGGGATGCAAATACAATAGTGATGAGGTAATCACTAGTATTATAGGGACCCAACAGATGTTTAAAAAATCATATTCTCCATGTGTAATGCACTAGAATAGGAATAATCACCATAAGTCTTAGTGAAGGCACTAGGAAAAAGAATGAAGGATTGGATAAGCATCTAAGATTAATACTCCTTGAGGATATAAAATCCAAAATAGGATGTAGTCTTGTGGACACACTCTTTGAGGTTTGGACAAGTATCCAAGACTAGAGTGGTTGAAGAGGACCAATATTCTTTGAGGATTGGGAATCCAAGATAAGAATAGTCCTATAAGGAAATACCTAGTGAACATCCGGATGGTGTATGTACCTTGAAGAGGTAGTGTGGTGCCTCACGTAAATATCCCAACATTATGCTCTAATATAAATGGATCTTGTCAAGTTAAGGCCTTACCATGTCGACAATGCTGGTTATAATGTTGATGCCTAATTATGGCTTACCAATCCCACTCTTCTTATGAGAAATTTTCAGTTTGAGAATAACCTTGTACCGGTTGTACAATTATGAATACCTCCCTAATTAAGAGGGAGTGTTGGAGAATGTAACTAGCTTCTGTCTTCATAATTTTCATTGTACTCATGTCAATATGTATATATTATGTAACAAGAAAAAAAAGAAAGATAAATATTATTTTCAAGCATGGGTTTCATGCTTCTTTTGATTGGTCATCTAGATTAAGCATGTTCTTCATGCTTATAAGATTTTTCATGTCAGAAGAATATTTGTCATGAGTTAAGAGAGTGAATATCATTTGTATAAGACCCTATTGGGAAAGTTGTAACATATGAAAGATATTATTTTTATGTATATAAATTAAAAAAGACCTCCAAGCACAAGTTGGCCCTGCCAGTGACAAGTCGACCTAGAAAGAGGCTATTCGACCTCCATATATGTGCATATATAGAAGCTACTTGAACTCATTTGGAGAAACACTTCTGCGTTCGATGTGAAGTAATAAAGAAGGAGAAGAAGAGAGCGAAGGTATAATAAAAGGAAGCATCTAAAGAAGAGACCAAAATTTGAAATTTTGTGATAATCTTCTCTCACACGTGAAAACGTTGTTAGGGTTTCTGCAGTTGTTGCAGGGCCAAAAATTGTAGGCTGAAATTGCAGGCCTAATTCACACCTAATTTGAGGGCTAAGACTTTTGATGGGTGCAAATTAGTGAAGGTTTGACTCCAGTTGACTTTAAAGGTTTTGAATTGCTTGAAGAAGGTTTTCTTGGAGGAATGAATTGGTGCTTGGAGGTGGTATTTACTTTGGTCTTAGGGTCTTGGTTTTCTCATTTTATTAAGATTATATAAGAAGAAAATATATTCTTTCTAGGTTTTCCCCTTAGAGGGGTTTTCCCCTGGCTTCGAGCCTATATTTTGTGTCCACTATCTTTTATGATTTATGATCTTGATAGTTGTTTGATGAAAAATAACAATAAAGAATAAAAGAAGATAACACAAATTCACAAGCTTTTATCAAGGATAAGGAGAATTGTTTAAATAACTGCCCTAGTAGATTCTCCAATAGTTGGAAGAGGGATCCTGACTTATTTCATTAGAAAGAGAGGTTGTTACTTTTTTGAGGGATTAAAATATATCTAAAATTGATATGCTCATTCAAATTTTTCTCCTTTCCCTTCTCTACTCGATTGAGTTGACAGGTTGAAACACCATTCACTATTACACGGTTGAGTAAGGAATGAATATCCTAAAATATATACGAGCTTTGTAGTTCCACCAAAGGCTTTTTTTCTGGAATGAATTGTATTTTTTGTCTAGACATCATTGAATTTTAAAGATATGTAAACCCAAGCAAAGAAGATGATCACAGGCTAGCCAGACATTGCTTGTCATCACGATTGCCCTTTCCAAGTTTTTCCACATGGCTATGTTTGAGCCAAACACAACAATTTTCACACATGGTCTTATTAAACAAAGAGAAAAGAAAAGGGATAGTTTATAACAAGCAAGCAAAAAACAAGAAAAAAAGAAGATGTAAAGACCAAAATGAAAAACATAATGCAAGGATGATGTGATGAAAAAATAAAACTAAAATGCACCTAAGACTAAACCTAACCTAACCGGTAGAAGGTCAAGGCTAAGTGAAGTGAAATTTCCAATGCAACCAAAAAAGTTGTTCCTGACCATTAATATGAAAGATATGAATGATAGCCAAATAGAAAAATTTACAAAAATAAAGATGTTTACCTAGATTACCTATACGTAAGGATGATGGTCAAGGATACAAGCATAAAGGTGTGCTTCGAAAGATTCCTCTATCCAACCTAAAAACTTACCAATATATATAGGATGATAAACATGAATACCTTGAAGACATTTCTAAAACGTACATCCATACGTGTTAAGCTCAAGCTAGTGTTGGAACTTATTATTAACCACTGAACTCGCTGGATATGATTCCTCCAAACAATCAACAATTGGGTCATAAAAACAACTAGGTAAAAAAGATAGAAATTGATGAGGAAGATCAAGAAAGGGAAACATAAACTGATCTCATTCAGACACCTCATCAAGACTGTGGGGACCTGACATAACCATCAACAAATGGTGAAGTGCCCCAATTTCTTAACTAGTATATGAGAAATCAAGAAATGAATCAAATATAAGCCAACAATTGTCATCAGATAGATTAATGAGAAAATAATTAAGGGGATGACAACTGTTAAGGTTGGTGTATTGATCAACTCTGATGGTTAACGCATGAGATGTTCCATTATTGAAAGATAAGGATGTGTTAATTTGAGAGATTCTACAAGTGCTTTGAATTAGAGAATCTTCCTCCTCACATGATAATGGTTTGAAATAATTGCTTCCTCTTTTGCAATACAAGAGAGCACTATTTTTTATCTGATTATAGACTGGACCAACAACATAGAACTTTAAAGGATTAACATTAATTTTTGGTATAGCAAGGTCCGAAAACCAATTAAGATACAAAGAATAGTGAAACCAGGCTGACAAAATATTAGAAGCGTGTGTTAAATTAGATCTAACATTGATATCAAATTGAGTAATTACATCTTCCAAATGATTCAAGCACTTGCTAACCCTCAAGATGATAGATTGTGATTGGAAAATGATCGTCTTCATAACATACATTAGAAAGATAAAAAGCTTATCATCCATGGAAGCATTTGACACAGAGAAATATTTCAGTTGGTAATGATCTTTATTTTGATAATCAAAATAACATGCTTTAAATATGTGTGCATCGATGAAAGATATTCTCTCCAATCCTAGGTCTAATACAGGGAGTTCGCATGAAGGAGCATTAACCAAATAAGATTATTTTATCTGATCATAAACTCTATCTTGAGGATTAAAAAGGTTAACTTGAAAACGATGAAAATCCTTCAAGAGTGATCTCACACCTAGTTAAAAAACCATAAGGAAATAATTAAATAATTAAATATGGATCCAATCTAGTTCGGGGATCTCATTAGGATCACGAGAACCTAACATAACCATCAACAAGAGCTAAAGTGCCTCAATTCAATGACAAGTCCTTGAACTTTCATATGATAGATCATCAAATTTGGATAGATTATAAAGATATACTAGTAAATATGTACCACTATCATCAAATGTGTCACTGAAAACATTGTTAATGCCACTGACTTGATCAGATTTAAGATTTAACACATGAAAATTTTCATGGGTAGAGAATCTAGATGAATTAGTTGGACGACTTCCTTGAACATTTGCAACATCTTACCCTTGACCTGTGAAATATTTACAAATGAACAAACAATGAATAACAGATTCAATCTCTTCATCTTCTAATTGTGAAACGACACCATCCTGTGCCTGATTATAGCCAAATCTAATAGAGTAAATATCTAAAGGATCAAGATAAATTGTTGGTGTAGCAGACTCATTGAGCATATCACGATATAAAAAAAGGTGTATTAAATATGAAGGAAGATGAAAAGACCCATATGGAGACACATCACTTGCACCCAAATCAGACTTAAAAATTCAAATCCTGCATACTCATATTAGCTTGCAACAACACTATATCATCATGCTTGTTATGCTCTATAAGATAATTTAGACATCCATTGTCACCCAAGAGAAGGCCTTGATCATGGAAAGAAGGAGCATGTAAGAGCATAACATGAGGAGGTTTCATATTACTTTCATAATGGTCAAGGAATGATATACCGATGTGATTTTGGGATTGGAATTTCTCTTCTTCAACAGGGTATATTAAAGTTTCAAAATCCTGATAATTTGATTCTCCTAGTTTTGTATCTAACGATGTATGGATAAGAGGAGTTTCAAGAGCATCTTGAACTGAGATATTATCCAAAGCTGGAGTTTGCAAACTATGAGAAGGATGCTCAATAATTAGGTCGAAGCCTTACAAATCCAGGTCTTATTGAGGAGGTAAAAGATCATCTAGTGTACTTGGGCCTTCATCACTTCCTATATCAGAAGAAATATGAATGTTAGGGTGATCACTGTCCAAGGTTTCAACTTGAGTAAGGATTTTTAGATCATTTGACTAGTTATCAAGATCACAAGATGATTGATCATCATTTTGACATGGAAGAATATGAAAGAGGGAAGAAATATGGAAAGTGTCTTCACTCTTTTTCTCCTCTACCTGTGAGATATAGCCACCTTGTACCTGATCACCATGTGAACCAACAAATTGAGAATCAAAAGTATTTGGAGAAATTACTAGGGGAGAAAATTAATTAGAATAATCAAGGTACAGAGGGTCATGAGGTGTAAATGATAGAGGATGACATGTATCCCTTGAAGAAACACTACTTCCAATAAAATATGATTCAATATTAAGATTATGCATACTATTATTAGTTGAAGAATCAAGGGATTAGATTCAATGGGATCATGAGAATCGTGAATGTTATTTTGAATGAAAAATGGTTCATGGGAAGAATATGAATGTGGGAGAAACATATTGACAATTTGGTTTTTATATTTCACAACTCCACCCTCGGCACGAGGGACCCCTTTGTTTGGTAATGAGAAAGGAGGAGGGGAAGGAATAAAAAGAGTAATATATTCCTTCTTTGAAAATGGAGGTGCCTCATGATCGAGAAAAGTTGGAAGATTACAATCATCAAGAGAATAGGATTCTGATTGTTTCAAAGAGACTAGAACCAAACACTGAAACTTTTCACTCATAAAATCCCAATCGACATCTTCTTAGGAAAATTCATAGAAAAGGTGAAGGAATTGATCAAGAAAATCCTTTATTGATTCACTGGGTTTCATTCTAAGCTGATGATTCTTTTATATATATATTTATAATCATACCTATCAAAATCTTCACGAAGCTCCTTAACAAGTTTCTCAAATGGATGAATAAAAGAAACTAGTAATGTATGAGACCAACACTTAACACGACCTTCATGTGTGAGGGTAAACAATTTAACATAAGAATCATTACAATGTATTCCATTAGGAAGGTAAAATTTAATAAATAAAAGCATATGCCCAAGCACGGTTATTGGACCCTCTCCATTGAAATTGACATGTGAAAAGCTATGGATGATTTCTGCGGGGATTGTAAGATTTGATCTATTCGAAAAACATCCAAGGATTATGATTTGGGAAAAATCCATTCAAGATAAGAGATTCAAAACAGACTTAATAGGCTTAGCCTATCATCTAGCCCTCCTTCTAATGCCAATTGTTAATGGTGTTGGAAGTCTTCCAACACAGTGGGTCTCCTCGATATGAATCCCCAAATAGACCTCACACCATTTGGAGTAAGAGCCCCATCCAGATAATATACCCAACCACAATAACTTAAATATTTTCCTTGGATACAATAAACAACATAAGAGAGTATGCAAACAACCTTTGAAACAACCAAGTTGACATTGTGAAACATACAATTGCAAAGTATATAAGGTACTTTCACGGAAGGGAAAGAAATAGTGAGTCTCTAGAAGAAAAGTAGTAGTACTATACTAAAAGAGATACACATGAGAAATGAAAGACTCGTTAGTTAACCTGCGAAATAGTTCACAAGATAAAAACAATCACAAAAACAAATAACAATATACATTCTACAAGATGCATACCAAAGGAAACAAAACATTTCATTTTATTTAGTATATATGAACACAAACATATATGAAAAAAATTAAAAGAATAGTGTTACAACATCTGCGATACATGCATGAAAGTGTGTTGGCTTTGAGGGCTTCAATTATTAAGTGAAAGTTCCAAGATACACAATTGCGACGATGCAACACTAGACCTAGTAGTGGAACATTAAGTCACCACTTTCTCCTCCAAAGAATGGTCTTCTCTCCTATGCCAAGCTAGAGAAGCCAAGGTGAAAATTACTTTTACTTAAGCTATGATGGTGTATTTAAAAGAAATGAGGTGACTCTCCACCTCCCTTATGACTCTTGGCCTCCCTTATGATCTTGAGCTTCCATGTGACTTTTTAAATTCCTATGTGACCTTTGAGATTTTACATGACTTTAAGTCTTTCTAGTGACTTTTCACATTCCATGTGTGACCCCTGGGCTTCCACAAATTTTACATTTCCTCATTTTTGAAATTACATAGTTACATTTCACCAATAATGTGGCAAAATACATGAGACAAAACAAAACTCTTGTGTTGACACTTTGAAGAGCTACAATTTGGCAACTGTGACATGGGACTTCATTGTAATGTGTCAATGCCAAGTTATTCTCTTTGCTGCTATCTCTTCAATCTTCATTATAGATCTAACTTGTACTTCATCTTCACAATTTTCCTCCTTGTAACCTCCCATTGTTGACCTCCTTGACATCTCTTGTCATGGTAAAATGATATCACCTGCAAGTGAAATTCACTCATGAAAAGACAACATAAATCCCATAATCACCTATATATGTATTTGTTCATGTATCATGTTGACTGTGATGGGACGATGTGCAAGGGATTGAGAGAAAGGGTCTAGGAATTGCGCAGTTGAGCACAATGGGGACCAAGGCATGATCATTTCATCCACTGGAACTGCAAAATGTGTAATAAGGGGAAGCTCATCAAGATTTTGTGTAATGGGCAAGTCCAGGGGATAAGGGTGATAGGCTTGCTAACTGAAGATGCACAATTTGTAGTGATCAAGGAAAAGGAACTAGGGATTGAAAGTTTGAGTTGTGCAGGGATTGAGGGATGACCCTACTATCCATGAGAACCATGTAATGTGTAGTTGAGGCAAGGTAGGATAAGGCATTACATTGTAGGCAGGTCCAGTTAGCAAGAGTAGAAAGACTAGGCACTGTAACTGTGCAAAACACATTGATTGAGGAGAAGTCTTTAGGATTGTGCAGTTGAGCACTGCAGTGACCTAGAGATGGACATACTATCCACTAGAATTCCACAATGCACAATAGGAGGCACATTTGGTGAAGGGATTGTGCGGAGGGTTGGTGTAAGTAGTAGAAGGTTAGGTCACTATACCTTGGGGATGCTCACTACACAATGAAGGGAAGGGAGCCTTTGTATTGCGTAGTTTGTTATTGCAAGGAGATAAAGAATTCCTCATTATCAACCAGATGTGCTCAATGTGCAATATAGGGCAGGAATAATCAAGACTTAGTGAGGCAATACAACTAGCAAGGGTTTAATGACTATGCTCTAAAGGTGCTCAATGCACAATAATGGGAGTTGTCCTCAAGAAAGGCTCAATGTGTAGGTATAGGAGGTAAGGGTTTCATCACTAAGGCTTGTGAATGCACAATGCTCATCACCTAGTGGAGGATTAGTGCTTTAGTAACTTGTGCCTGATGGGAGGAGAAATAAGATATCCAAAATGGATAAGTTTGGAATCAATGGAACAATAGAGAGAAAAACATCCAAACAAGTCCCAAACAAAGATCACACACATGTATATCATCAAATACAAGGTAAACAAATGTACAATAGTCAACACTGACACATATATATTGAAACAACAATAAAGCGACACTTGTTTTTGAGTGCAATAATTGAAACGTAAGTTTGCGACACTTAAATACAAGTTTATGACACAAGAGTCGACTATAGTTGAACTATGCGCTATGTCATGGGAGAGTGTCCAACACATGTTTTTATTATAGATAACAACAACTAGTACGAGAGAGTGTGCTGGAGCTGTGCGCTAGAATGTTCTTAAGAAGATATGCAAAACAAATGAGAGTGACACATATAAAAGTGAAAGAAAGTTATAGCGACACATGCAAACACAAAGAAAATACAAGCAACATATGCAAGAGTGAAAGCAAGCAGAAATGACACATGTAAGAGAAAACGAAAGCAAAAGTGACAATTGAGTAACTCACACAAAAGATGAGGCATTTGCAACAATGAGTGAGAGAATACTCCTTATATTCCAACAATGCATAGAGCTCAAAAGCGAAAGATTAATATAAATATGAGCTATGGACTAGACTCTTTATACAAGGAGAGAAGACGTTCAATTAGGGTTTAAGATTGTTGAGTGTGCTTAGTGCATGTCGGGAAACTAGGAGCTAAGAGTGAATTAATTGACTTGAAGAAATACACTCTCACTGTCAATAAAATATTATGCAATCACTATATGCAGTGGATTCCATCACACTGTCACTTTCCATAACGATTGTGTAGTTTCTGTCTCTAGGAACTGTGCAAGCACAGGCATCAAGGACTGCACAAGCACTGTCCACAAATTTTGCACAATCATCATCTCTAGAGACTGCATAATCACTGCCATTAGGCACTACACAATCACTATGATTAGGCACTACACAATCACTATGATTAGGCACTACGCAGTGCTTGACTTCCAAGGATACACATTGAATGCTAGGCTTGCTTAGAAGAAGTTCACTATGCAGGCATCATAAGATATGTAAAGTAGGTCACTTTGACACTTATAATTCTTAAAGGAAAAATTGAACACTTGAACAACAAGACCGAACATGACCTTTATGGCCCGAAATGATAGATAGCATGATCATAAGGAGGCCCTGAAATTTGGCTATAGGAAAAATTTTGGAGGGTGTTTCTCACAGCGACAACATTACATTTGCAAGGATTCATCCTGTGTGGGGTTTCTTCATGTATTTTGAGGGTTTTATATTTTATTGCTTCTGCAAGGATTATAGTACATGAAATCAGAAATATTGTTTTATGTTTTGTTTATCTTATTTTACTTGTCTTATATAGCATGCTAGTAACCAAGTTACCAATTTAACAAAAACTGTACCGAGTTCTCATTATTTTAGAGGTCGCAAAATCTCATGATTATCATACCAATTTTGAAAAGTGTTGATGCAACATCAACCTTTTTTTTGGGAGCATATTTTTGACATTTTAATTTTTCTTATGCCTTAAGTATGCACACCTTTTTTAAATGTTGTTTATTTAACCATTATTCGAGTTGTCTTCTTCTAATTTTTCTTTTTAAGATGTTTGTTTTTTAAGGGCTTTTCAAGTCGGTGTTTCTTGTTTTTCTTTGCTATTTTTTTTGCAATGAAATTTTAATTTTTTTTGCAATGTTAATAAAATAATAAAATTAATGTTATTGAAATTAGGATTATATATATATATATATATATATATATATATATATATATATCGCTAATTAATAATTCAATACAGATAAGATATTTTTCACTAAAAAATTATTAATTTTAAATACTTGACAAAAAAATACATATTTTACATATAAATATAATTAAAAATTAAACATTCCAGAACCTTTTCACTAATTACATATTAAATAAAATACTTTTATGGGAAAAATGATTTTTTTTGGAAAAATAATAAATTTTATGAAATTTTAATTTTTTTTTACGTCTAAAGTCTAAAGATGATAACATTAAAGTTTTTTTTCCCAAAAATAAGGTTTCACATTAAAATTTAAGCAAAAATAAGAAATTTAAAAACAAAAAAATAAAAACAACTTTAACAAATAAAAAAATAAAAATAAATGGTTCATGCTAAAATTATATATAAACAAATTAAAAACAAACCAAACATAATTTAAAACAAAAATTAAAATAATAAAAATAAAAAACATTTAAATAAAAAATTGGGAAAAAAGTAAATAACAAATTAAAACATTATAAACTAGTTAAAATCAAATTTATTTAAAAAAATGGAATAAGAAAAAAACAAATAAAAATCATAAAAATAAATAAAACTAAAAACTTCACAGCAAAGTTAAAAAAAAATTAAGAAAAAACACCAACTAAATATAGTTAAAAAAATGAAAACAAAATTACAAAGCAAATTAAAAAAAATATATTATAGTTTTTTTTTAATAAAATAAATATTAAATAAAGTATTATAAAAGTTTAAGAAAACATTTAAAAAATAAAAAACAAAAAACATTAAAAGAAGAATAAAAAACTTCGAGCATGGTGGTTGTCAATTATGGGAATTGATTGCCCCCAAGGCGCCAGGGTAGAGCAAGGCCTCGATCCCTCAACCCTTGCATCACCAGATGATTTTCTTTTTCTATTTTATTAATTTTTAAAACTTTATCTAATTTTATTTATTTATTTCTTAATTTAATATTTTTTAAAAATTAATTTTAATTTTGAATTTTTTTATTATTATTTATGTTAAATTTTTTTATTTTCATTCCTTTATTTATTTTTATGCTCAGAAATTTCTCTTTTATTGCTTATTTTCGGTTTTTGTTTTTCATTTTTTTTTGCATTATTATTATTATTTTTAATGTGTGTTTTGTTTTTTTTGTTTTTTTGTTTTTTATCATTTAACTTTTTTTAATATATTTTTATAGTTTTTGAAACTTTTTTTTATTTTGTTTTGTTTTTGTTTTAATTTATCTTATATCTTTCTTTTTTAAAATTATTGGCTACACGGGTTGTGTCGATGTTTGACTAGCAACCTGAACCCACAATGTATCAATTTGATAATTTATTTTAAAGTTTTAATTACAATGGATTGAGTCCGCTCCCACTGTGTGTCAATTTCATGGTTGATTTTTAAATTTCAATTGCAATGAGTCAAGTCTACCCCCCATTGCGTGACAATTTGATGGTTGATTTTTACACTTTTAGTGCAACGTGTCAAGTAGTCTTACGCTAAGATTTTATAAGAGCTACATTTTTACAATTAAAAAAATTATGGTACAATGACTCTTTGATTTAAGTATTCATTTTTAAATATTTTCTTAGTATGATATTTGGTTTAATTCCATGGCAAAAAAATGTTGAAATTTTAAGGTTTTTTTGGAGCTGTGATATTTAACTTTAATGTAATGGTTGAAAAATGTCAAAATTTTAAGTTTTTTCAGAGTCATGATATTTATCTTTAACACCATGGTTGAAACATGTTGGAATTTTTAAGTTTTTTGGACATGTGATATTTTATATTTAACGCTATCATAAAAAACTATTGAAATTCTAAGGTTTTACGGCATCATGATATATATATTTTTAATGTCATTATTAAAAAATGTTGTAATTTTAACCAAAAAAAATGTTCATACAACATGAACACCTTCTGATTTTGAGGGTGTTTTTCCATGTTTATTGTACAACATTTTTTGTTTTTAATACCATTGTTGAAAGAAAAAAAATTTAACCCGAAAAAAGGAAGAAGGTGTTGATGCAGCATCAATACTTTCATTTTCGGGGTGTTTTTTCATGTTTATTGCATATTTTTTTTTGTTTTTAATGTCATTGTTTTTTGGGGAAAAAAACATTGATGTAACATCAACACTTCTCATTTTTTAGGTGTTTTTTCATGTGTTTTTGCGCAAAAATAGGGTTTTTTTAAGGCTAGATTTATTGTTTTGAGGTTACATCTCTCATTAAGTTGGTAACTTAGTATGATGGGCACATGAATGTGTTCATTGAATACAACATGCAATATATACATTTACATAAAGATTATTTTTGCTCAAGCATGGGTGAGGTAATGTAGGATGATTTTTTTTTTCATTGTGGAATGAACTACTTTTCTGTTTAAATTTTTGTTTCTAATAATATGCAATACACACATATTCAGAACAAACTAGAATAGGAAGAAATTCTAGTATTAAAGCATATTGTAATTCAACATAATTCTTTAATATGTTTTTCTTCTGTCATATTTCCTGAAGGCTTAACACTATTGTGTTTGTGCTAGGGATGTACTGTTTTTTTTTTGTAAGCTTAGCAATACCTTTCATTCATTCATCTATAAACAAGAGTGTTACAAATATATGTGTCGTTTGGTGGGCTCAACCTTCCTAGTGGGAAACCAAATTTGTTGGCCACTAAATCTCATTATAAGCCATCCAAAACTTAAATAGTTTGAGTCTTTTTAGCCAAGCGTTATAACGCTGATTGTCTAGAAACTAACTAATTAACATCATACTGAAAACATAAATTCTACTTGACATAAACAACCAAAATTAAGCCAAAATTAACAGTCATAGCTTCGACCTACTAATCATTTGACGATTCCACCGGAGCAGGATCTTTAGCACTTGATCTTGGTAATTTAGTTTGCAATAGAGATGAGATGGGCGTTCTGATTCTGCAATTGACGTTGGATGAGATGGAGCTCATTTTGAATGTCTTGTAGGCTCGACTTGGCCTCACTATGCATCGCTACGTTGGTGGTCACAACCATTTCTTTGGCCACTATGCACTTCATTAACTAGTAAATATGAATGGAATGTTTGAACAGGTTGAGATGATCAGGCGTGTACCCAGGGTCTGTGATTATTTCCCCTCAATCTTCGGCTAGCGGTTCAAGCGCAACTTGCGAATTCAACTCTGCCTCACAATTCGCAATCAATTGTTTCACCTGCACCGAGGTCCCTTTGCAGTAAGCCTAGATTGTGGCCTGAAGATTCTCAGAGTTTGTTTTTTGACCCATCTGCCGCGTAGTCCCCTGCCGCACAACCCCCTGCCGCACAGCCCCTGTCACGCAGTACCCTACCACACTGTTCCCTGCCACGCAGTCCCCCTCCATGTTTTCCTCTGCCACGTAGTCCCTTGCTGCACAGTCACCTGCCGCATAGTCTCTCACCGCTTAGGCCTGTGCCACACAGTCCTCTACCACTTAGTTTGACCGAAGGATAGATCAACATATTTTCCTTTTTCTTCTTGGTGTCTTCTGCCTCTTCCACCTCGGCCCGAGGCTCCACCACGAGGCTGAGACTTCACCATATATGCCAAGGCTGGGTCCCCTTTCTTCACCCTTCTCCAACCTTCCTGCGCTCGTGAGCCAGCTCACTGTATAGAGGCTCGAAGTGAAGACAACATAGGCAGACCTGAAATATAATTTGTATAGATAACCACCTGAAAAACAAGCATTAACGTAATGAATGGCTGGAAAAACAAATGAAACGATGGACAACACTGCGTCCCTTTAGAATTCCACCACCCGAGCTAGAAAACATATATAATTAATATCCCTCAGGAGGTGGGAAGTATCACTAGAATAAGAATGGTGTCCCCCATGCTCCCTTGAGCCCTGAGTCCATAGACTTGGCCCTGATTATTTTCCAAAAACTTTGCTCTCCACAGGGCTTGCCCTGACAATTCAAACTTAAATCGGGTAACCCAATTATCAACATACAGAGAAAACATCATGATAAAAAGCTGGAAACCAGTAAACATGCCCATGTGAGAACCAAAAAATATGGAAATTGACATTACATAATCGAGAAGGCCTATATTGCAAGTCACAGAAACTACTAATTTAACCAGTGTTTCTTTTCCCCTCTAGGCATGAAGTTTATCATGAGTATCTGCCCCCCACCCAAGATATAGAGATAACATTATAACATACCAGATTTTATACACCAACCTCAAACAGAGACAGGAAACAACTAGGTATACCTCTCGCGTTCTTGGTGCCTCAAACTTGTAACCAACAAACTTAAGCTCCTTAAGAAACTGAGGACCTGAGTTTATATGCCAGATATAAGTCTTAACTCCACATCTGCTCCCACTACGTGTAGGTGCCAAGGATTACCAACCTTCACCTCGTGGATCTGCCAAGATCTGCAACGCTGCATGATCAGGTGCTCATGTCCTAAGTGTTGTAAAATGCTCAAAATTTAAAGTGCTCAGAATTGGTTCAAAGATGAACAACTGGAAAGTGCTCGTATTCCTGATTCTGGCGCCACAAATGGTTCGAAAAACGGTCGCCGTATGAGGAAGTTATGGCAAAAAGAAGAATTTGTCAATAACATTGGAAATTTTAATTTTTGAAAAAAAAATTAAAAAGGGAATATTCCAGGAAATATTCCCTTTTCGGCCACCAATCACAGGCTGCCACGTGGCAGGCCCGGAGGCCGCCACGTGGCCCCTAGATGACGTCAGCAAGCTCATGTGCGCATGTTCAAAATTTTTGTGAGTTCAGAGTTTTGAAGCCACGACCTATGGATTAACAGCTCAGCGCTTTACCGTTTGGCCACGGGGTCATGTGTTGTTTAAAGGGCGAAACCATTGTAATTTGAACGTTAAAATTGTGCTGGGCGAAAACCAAAGGGGGCCAGCCCCTAAGGGTCAGCCCCCCATTTCATATGACCTTGGGCCGAGAACCGTGGGCCAAACCTAACCACCAGTGCGCAATCCAAGAATAACTGCAACGTGGTCACATGCGGAATTTGTGGGCAGTTAAGTAACAGTTAGACTGGCAGATTTTTTGGTGGTGGCGCCAAATTTGGTGGACGCCTAGATTTGGCGGAGCTAACTGGACATTAACTAAAGTTAGCTGGAGTTCTTTTAGGCTAAACTGGAGGGGATCATTAAATGGCCATAACTTTGGCTAGGAAAGGCGGTTTTGGACGAATTGTTTTTTGATTTTGGGTATTTTCAACCTTCTGAAGCCATTGGTGGAGGTCTTACATCCATCTGAGGTCATTTGCAGAGGTTTTGGAGCCATGAAAGTTCTAGGAGCCACTAGGGCCCAGTATTGTGAAGACTGTATAGGGTTGCAGGTATCCATTGGAGGTGATCCAATAGTCAATCCTGAAGGATTCAAGTGTTCTGAATCCATTTTTACCATCTATTTCACCTGTAGATGCTTCTATTCAGCTGTATTTTCAATTTGAGCATTTAATGAAAACAAGGACAAGCCCATTTGGGAGCTTTGGACCCAATAGACGTAGCCCAGGAGGGGTGAACTGCTTTATCAACTTCTTTTGCATCTGTGGTTGAATTATTTTGCAGAAAAAATTCATTTTAGTGTGTTAAACAGTAAAAGGAAATAAATCTACTATGCTTAAATGGACCATGAACAGCTGAAAATTTCATTTGTTTTCTTTCTGCAAGACGTAGAAATCTTTTAAACATGTATAATTCTGAATTGAATACCTTGCAAACAAATTACAAGTAGTTTCAAATTCAGATCAAGTTGGTATCAGAGCCAGGTTTTGTGCAAAGATCTTCTAACTGTCTTGCAAAGTATTGATGCTTACCAGGTTGAAACTTAAAAGAGGGGAAGGACAGTTGACTAGAGAACGAGAGAATCCTCAGTCAAGGAAGGCCAGAGAGCCATCACCTCCACCTTCAATTTCACCCTCAAGAGTCTCAGCAGAAGCTTGAAGAATGTCTGCACATGAAGGAGAAATTCCTGCAGACATGGATCCAAAAGAAGAAGAAAGAGTCTTCAGAAAGGCTTTCTTGGACCTCACTGAAATGGTGAGGATATTGTACCAAGAAAGAAATGAGAAATTGGCTGGAGAAGGGTCCAAACATCCACATGAAGGAGAGGGCTCTTCAGGAGGTAAGAAGGATGATGATCATTCCAAGAAAGGACATGGAGGAAATGGTGATCCACCACCCCCATTTTCACCTTCTTCCTCTTCATCCTCGTCTTCTTCTTCTGTGCATAAGCATAGATCCTCTGGAAAAAGTCCTTTTTTGAAGCTTGATGTAAAATTCGAATTACCTATGTTTAATGGTGAAGTGAATGCAGAAAAGCTTGACAACTGGATTAGGCAGTTGGAAGTTTACTTGAGGATCTAGAAAATGCATGATGATGCCACAAAGATTCAGTTGACTTCTTTGAGAATGGATGGAGCAGCATTGGTCTGGTGGGAGGCCAAGACTAAAGAGGAGATCAAGAAATTTGGTAAGGTTAACTTAACATGGCCTGAATTTCTGTTAGCCATTAAAAAACAGTTTTATCCTCTTGCTCACATGCAGAAAGCCATTATGAATTGGCAAAATTTCAGACAACTTAAGGGTCAGAGTGTTCAAGACTACACCCAAGAATTCAGGAGAAGAGCTCTCTTGTTAGGGGTAGATTTACAGACCCAGGAAACCTTGCTGAAATACATTAGTGGCTTGCATAGCTACCTTAGACACACCATCTTGATGTTTAACCCTACTAGCCTGGACGAGGTTTGTGTCCAAGCTACCCATTTAGAGGCAAGGGGAAAAAACACATTTGAAGAGGGTAGAAACAAGCCCCCCAAGGGGAAAAACAAAGAGAAAACCTCCAAGGGAAAGGGCAAAAAGAATGCATCTGTCAAACAGGAGAGTGAGAAAGTGATCTGTAAACACTGTTCTAAACCAGGCCATGAGGAGAAAAACTGTTGGAAATTACATCCTGAAAAAAGACCTCAATCTAACAAATCCAAAGGGAAATAGAAAACTGCTACTACTACATCTACACCACAGGATTTAGGGGAAGATTCAGGTGATGAAACCAAAATTGCAGCCATGGGTTTGAAAAGCTTGAAGGGAAAAGAAATTGAAACTCAAGCCAGCACTAGTACCTCAAACTGCCATGTACAAGCTCCTAATGAGGAAGAAAGAATTGAACTGTTTCATGTGAGGGTGATTTCAAAACATACTAAAATTGACACACTTTTTGATAGTGGGTCACAAGAAAACCTTATATCAGAGGACTTGGTCAAGCAGCTTAAACTTGAGACCATTCCACATCCGAAGCCATATCCACTTGGATGGATTTGCAAGGATGCAAATTTACAAGTTTCAAGAAAGTGCACATTGCGCTTTGCAGTTACTGCACATTTTATTGACACAGTTGAACTTGATGTGGTACCTTTTGATATAGCAGGAATTGTTTTGGGAAGTCCTTACTTGTTTGACAGGAAAGCTATCTTTCATCGCCATGAAAACAAATATCATCTTTTCAAAGATGGCAAGGAGTTCATTGTTAGAGCTCATCGCAAGAAGACAAATATAGCGATGGTGAATGCAGGACAGGTAAAAAGGCTGGTCAATTCAAGTAAGAATTTTGTTCTTCTTATGATTAAGCCCAAGGTTGATGTGAATCATGAGTCATTTGACAATTGTGATCCAAAACTTAAATCAGATTTGTATGATGTAGTTGATGCATATCATGAGATGTTTCAGGAGCCAACAGGTTTGCCTCCTAAGAGGGAGATTCAGCATGAAATCCATTTGCATCCAGATTGTCCTCTTCCAAACATAGGCATGTACCGCATGTCTATTATGGAGAATGCTGAAATAAAGAAGCAAATCAAGGACTTGTTGGACAAGGGTTTCATAAGGCCAAGTACTTCGCCATGTGGGTCACCGATTGTATTGATTCCAAAGAAAGATGGCACTTGGCGTATGTGTGTTGATTTCAGGGCCTTGAACAAGATAACGGTAAAGAATCGTTACCCACTCCCAAGGATAGATGATTTGCTAGACCAGCTGAAAGATGCTCGATATTTCACTAAGCTAGACTTGCTCAGTGGATATCATCAAGTAAGAATTGAAGAAAGTGACATTTGGAAGACAGCCTTTAAAACCAAACAAGGACTCTTTGAGTGGCTTGTGATGCCGTTTGGTTTGTGCAATGCACCTGCAACTTTCATGCGGGTAATGGATAATGTCTTGCGTCCTTTTCTTGATGATTTCGTTATTGTCTACTTAGATGACATCTTAATTTTCAGCAAGTCTAGAGAAGATCATGTCATGCATGTTAGGAAAGTACTTGATGTTTTGAAGAAGAATCAGTTATTTCTTAAAATGTCAAAGTGTGAATTTGGAAAGACTTCTTTGGTTTATTTGGGACACATAGTAGGAGGAGGTGCTTTGAGAATTGATCCTGCTAAGATTGAGGCTATTGTGAAGTGGCCTACTCCCAAATCCATAACAGAGGTAAGAAGTTTTTTGGGTGCATCTCAATATTGGAGGAAGTTTATCTCTAACTTCTCTTCTATAGCAGCTCCTATGCATGCGGTGACAAGTGTGAAGCATGCTTTCCAATGGGGAGGAAAGCAGCAAAAAGCTTTCGAATCTTTGAAAGAGAAGATTAGTTCAGCTCCAGTCCTTGCATTACCAGATTTGAGACAGCCATTTGAGATACAAACCGATGCTAGTGATTATGCCATGGGTGCAGTTCTTCTACAGCATGGTAAGCCTATTGCTTTTAATTCTGAAACTTTTAATGGTGCTGTTGTAAATTATCCTACATATGATAAGGAGTTGTATGCGTTGGTACAAAGTGTCAAAAAGTGGAAACACTATTTGATGGGCAAAGAAACTGTTATACATATCGACCATCAGCCCTTACAGTACTTGCAATCACAAAGCAAGTTACAATAGTCACGACACTTCAGATGGATGGGCTTCTTGCAACAGTTCCATTTGGTAATAAGGTACAAGAAAGGTACTTTGAATAAGGTTGCTGATATGCTTTCAAGGCCTATTATTGGTGCTGTTACTTTACTTAAGAATGATTCCATTGTACATGATAGTTACATAGAACAATATGCATCTGATGATGACTTTAAAGATGTGTATGCTAACTTGAGTAAAGGGAATCATGTAGAGGAAAATGACTATCACATGCATAACGATTTGCTGTTTCATTTGGGCAAGTTGTGTATACCACAGGGGGAGAGGATAAATGTCATAAGAGAAGCTCATTCTTCTCTTATTGATGGCCATTTTGGTGTGAGCAAAACAGTTGCACATCTACAGAGGTATTGCTATTGGCCTCACATGGTAGATTCCGTTTCAAGGTTCATAAGAGGATGTTCATTATGTGCTACAAGCAAGCCTAGCAATAGGAAGCTTGGTTTGTATACTCCTTTGCCGGTACCTTCTAGACCATGGGAGAGCATCTCTATGGATTTTGTAGGAGGTTTGCCAAAATCTAGAAAGCAGCATGATTATTTATATGTAGTAGTTGATCGTTTCAGCAAAATGTGTATACTTATGCCTTGTAAGAAAACTATAACTGCTGAACAAACTGTTGAATTATTTTTTCATCATGTATGGATTCACTTTGGTTTACCTACTTCCATTATTAGTGACAGGGATTCCAGATTTGTGGGGAATTTTTGGTCCAACCTATGGGAGATGATGGACACAAAGTTGAAGAAAAGTACTGCTTTTCATCCGCAAATAGATGGACAAAACGAAGTTGTGAACAGAACCATTGTGCACCTCTTGAGAGGATATTGCAGCAAACATCCCAAGCTGTGGGATGAATATTTGCACAACATACAACATGCTTATAACTGTGCCAAGCACTCTTCCACAAACACCTCACCGTTTGAAGCTTGTTTTGGTTATTTGCCAAAATCACCTCTTGATTTCATTCTTGAGAAAGATGTTGCCATTGATGGACATAGTGATATTGACAAAGCTCATTCATTCATTGAAAGAATTTAGCAAATACATCAGCAAATTCAAGAACAACTTGAGAAGAGTCAAGGCAAGTACAAGGAAAGACACGACAAGCATAGAGTCGATCACAAGTTTCAAGAAGGGGATGAGGTATGGCTGTACATTAGTAAGGAAAGGATGCAAGGAGAAGGTAAAAAGCTGAAGCCTATTCGTTATGGTCCATTCAAAATCCTCAAGAAGGTTGGAAATAATGCTTTTCAATTAGATTTGCCTTCCTACATGCAAATGTATTCTGTTGTCAATGTGGAGAACTTACGTTTGTATGAACCTCCTTTGATTGCTGATCATGAAAATGCTGTTCAGCTGCCATCTATAGAAGATTTCTCGCTAGAATTCTTAGATGAGCTGAAAGAAGATACAATCCTTGATAGAAGGACACGCACTTCAAGGAGGGGCAGTGTAGATTATGTTCGGGTTGGTCTCAAAGGCAGCAAACCGAACAAGGAAAAGTGGATGGAGGTGGACAGAGTGAGGGAGCTGTACCCTCACCTCTTTAACAGGTAGTTGAAGGCTTTTGGGGTCCAAAAGCTTCCCAATGGGGAGGTGTGATCAAGTGCTCATGTCCTAAGTGTCGTAAAATGCTCAAAATTTAAAGTGCTCAGAACTGGTTCAAAGTTGAACGACTGGAAAGTGCTCATCTTCCTGATTCCAGCACCGCAAACGGTTCGAAAAACGGTCGCCGTATGAGGAAGTTATGGCAAAAAGAAGAATTTGTCAATAACATTGGAAATTTTAATTTTTGGAAAAAAAATTAAAAAAGGAATATTCCATAGAATATTCCTTGGAATATTCCAGGGAATATTTCCTTTTCGACAACCAATCACAGGCTGCCACGTGGCAGGCCCGGAGGCTACCATGTGGCCCCCAGATGACGTCAGCAAGCTCATGTGCGCATGTTCAAAATTTTTGTGAGTTCAGAGTTTTGAACCCACAACCTATGGATTAACAACCCAACGCTTTGCCGTTTGGCCACGGGGTCATGTGTTGTTTAAAGGGTGAAACCATTGTAATTTGAACGTTAAAATTGTGCTGGGCGGAAACCAAAGGGGGCTAGCCCCTAAGGGCCAGCCCCCCATTTCATATGACCTTGGGCCGAGAACCGTGGGCCAAACCTAACCACCAGCGCGCAATCCAAGAATAACTGCAACGTGGTCACATGCGGAATTTGTGGGTAGTTAAGTAACAGTTAGACTGGCAGTTTTTTTGGTGGTGGCGCCAAATTTGGCGGACACCCAGATTTGGCGGAGCTAACTGGACATTAACTAAAGTTAGCTGGAGTTCTTTTAGGCTAAACTGGAGGGGATCATTAAATGGCCATAACTTTGGCTAGGAAAGGCGGTTTTGGACGATTTTTTTTTTGATTTTGGATATTTTCGACCTTTTGAAGCCATTGGTGGAGGTCTTACATCCATATGAGGTTATTTGCAGAGGTTTTGGAGCCGTGAAAGTTCTAGGAGCCACTAGGGCCCAGTATTGTGAAGACTGTATAGGGTTGCAGGTATCCATTGGAGGTGATCCAATAGTCAATCCTGAAGGATTCAAGTGTTCTGAATCTATTTTTACCATCTATTTCACCTGTATATGCTTCTATTCAGCTGTATTTTCAATTTGAGCATTTAATGAAAACAAGGACAAGCCCATTTGGGAGCTTTGGACCCAACAGACGTAACCCAGGAGGGGTGAACTGCTTTATCAACTTCTTTTGCATCTGTGGTTGAATTATTTTGTAGAAAAAATTTGTTTTAGTGTGTTAAACAGTAAAAGGAAATAAATCTGCTATGCTTAAATGGATCATGAACAGCTGAAAATTTCATTTGTTTTCTTTCTGCAAGACATGGAAATCTTTTAAACATGTATAATTCTGAATTGAATACCTTGCAAACAAATTACAAGTAGTTTCAAATTCAGATCACTGCATATTATCATAGTGACTACGCGCGTGAGGGCGTGGGGGATATCACCCACCATCCTGAAGCAATAAAGGTTGTCATATCAATCAAACCCAAGTGGGCCTCCAGCTGTTTCACACCCTGATCGAGGGTGTACTATTTTTTATTATTTGTACTTGGAGATTTGTTTAAAACATACTAACATGAGGAATTTCCTTTTTAGATATTAACCTCAAATACTTATGTTTTTGTCTTGGATGATTAATACTGGTCCCATTTACTATGTAAGTTAACAAACATACATGTAATAATCACAAATTTTGGCTTTTCAAGGATGAATTAGAGAGAAGATAGAAATTGTGATAATTAGACATTTGAGGATTTTTCTATAGTACACTATGGTCTATTATTTTTGTTTGATACTCTATAGTACACTATGGTCTATTTTTTTTTAACACTCATGTAATGTTCCTAAAATGTACATTCATACTCAATCATATTGTCATTCCTTAAGAATTTGTCAAAGGTTTGATGTCCATAAGACAATGAAGTACCCTCCTTCCCTTTTTCTACCTTTGTCACCCATTACTCTAATGATATCTTGGTTATTGAGTGCTTATCTCTAAAAAATGTCACATAGCTCCTGTAATCTAATTGTTTGTCAACTTTCTATCCAACATTACTTGAAATTTTATATGATTTTATGGGTTTTTCTTGTCATCAAGTTGTTATACAAGGGAAAATTAGACTAATATTTCTCATTCATTTCTATGCAAAAACACGGTTTTCAAAGTTATGTTGGATACATGTTTGATATTTTTAAGTGTTTAGTTGTATATTTAGATATTTTTCATGGGAATTTCATCATTCTTTGCATAAGGTGCTTTTCTTTTGGATGTTATAGGATGACATGAGTTTATATGTTGACAGGAGTTGTACTTGCTTGGTCCTATAGTCAAATTGATTTATTATTCTCAATTACCAAATCTACTATTTGCTTCTTCTGTCTTTCTAAACTTATGTGGATTAGGAATCTGATATGCTTTTCTATATATAGTTGTGTCAAATGCTCACTTTGAACAAGTGGGATTATTATACCACTTGTCAAATGATCGCTTCGCTACATGATTGTAAGTACATTATACTGGTGGATTTCCTTTTATTTCACCATATTTTTTAAGGCTTCATCTCTACCTTTTCTATTCACAAACACCCATAATACCCTCCACTCAACTTGTTTGAGTGATATTCATTTCCTTCACATATATTTGTCCTATCTGTAGATGAAGTCCTCCCTAATTTATTTTTGTTTCTAGTGGATATCCTAAGCTCTTCTAGGTATTTTTTATCTGTCTTGGTGTAATTGATCAAGTTATTGGAGCAATATAACTAGTACAAAATTTAGTAGTTTTCATACAATAAAATATGATACATTCAATGTAATTTTGAAGAAACCTAAAAAAATATTAAATAAAATATTGATTGCATCCATAAATATAAATTAATTGTTTTTTTTTACTTGGTATCATATCCATTCTTTCTTTGATTACACTTGTAATGGTGAATAACCCTTCTTTCTTTTTGAACACTTGAAACTGGGCAAACACTTTCATAAGTAAGATGTTATCTAAGCTAAAATGCTACTCAATACAAGTATACCCCTTTTCATCTTTGAATTTGTTTTGAAGCTATGCTTATATTGTAAGGCCAGGTCTAGAAAGTACCCAACATGATGTATATATTGGGGGAGTTCACTGGGCTACTTGTTGTCAAGGATCTTCCATAATAGCATATATTTGGCCTTATTTCCCCCAAAAGGTGGCACTAGTCACAAATTGAACTCATCATGATTTTATCACTGTCCATTGTTTGAATGACTCTCACAACCTAGAAGTGTCTCTAAAGATGCAAACACTTCCTCAAAATCCCCTAAAAATGCACATTTGGAAATTGAATGTAGGCATATTTAGAAATCAAAACTAAAATTATGTTCCTTTGAATTCTGAAAATCAAACTTTCACTCTGTGAAACTATAGATAGAACTAAGAACCCAACTTTCCTTTATTAATAGCGTTAAAATGGTTCTTAAAAGAATAGAACGATAGTCGATGTCAATCAATCTTGACATAAACATGAATCTCAATATGGGTGATAATATGCAACATTATATATTTAGCTCATCTAATTTATTGAGTTTTTCTTTTATATTTTATGTAAAGATCCCATTACTCCCCAACCTTTCTACATCACATTTTAATTTTATTGTAACTAGAGAGGAAATTTTATTAGCTAAATTCCAGGTTCTCAAGGATCTAATTTCCATTTCTTTGTTGAGCTTATCTGTTGTTTTTTGAATCTTCATGTTTATTGGCATTCCATTTATTTTTAGATGAAAGATGGGGCTAATTTTCTACAAATTGTTGTTGATTATTAATTGGTTTCCATCATTACATGCGTTCTATTGTAAGGAAATCATCATTGCCTGTGATATGGTGGCCTAAAATTTTTAAATAAATAAACACGTATTATGAATTAGTCACAATTGACATTTTATTTTCACCAATTGCCTAATTTTGAAGACTTGAAATTATGTTTGTTATGTTTATTGATTGATTTTATTGTAGATATCTTTCTTGTTCCATATCAGTGAAGTGAAACATCATATAGTCACTTATTTTGGTAGTGTGAAGATAATGGCTTCCAACACCTTGCTAAGCAATGTAACACACCCAACTCGTTCTCTTTGGTCAAATGAATAGGGTGTAATTTTTTTTCTTTCCTCTCTCTACTACAATTGTCTTTGGTTTGGCACTTTTTGCCACCATTGGAATCAATCCTAGCAGTTTCCTAGAGTCACCAGGTGACCAATTCCTAAGCCCATAGGCACTTAGCCTGTTAATTCCTCTACAAGTTGAGTTTCCTTTGCGACTGGTTCAACACTAGTGGTCTTGTACTCCGTGAAACGACCAAAGGCCGGGGCTAATCCCTACACCTCCTAGACTCTTCGTACTTCTTTGTGCCCCTCGTCTAATTCTATGTGAAATGACCGAGCGCTTAAATCATAGCCTTCTATCCCAACACATTAAACTTGTGCTCCATACACACCCGCTAGGGTTATACTACTGGGTTGACGTGTCCCATAGGGAACACTTGTACTCACCTTCATTGGTTGCATCCCTGCCACATGGTTTCATGTCAATCCTATGTGTCTCGGTGCTTCATATTCTGATGCATTCCTTAGCTGCGACCACTTACCTTTGATGGGGAACTCCTACTGGGATAGGATGTCAAGTGGGTCCACCCACTACGCTCACCAACCAATCAACTTCCTACAGGGGAAAGTTGTTCTTGACAACTCCCATGTCATCCCAATGCTTAGTTAGCCTGACGATCCTTTCGGTGAAGTGTTGAATTCTTCTGGGTTCAGGCGAGTGAGATGACATCATGCTAATGTCTCTTGGGCTACGTGTTGTCATGTGATTGGTGACATATAATGCTTCCTACCATACAATTCCTCAAATGGGCTCGTCTTTATGGACTCTTGGTGTCCATTATTATATGCAAATTCCACAAATGGAAGATATTCTTCCCATTTCTTGGGTTGATGCATCATGTACATCCTTAACATGTATTCCAAGATCCGATTGATCCTCGTTGTATGCCCATCAGTTTGTGGATGATAGGCTGTGCTAAATGATAATTTTGCTCCCAATCCTACAAACAATTCCTTCTAGAACCTGGAAGTGAATCTAACATCTCTATCTGACATAATCTTCCTAAGAATTCCATGTAGCCTCACAATCTCCTTTATGAATATTTGTGCTATACCACTTGCAGAATTGGTGGATTTTACTGTCACAAAATGAGCTACTTTGGTAAGTTTATCCACCACTACCATGATTGCATCATGTTGCTTAGATGTTTGGGGAATGGGGATAGACTACAAAAATCCTGCCGGATGCTTACATTCAACTTTTACCTGCTAGCATTTTAGGCATCTTGCTATGAAATCTGCCACTTAGTTCTTTAGATTTGGCTAGTGATAACACCTTTTTATGGCTGTGAGGGTATTTTGATATCCTGGGTGGCCTGAATAAGGCTTATCATGGAATTCCTTCATTATTATCCCTTTTTACTTCACCACTGTTAGGCACATAGATTCTTCATTTGAACCTGACTAATCCATTCTCTGTGAGGTGATATCCTTCATCCTCACCAGTTTGCTGCAACTTGTCTTTCATTTGATACTATTTCTCATCCTGCAGTCTAGCGTTTTTAATTCTTTCTTCTAGATTGCTGCATACAAAATTATCGCTGCGAAGGCATCAACAACCTTATTTTACTTACCTTTTATGTATTTAATCTAAAAAATTAAATTCCTTGAGCGTGGCCAACCATCTTGCTTTCCTAGCATTCAAATTTGGTTGTATAAACAAATATTGTAGTCCACTATTGTCTGACATGAGCATGAATTTCCTGCCAAGTAGGTAGTGTCACATTATTTTACTCATTCTTATTCAAATTTCTAGATTCATAGCACACTACTTGCCCTTCCTTCATTAAGACCCCACCAAGTCCTTCTTTACATGCATCTATGCCACATCTATGCACACCACGAAATCCTTGTTAGGATTTGTGATTCTCAACACTGGCACACTAGTGAGTAATTGTCTTAACTACTCAAATATTTCTACACATTGTGCAATCCACTCAAATCTTCTCCTTTTCTTTTGCAAGGCTGTAATGAGATGACCGATTTTGGAGAAATTCTGAATAAATTTTCTGTAGTATCCTGCCAATCCCATGAATTATCTAACTTCATCCACGTTATTTGTAGTTGGCCATTCTATTATGGATTTGATCTTTTCAAGGTCAATTGATGTGCCTTCCTTAGAGACGTTGTGCCCTAGGTAGTGTATCTGTGATCGGAAGAAGTCACACTTGCTGAGTTTTTCATAGAGTTTATGCTCTCTCAACATTTGTGACACTGCAACCAAATGTTTCTCATGTTCTTCTTTCATTCTTGAGTAAACTAATACGTCATCAACAATTAGTATGAAAAATTTGTCCAGGTAAGGATGCAACACTCCATTCATCATGCACATGAACGAGGCAGGGGAATTGGTAAGCCCAAAGGGTACCACTACGAATTCGCAGTGTCCATATCTTGTCCTAAAATCCGTTTTGCGAATATCTTCTTCCTTGATTCGCACTTGATGGTAGCCTGACCTCAAGTCAAATTTTGAGAAAACTATTTCTCATCTCAGCCAGTCAAAGAGATCGCCCCCTTGTTAGTGGGCACCTATTCTTAATGGTTACATTATTTAGCTATTTGTAGTCAATTCACAATGTAAGGGTTCCATCTTTCTTCTTTACAAATTATATGGGTGCTCCTTGTTAGGGTCATATCATTTAGGGTTGAAGTGTCTCCTTCCTATTATCCATTTTGAGAATTTGATGGTTGATTTACCCTATGTATCACTAAGGTGTCATAGCCTAAAGGTTTACTTGTCAAAGGAGCCATTTAGTTCTTAAAGTCCTGTGGGCAAAACAAGTCTAAATTTTTGGAAGATTTTTTTGCATATGAAGTCTGGTTTAGATCAGGTTGCAGGTGTTTTCATGATAAAGTGCTCAGAAGCAACTTTCCAATGGTACATCCGATTCTTCAAACTGACCTCTAGATCAAAAGTTATAGCTAAATGAAAATCCTTCCTCAAATCTAGAAAATAAAGGAAAAAAGGGCTAAGTATAAGTCTCAGATTTCGCATATCAGAGAATTTAAAGAGAGGAGAAGTGGAGCAAATAGAACTAGTGATCAATGATCATTGATATCACATATCAACGATCAGAGGTTCAAGAACAACAGTGAGGAAATATTCCCAATTAACGACCAACGATCGGTCATATTGGTGAATTGGCACCTTAGGAGGTCCAAGACATATCGAACATCGCAACAATGAAGGCACATCGGCGAATCAGAATTCGATGTTTGCTTGTCACAGGGGTGATCTCTCGTCAGAAATTGCAACAGTGTGATATCAAATTTGTATAGAGGAACATATCAAGTTTTCTTCTGATATGCATATCGGGGAAACACTCAATATCATGGGCCCAAAGCAATGTGGACAGGTGGCACAAGGAAAGAAACGGTATAAGAATGAATATATCTTTTATGTGTTTAAAATCAAAGTTTGGTTGAAAAGTTAACAAAGTTTTTTATAAAGCGGAGAAAGGTTAGAAAAGGTTTTTATGTGTTAAAGCCTTGGCGCGAGCCCTTCCCTTATTTTCTCTCTATGTGGATCAGGCCATGTCACTCATTGGAGATCGCAAGTCTTAAGCGGTGCAATCAAGTGCAATATTATGAAATCACTGATCTCCGAGTTTTGATATTATAAAAGGCCCAGGGGCATATGTGGTGTGGTCCCATGTATTATACATAGAGACCGTTTATAATGAAACAACATTTTAAAGAATCGGCCTCCTTTTCACCAAATCCTGAAAATCTTAAAGGGGACGTGTAAGGAGAACTTATGGGATAAGTGATTGCGACATAAGCCTATGGTTATCACCCACTAGTTTTATGGCTTAAAATCCTTTCCAAGTCATGGTTTAAAATCCTTTCCACAGTCATGATTTTATAATCTTCCATGTTTTTATGGTTTGGACTGTTCAGTAGGACCCGATAAGGCATCTAGAGGTTGTTTAGCAGGATTTTTGGTATGGTGACAAGTGTTTTGGGATTTTCCAGAGGAATAAGGGTAGATGAGGATGAATATAATTTTCTGAGTTAATGTTGTTCCTATTTGACCCGAATCTCGCTGTTTTGATAAAACACACCTTTTGATCCACTTAGGGGATAAATGCAATGTATCTAGTCCTTGGGCCGAAAAGGTATTTAAAGGCTAAGTATACAATGTAACAAGGGATAATGGGGAGTTGTTGAGAGTAGGAGGAGGCCCTGTATGTAAAATTCTTAATAAAAATCTCAGAGCAGGCTTTTCTACCAGTTTCAGAGATTCCTGTGGTGTGTGTTTTCAGGTTTGTGTTTCCTTTGTGTTAAACTAATATTCATTTATGAAGTTATTATCTTGACTTCATTCCTATATGCTCAATATAATTGTGGATCTTATACATGCTAGAATTATTTATTGCTCTGTCACGGTTCTTCTGAATATTTGGCCATTAGTTATGTAACAAAATTCATGACCATATGCTCTGTTACATTTGATTGAATATTTTTGTGTTTCCTTCATTCTTCATTATACTACAACCGATAATTGACTTGAAATATGTGCACCTACCTTGCCTCTGTTATCTAGATGGCACATGTATGCCATGATGTTCTATGATCTTATACTTCAGTGGCCCTCTTTCCCAACAATCTTCATTAAGTCTTATATCATCTACCTTTTGAGCTTAATAACCACTCTATCCTATTAGTCTTTCAATTGATAATTGATCTAGCAAGAGAGCCCTCTCTAAGGTTAGGGGGACTAGACCTTAACCTACAAGTGGTTTGTGGTTATATCTGGGATCCCTTTCCTCAACCTTAAGGGATTTACAAAGTGCTAACATAGTGGCACTGTTGTCGAGGAGTGAAGGTTTCATTTTCTCTAGAAAAGTTCATCAAAGTTTCAGATCCGATAGCTGATGGCGGACAACAGTCATACACAGAAAGGATGAATCATTCACCCGACGACTCCGATTTCAGAGGATCCAGAAGATCAAATGTTCATGGTGATTCCACTGATCAAAGGAAATTAATTTTGGTTAACTGTTTTCAATATGGGTTCAAGAACAAATGCCAGGTATGCACCTATGGATAGATCTCATATTCCTGGTTCCATCATTTAAAAATAAAAAAGGAGATGGTGCTGTTGTACATATGTTAAAGTTTCATTTGCATGTACATAATCTTGGGGTTAAGTTTCCTGAGGACTATTTAATGAAGATGTTCATGGAAATCTTAAAAGACAAAGTTATATCCTAATATGAAGGTTTGTCACCTTCCAGTTTGTGTTCTCTTACAAATTTTCACACAATCTTTTATGAGCATTTTAAGGAATTTTGTCCTCCCAAGCCTTGGTTGAAAAATGTTGTGCATGTTTTGAAGAATTCTTCCAATATCTGGAAATTTTTATGGGGATGAAGAATGTATGGATGATGAAATTAAAGAAGCCCTTTGTGAATTTTCATCCCAATGTCAAGAACAGAAAACATAAGAGGTCTGTTGCCCATATATTCATGAAGATTCCCAACATGCAACAATTTCTGTAGCTGAAGATGAAATTGATCAGACAAAGGTCGATGAAGAAATGCAACAAGTTTGTCCTCTTGAGCCTGATCAACGTATTCAACAGACTATTAATGATCAAGAAGAGGAGAGCAGTGAAAAATAAGGGGTTGTTTTAGAGCCTCTTTCACATGAAGATCTGCCTCTAGGTTTAGAAAATGAAGAGTTTGCTAAAGAAGAGAAAGTTGTCCCGGATCCTATGGATGTGCACTTTATTGCTGTGGTTGCCTCAATTGAAGAGGGTGAGATTAATGAATTGAATGTTTCAATTTCTCTAAAACAGATTTTTCTTACTGATCATAAGGTGAAGGTAGCCAATTATGTTTTTGAAGATCCTTTTGCTGGCCTCTTGGAACCATTGAAAGAAGAGGATTGTTATCCCATGGCTAGTTTGTTGCAAGATTCATGGAAGCTTGCACTCTTTACCAATGTTGGTTTTCAGGATCAATTGAATTTTGAGTTGTCACTCTCTTTCTTTTTCTGTCTGCTCAAGACAACTATGAGAAGAACTCAGTCAAGTAGCCATTTGCTTGACTGACTGCATTGGAGAGAAGAGATTACCTAGTGTATATACTATCAGCAGGTGTGGACAACCATCATCATGGTTTGAAGCCCGAGGAGAAGGCCCTAAGACTTTGGTTATGTGCTATTAAATTTATTATTTCTTTTAAAGTTTTAAAATATGTAAATTAGTCAGTTGTTAGTCAGTTTCTATGTTGACTCTGTTGCCCAATGGTTAGGACATTATTCTGCTTTTTTTTCTTGGCACCTCACAGGGAGGATGCCATCCCCATTGAAGCCAACGTTAGGGTCATATCATTTAGGGTTGAAGTGTCTCCTTCCTATTATTCATTTTGATAATTTTATGGTCAATTTAGCCTATAAATCACTAAGGTTCATAGCCTAAAGGTTTACTTGTCAAAGGAGCCATTTAGTTCTTAAAGCCCTGTGGTAAAAAAAAATCTAAATGTTTGGGAGATTTTTTTCATATGAAGTCTAGTTTAGATCATCTTGCAGGTACTTTCATGATAAAGTGCTCAAAAGAAACTTTCCAATGGTATATCCAATTCTTCAAACTGACCTCTGGATCAGAAGTTATAGATAAATGCAAATCCTTCCTCAAATCCAGAAAATAAAGGAAAAAATGGCTAAGTCCCTGATTTCGCATATCAAAAAATTTCAAGAGAGGAGGAGCGGAGAAAAGTGAACCAGTGATCTGTGATTTCTAATATTGCGTATCGACGATAGGAGATTCAAGCACAATAGTGAGGACATATCACGATTAGCCACCAACGATTAGTCATATCGGCGAATTAACACGTCAAAAGGTCCAAAAATATCCTTAGCAACTACAAAAATATGGTGACATACTCATCACTGGGTAACTGTCCCATTTTGAGTTTATAAAAATCTTTTGTTTCGTTATCATAGTATCATTCAAACAAGTATTTATCTCTGAAGAGCTTCTCAAACTCTTCCCAGGTCAGCTCCTCCTCAGTGATGGCTCTAAAATTATTCAAGTCTTCCCACCATATGTCGACTTCCCTTTCAGATTATATGAAACAAATCTAGCCTTCATATTCTCAGAATAGTAATGTATTTTGAAAAAAATATTCATTCCTAGTAGCCATGCTTTTTCATCCTCTTCTTTCATGCCCCCATCAAATGTAGGTGGTTTTGTGTTCTTAAATTCCTCAGGCATATGCTCCCTTTATTTTCTTGCTGAATGAGAGTGATGGTGAGAATGGTAATGTCTCCAGGCATCAGGTTTAGAGGGTTTGCTTGAATACTGCATGTACGTGCTAGTTCCTCCTCTAGGGGTGCTAAAAATTTCACCTCCAGGCACAATGTCCTCACTTCCTTGCCTGTGCCTTTTCCTGGATCTGCCACCACCTCCTCTGTTGGTGTTTTCTTCTGTTTATTAAAGGCTTTTTCTATCTCTATGAGTTTCCCTCCTCTCAGATTGCCTATGCCTTTCCCAATTCAAGAGACTTTGCAAGATAACTGCATTGATATTTGCTTGCCTTTCTTGGGCTCTTACCAAAGGGGCTTCACTAGGGGAGCAATATCATACCACGTGGGTTCATATTGGGGGGTATTTATTGAGGAAAAAATGAGATAATATATTGGGGGTAGAGGGTTTTTATATTGGTAGGTATAAAAAATGGAGCCCAAAGTTAATGGAAAAATATAAAGGGGTATGAAAAATGCTAATGAAAAAATGGATGCCTACAATATCTAGTGAAAGTAGGGGTTTTTAAATTGGGAGGGTGTATTGGGTTCATATTGTTAAGGTGTTAAATAATGTGATTTTTAGAGGTATTTCCCAATATGTAGTCAAATTAAGGGTATTATTTAATATGCCACGAATGCACGTGATATGTAAGAGGTTCATTGAGTGAAGCCCCTGTGGCTCTTACCAACCTCTCATTACTAGCTTGAAATATTCTCACCTCATCCCTTAGACTTCTCAAGGTATCTATCCAGCCATCCAGTCTGGAGAATGATTCCCTCCACCTTGGCCAATTGATCTCTCTTCTTCATTAGCTCTAACCCCCTCCACCTTGGCCAATTGATCTCTCTTCTTCATTAGCTCTAACCCCCTCCACCTTGGCCAATTGATCTCTCTTCTTCATTAGCTCTAACCCCCTCCACCTTGGCCAATTGATCTCTCTTCTTCATTAGCTCTAACCCCATCGATTCCATGTTATGATTGATTGGAATTGTAATCAACCATTCTGGTCCTCATCACTGTGACTTATTTTGTTTAATGCTGCATGTGATGTGCTGTCAATCATACACATTGTTAGACATTTCAAAATAATCTTGCAAACTCAGGATCAATATTTTACCATGGAGATTATGCTGTGACAAAATAGTCATGTTAGTGTGTCAATTACATTTCCAAATCATATGCATCAATCATTCAATCCCTTCAACATGATAATCATACTAACAACCTAAACATGACAAAAACAATCAACAAATTCATGATTTACAACCATAAAACACACAACATGACCATAGTCCCATTCTCAAACAATTTTCAATAATACTAGCTTGTCTTTCTTTCCTGCAACCCATAATCAAGAAATAAATTTTACTTTTAACACTTAGATAGTTAATTTTCTTCATTTCATTTCTTTTTTTTTTGTTATCATCACTTGCTCATGAAGAAATCTCATCCAGTCTAGTTTTGAACCTGGATAACTCTGATACCACTCTGTAATGCATCCAACCCCTTCTCTTTGGTCGAAGGAATAGGGTGTAAATTTATTTCTTTCCTCTCACTGTTGCAACTATCTTTGGTTTCGCACTTTCTGCCACCATTAGAATCAATTGTAGCGGTTTCCCAGAGTCACCGAGTGACCAACGAATAAGCCCATAGGAAATTAGTCCATTAAGCCCTCCACGGGTTGAGTTTCCTTTGCGACTAATTCAACACTGGCGGTCTTGTTCTTCGCAAAATAACCAAAGGCCGGGGCTAAGCCTTAAAACTCCCAACCTCTTCATACTTCTTTGCGCCCCTAGTCTGCTTCTACACGAAGTGACTGAGGGTTAGTGCTTATCCTGTAGTCTTCTATCCTAAAGCAATAAACTTGTGTCCCATACACACCCATTAGGGTTATACCGCCGGGTCGACATGTCCCGCGGGGACCAAACGTCCTCACCTTCATTAGTCACAACTCTGTCACACGTTTTCCCATTAATCCTCCATGTCTCGAAGCCTCATCTTCTGGAACATTCCTTAGATACCCCCACTTACCTTCGTTAGGTAACTCCTACCGAGCTAGGTTTTCAAGTGGGGCCACCCACTATGATCATAAACGAATCAACTTCATGCTGGGGCAAGCTGTCTCTAACAACTCCCATGTCATCTCGATAATTAGTCAGCCCGATGATCCTTCCAGTGCAATGTTGAATTATTTCGGGTTCAGGCTAGCAGGATGATGTCACGTTGACATATCCTAGGGTACGTGCCAACCTGTGACTGGTGACACGTGTCACTCAGATTTGGCCCATGTGGCCAACCAAAACATTGAGTCTTCCTGCTATGTGTCCCCCATAAAACCACATCACACTGACATCACCTACTATCGTTTACTCCTGTGAGCCATTGAAACACTGCCATGTGTCCATCTGGAAGAGAGAGAAAGGTCCTTCGACCCTTTGCTTTGAATCGATCCCCTTTGTTATTCAAAAACCACCGAGTTTTGGAAATGAATTTGACACCACCCCAAAGCAGTTTGTGGGTTTAGAAGTGTGCCACCAGAAAAACTCCCAGTTGTCAATCTGCGCGTTCAACAGTCTAGGAGAACCTCTTCCGGGACCCCAAGGCTTAACACGACTACCAAATTGAGGCCCACCAGAATGCCACCGTGTGGCCCAACGTCCATCTCCCAACGTTTCCACTTTTCCTCCCTTTAAATTCCTTAGGGAGGAACTTGGCGGGGTGACGTGTTATGCAGGCTCTGCCCAATTCGTTCCCATTGGTACATGCTTTCCTACATGGCCTGAAACTCACATTTCAATGTTTAACCATGTGCACCCCTTTTATTACGCTGCGTGATTACCTTCGAGCTATCATGTTAGGTGGGCTCCACCCGTTTTGTTCCTTCCCGATGCTTACCACTTGTGCCTCATTTGAAATATTCTAGGGTGCACTCGTCAGGATGGCTTCATCACTGTCTCCTTTTATTGTGTCTTTACTGATGTCCTAGGCCTACATGGGTTGTTGGCCAACCCACCCACCAATGGTAACACCACTGGGCACACGTAATCTTCCATGTCATCCTACCCTACTCATCTTGCTCTTATCATTCTGTGCACCTTAGTGAATGATCCAGCTTTGAGCTAATGGGATGGCCTGTCAATGGGGTACCCTTTGACCAATTGCGTAGCTTCCAGGCTAGCGTGGCTTCCAATTTATCCTGATTTTTTGTCACTACTTCCTTCGGTGTCCCTTTGGGGTAAACCTTCTGGTGACGTCAACACCCCTCCCGACCAATCACGCGCAAGGAGAATTCATCTCCTATAATAGGGAGGGGATTAAGCTTATCCAATTGATTCTATAAGGTTGGAGATTCACTCCTCTGTGCCACAACATTTCCATGTCCCTCACCAATTTGCTATGGCCTAATCAGGGGACTTCGGTGTTGCTTCAAGTGATGAAGTAGAAGGGGATCTCTGCGATCACCCCAAGGATAAGCTTGACTGGTACACAGTCTCCTCTGAGCCAATATTTTCAACTACAACTCTGCTTCAGAGGTCTGACAAACCTCCATATCAAGGTCAAGCTTTGATGCCTTTGCTAAGGGTTTGCTATCACACTGTAGGGTACTACCCCTCTTGAGCTTGGGTGATATTTTCATCAATAGGTTTCCAACTCGTGGGCATTCCTTGCCTGGTGTCACAGGCGCTCCAATGCCCATTATTTATCACAAGCTTGGTGTGAGCTTCCAAGATGTTTCCACCTCTCTTGTTACATGCTAATAATTCCAGAATCCATGTCAAGCCTATAAGCAACTCCACGACACCATTCTAGGGTTGCTGGGGCATTTGGCTATTTGTAGGGATACACAACCCTCATCGCCAAGATCCCTGTGGCGGGAATGGTGGCTGCTGCAAGTGCAAGGTTGGAGGCCATTTAGGTAAGGATTCTGGGTGCTTTGGCCTAGTGGTAATCCTCCACTGCATTGAGAACAAGATCACCTTATGGCACAATGAATTGTAACCCGACAAATAATGGATGTAAACAAATGCAGACCCTTCTACACAGGTGATATCCATGCATTCTTTGTATTGATAAAAAGGGTCTTCGAACCCACCATTCTTTTTAAGTTTATTTCCGAGTTCTCATGACTCTAGCCATGACCTGTGATGAGCTATGATATTTCTCTTATTAAATTATGTATGTGTTGCTTCCCGCACTGCTAAAAATATATGAAGATTAAGACTCAACTTAACATTATGGCTTAGGCCTTAGCATTATGTGGTTGTTATATACATATATATTTTCCTTGCATCAGGTGCTCTGAGCCTACTATCAACAATTATCACTCACATTTGCTTTAGATCCAACACACATACAATCATATATTTGACATATATACATAAGTAACATGTTTCCACAATGATGCATTATAGATGTGAGTAACAATGGCACAAAACGCAGTCCTTAATACAAAACCATCAACAATGCAATGTGATTCATTAAAGGAAATAAACAAGCTTTCACATATTACTCATCTTTAATCTTGTAGGTCAACTGAGTCTAGGACTAGGACACTCCACCCAACCGTAGACAACTACATCCACTTTCACTTACAATTGTCACCCCCGAGCTAGATTCTAGAGTCTAAGGGGGAATGCTTGCTTCTGGAACTGCACAACAACTTCCAGCTAGCATAGGGACTCTAGAGGACCTCTCCCTTAATACCACCAGCCAATGGATTATTTATTTGCCAACAAATGGAGTCCAGTGGTGCCCCACCTCACCCCAAGTGCATTCACAATGATTCACCCCCTCCTAAGAGTCCAGAATCCACCGTGTTAATAGGTCACTGTCAAATTGTCTTTGCTCCAGTCCTTCATTGCTTCTACTTCATGAAGGCCTCTTCTTAAGATGTTAAATGGCTCCAGGGATTCCATCCCAACCCACAACCTCTAGGTACCCAAGTTGTTAAAGGGCTCTAGAGACCTCTGTCTCAACCCACAACCTCTAGGGACCCAAGCTGTTACAGGGCTCCAGGGATCCTATCTCACCCACAGTCTCTAGGGACAATGAACCTTACTCCTTCTCTTCTCTTCTCTTCAAGCTGCTCATTGAAAGCTTCCGTTGGAGGCTCGATCTCAATCTCTTCTCAGTTTTCCTCCAAAGTAAGGTTTCTACCCTTGCCATGAGAATACAAATGGGTCTCCTCTGTAAAGGCCGAAGCCTCTCTCCTCGAATTCTTTGTCTGGTTCAAATGGCTTCCCCTATGGTTCAAACTCCTTCTTGCTGATCTCCCTTCTTCAAGTGCTCTCACAAGTTCTGATGCCCTCTGCTCCTGTTCCAATGCTTCTTGAATCGTCCCCCCTTTCTCTATTCAAATGCTTCTCTTTCTTGTTGGTCTGCATTTCTATCCACCTCAATTACTGTCGCGTAGTTGCTGTTTCTACAACCTTCATAAATTCCTGCCTTCTTTCTTGTTGTAATTCCTATAGCAAGCATAGGCCTGAGCACTTTTCTCAACTCATTTAATTGTAGGAATTGGTTTATTAACTTCCTACACTAGCCAACCTTCAATATTTGTCCTCAAACTTAGGTTTCTTTTTTTTTCACAAGAAACCATCACATCCCAAGCAACAATTCTCCTCCCCTAACTTTGGAATTCATTTCCCTTGAATTAGTCCCCTTTTTTTTTCTTTTAATTTCAACATTGCAAATTATTTACATTAGATTTACAATGTGGCTCATAAGAGACCCTTGGGTGGGGCTGTTACAAGCAACCATGCCTTATGCTTATGTAAGTTAGGTCCCTTTTTTAGTGTTTGGGTGTGGATATATGCCTGCAATATTATTGAAGTTTGTGCTTAGTTCCAAATTGATTGTCTTATATTTCTGTATTTAATTAATTTTATTATAGATCTTTTTTTGTGTTGAGCACAAATAATTTCATTATTCATCTTGAAATGTTCTTTTTGTTGCTTATTTGCTTCAAAATTGAAAAGCTTACACATATTTTTTTTTTGAATTGTCTAATTGCTATGAAATGTTTAGGGTTCCATTATCAATTTGACAAATGAGATCTGCAACTGAACTATTGAATTGAAAAAATAGTTCACCTTGTCTCCTAATTCTAATTTTTTTCATTGTAGTAGCATGACACATTAATGGATATTTAATTTTATTTATCAGAACAAAATAGTTTTTAATTTTTAATTGTTAAATATATTAGTTACAACAAGGATACCCTAGCCATACTACTAGGATTATTTATACCGATTAGAAATGTTTTGGCTAATTTATTTTACCACTACCTGTGTTGGATATTGTTGTAGCAGCTACAACCACCCTCCGAAATTTTTCCTTAGCTTCATTTTGGAGCCTCCCTACCAACATTTTACAACAACATGTCTTGCTTCGTGAAGTACATAAGCTTCATGGTTTTTCTTGCAGAAAGGCATCCTATCTATCAGAGCTTGATGCATCCCCATCATATGTTGTTTTTCCGAAATTGGTCCAGCTGTAGGCTGAGCAACTCCCTCAAGAAATTGCGCAATGCTAGAGGGCAACCAACCTTCCCTCCAGAAATTGCGCAATTCAATCTGGAAACCTGTTGGGCTCTAGAATTGTGCAATTTTGCCAGTCAGGCTTCATCCAGAAAATTGCGTAATTCTTCTCAGTAGGGCTTCTCAGCCCAGGAATTGCGCAATCTTGGGTAGCAGTCAGCTGCTCTACCCGAAAATTGCACAAATTTCCTGGACATCCAGCCCAGCTCCCTTCCAGAAATGCGCATTTTCTCCCAGTAGTTGAGCGAGCTCATGCATGTCTAGTTGGGTTGACCAGTTCCACACGGAACTGAGCAAAGATGACTTGCATGCATGGACTACTTCTCTTAAGGCAGCGTGCAAAGGCATCCCTTGTTTCAGGGATCTATTTTTAGCAACTGGAGGTTACATGCAAGGATCATTTCACAAACCTCCCACCAAGTGTCACTTTCCCTAGATTTGTGGCATGCGCATTGCAACCTCGATTTTATCAAAACTCATCAACCAGATGCTGCAGAGCTCATTCCTCATATCAACCTTGTAGCTCTGACATTCCACATTGCATCTAGGAGTTGTTGGCACATTTAGCTCAACTGTTTTGTGGTAAGCCTGCTTTCCATGTCTTGTGTTGCATTTCTAGCACTTTTTGTGTTTTTCTTTGTATGAAGGATGTCTGCTTGATTTTAGTGAGCACTTGCTGTCATTTTGATACATACTAGCTTGTACTAGCACCATTTCAGTTTTCATTAACATCTCACTACTGTCGCATGCATGAAACTGTTTTTCACGAACGGTCGCCGATTCAGCGACTCACCTCACCCACATGCATGTTTTTCCGTTTTCTGAATCTGTCATTCACTGTTTGCATGCATGATCATTCACTTATGCTTACACTCAGTATATCCATGCATTCACATTCACATTCGCTTTCAGTTTCCCGTCGGCGAGTCTGGGTAGCCTTGGCCCAGCCTCTACCTCACCAAGACATCATTGTGCAAACTTGAGAGGGAAGGCTCTGTCTTCCTCTCAGGAAATGCACATTTATGCCTGGTGACTATTCTCCAATATTCAATTGCACAATTCTGAGGGACAGTGACTGTTGGCCTAGAAAATTGCGTAATGTAGTCACTGAGCCTGCAACCATTGCCAGCTGAGATTGTGCATTGTGCAATTCCAACAGTCAAAAGCCAGACTGGACTGTGAATTACATAGTTCCATCATTCAGTTAGCCTTACAGTAGCTCAGATTGTGCCTTGTGCAACTTTGGTAGTCAGTCTCCCGACCTCCCTGCGGAAATTGCACAACCTTCATGGTCAGTCACATAGGTATGTTGCAAGCCAGTTCTCAAGTTCATTTTGGTTTTTGACTGACAGATTGCTTGCCATGAGTGTTGCCATGTCCCCAGGTATCGCAAGTGTTCATTTACCTCTCAACAGTACAGGTACAATGGTTCCCAAGAGAGCAGAGTTGAAGACACCGTTTAGAGCACACGGGTATGCAGTCAATCAAGTGTCTATGGACTTGTCTACCCACAAAGACATCAAGTTGTTCATAGGAAAGGACATCAATATATGACAGAAACAACATCACAGTGAGCAACATCATGAACAATAGCTGAAGGCAACATACCAGATGTAACGAATGAAAGAAGAAGGTTGTTGACAACACAGAGGTGGAACAAAGTTGCAAGCTCAAGCAGATCCACTTGTGATGAAAGAAACTTTGGAGGCTCAAGCTATGAGGTGGTGACACAACATGAAGATCACCCGAATGTAGAAGAACAGAACAGAGAAGGAGTTGCATGTGCTCAAGCAACAACTCAAGGAAGAATAGGAGCTGCATAGACAAGAGAATGCGTTGCAGTGAGAACAGGTACAACAACAGGCGCAACTTTGACTCATGGATGAAACTGCACCTGTACAAGTTAAAGATCCATCCCAACAGCTGGCATGGAACAGACATGGTGAGCAGTGTTGTTGATCGAATGCAAGGGAATTTAGCAGCATGCATATCATTGTGCGCACGCATGCGATCCCACCCATTTAACACACTCACTAAGGAAAAGACAAGAAGAAAGTCCAACTGGAGCTGAACATGTAGTTTCTAGTTGATGCGCATGACCACCAACACACACTAGAATATCAAAATGAACACTATGCATCAGTGTGTTGTCGGTTCATCCACACCCAAGAAGACCATGCGCATGCTAGCAGAAGAGTTGGATGGAGGAGCCACACCAATGCACCAAATGCAATGGAGGCAAGATTTCACTTCAACAAGATATCACCATGGAGCACATGCACGCCATCATGGATGACCAATCTTGGCATCAACTCACCACATTCACCATGACAAGCATGTCAAAGAGTTGGTCACCACAATGGTCCGAGTGTCATTGATGTCTTGCGTGGCTTGCTCAAGTCATTTTGTCTCACATGAGCACATGTGCATTGTAATGTAACGTCTTGTCAAGTGGAAGTTCAAGTGTCGATAGTTGGACATAACAATCATAGAGTAGATGAAGAGTCATGAGGGTAGATGAACTGTCACGAAGGGGAATGTCAAGGGTCACCCCACCCTTTGCTATAAATAGAAACTCATAACTCATTCATTGTAAAGGCTTTTGGTCAGCCAAGCTTCCGATAAGACTATATTGGGGAGAGCTTGGATAGTATTGTAATGAGCCTTGGCTTCTCCATTGCGCAGAGCTAGTACATCTCTTTGGAGGAGCAGGCAGTTGTGGCTGTAATGTTCTGCTATCAGAACTAGTGGTTGGACATGGATGTATTTTATGACTGGAACTTACACTTCTTAATATAACAAGAGCCAACACATTTCATGCATATGTTGTATTGTATTCTATGCTATCTGGTTTACTCTAAATGATATATATATTGGTTTGCTTACGCATGCATGTATAGCTATCTGTGTATGTATGTATGAATCTTTCTGAAATGTGCTATTGGTTTAACCATCACTTTGGATTGCTTTCTAACTTGCCTTCCATGTTGTGATGCATCTTCGCTCGTGTGTTCCCTTATTAACTGCGTGCTATCATAGGTTTCCAAGGGGTGCACTCATCTCAACCCCTGTGTGTTAGAACCTCTCATGCACCTTCTTTGGCTCACTACAGCTGTCACACCCTTGCTACCAACATAGTTATCTTACTTGTCTCTATGCGAAATTGTGGTCAAGGCATTACCATACGACCCACTGCTGGGACTCCTACACCAAACTATGTGAGTTCTGATTGGGACTTCTTACCAGGGAGATCCTCTTACATGTTGGTGGGTCAAGCACCGTCAACATTTGGCACTAGAAGGAGGGCCAAATGACAAGCGGAGTCCTCACATCTATTTTGAATATGTACATATCTATCATGATTAACTGCCGAGTTGCTCTTATGGAGTGTATGTCTTATGGAAACGATTTCATTATCTCGGAAAAGTTATCGGATAATTTGTCTCATAAAGCATATGATGGTGGAGGCTACATAAAGTTGGTTAGGTACACGGTCAGATTTGTAGGCTCATGTGAAAGACATGGATTCTTTGAAGAATACATGAGTTGTGCATTGTTCGTCTACACACTTTGAGGGCACCCAATGCACTGGTGTGCCACACTGCCTGAAAAATCTATTCATTCTCTTTCTCATCTGGTCACAGAGATAGACCGTGCTTTCAATCACTTCGACCGTAAAGCACTCAACAAAGAAATTTTGAAATTACGGAAATCACCCAATGAATCCGTTGAATAGTTTTACATGCACTTTTGTAATCTTGCATACCGATTCCACAAAGATGATATTGATTGGGAATTTCTCAATGGAAGATTTGATTATCTTATTCACATATCCGAACCCCGCTCAACACACTTCTGTGATGGAGTTGCGCAAACACACGTAGACACAATTGCTATAAAAAGTGACTGTCCACCTTGACCTCACCAAACAACTCCACCACCGTGGAGTGGTGTGGCAGATCATGCACACACATCTGTTCAACTATCACATCCTCTCACCCCACATGCTCTTGATATCTGCGCAGATTTGGCTTGCAAGCATGTTGGTTGTCACGTGGATTTGTTCCCTCGACCTTCGTCCTCATGCTTTGTTGATCCTCCAGATTGTACTATATTGTGTTCTCCCATTCCGGACTCCTCACCTGTTGTGAACAAGGATTAAGTTGTCGACGGAGTTGGTGTTATGTAGCCAACATGTGCCATCATTCATGATGAGTGTGTGCGAGAATCTAAAGAAGAACCCACGGTGAAGGATGACTCCCTTCCAGCTGCGTCTCATCCATTTTATCCTGACATCCCTTATGATTCTGCCACTGTTGATCTCCCCTGTGAAAACCCATTTCCGGCTGTTTCTACTTACGATCATTCACAGTACACATCAAAGGTCAGTCTGTCATTATAGGGCAGAGAGGACACATCTTCTTCAGAAAGTTCGTTCAGTCTGTCATCTATCTTTCTTGAAACCACAGAGGGTGAACATCTTTACTTCGCATCTACCCCTCTGCCCGATTCATCAAATCATGAGGATGATAACAAAAATCTTGAATTTTCTGATCTTGGTTGTCATGATCTATCCACTTCCTCATCCGATCATGATGTTGATTCAATCATTTTTAATTTGTCCAAGGCACTGGTCTACAATGATCTCTTTGTCGATGAAGTCAAAACCCCGCAAACTGTCGAGGCACTTCAGCCCGAGCTGATGGTTATGTTAGGCCCTCGCTGTCCTGAGGTTGGCTTCACTTCCAGTCAAGAAATTGTTGAAACACTCAAGGCTCCTCATCACTCTCTGCTTTGCATTGAAGATCAACCAAATACCCAGATTTCGCTTCATCCACTCGAACTACACGATCCCATTGCTCATGCATTGGATGAATCTTACACAGAAAGCACACATGCACAATTAAGTGGTCTAGCTTTCTCACGTTTGCTTGCTTGTCATAGTCAAGAGAATACACATACTCAACATCTGCACATAGTGTAGCACATGACCATGGCAACTCCACATAATGCATGTCATGCGCTTTCACTCATTTTCGTTATGTGGACGCTTTTAAAATCAGAGTGTGTTTGTCTTCACTATTACTTCTTTCTTGTCTGCTGGTTCACACAACTGTCCTGTTTGCGAACCATGCCTTCAACCAACATCGGTCAACCAATGCGCCGGTGGCTGCATTGGAAGTATCACTTCACGTGAGATGGCCCATGCACCATTAGCTTAGGAGTAGGAGTAGTGTTTTCTTTCAGTCTGTTTTCTTACATGCTTGTTTTCTTACTTGCTTTGTTGGTTTGTTTGTCTGCTTGCTTGTTTGCTTATTCGCTTTTCTTTTTATTTTGCTTCTGCTTCTGCTTCTGCTTTATTGTTTGTTTTCTTGTTTTGTTTGTAGGTTAGTTTCGCATGAAACCATGTATGGCTCTTGAAACAAGTTGGGTAAAGTACAAGAAGACTTGTACAACTATCAACATTTGGTTATCTGTTGCCCGTTCTCTTATGTAAGAACTTGTTGTCTTAAGTCCATGATATATCAATGGAAAATATGTACTGTTCGAAGTAAACCTTGGTGAAAAAACAACGCTTGCGTGCTAACTAGTATCACCTACTCAGGTTTGTTTTTTTTTTTTTTGTGTTAACCCTTGTCAGCCTAGTCAAGTAGAGTAAGGTGCGGGGGAAAACCTTAATAGGCACGTCAGAGGTATAATAAAATACTTATTTGCAGGAACAACCTCTTCTGCTCTCAATAAGTTGGGATCCCTCTTCCGCCTCTTAAATGAATAAGTGTTATGCAGAGTTATGAAAAAATGAAAAATGAAAAAGTGGAAAAAGTTTGAAAAAAATGAAAATGAATAGGGCAAAAGAAGAGAAAGGCTTCCTACACAGAGAGGTGATGCAAGTAACTCCGCAGGGGTAATAACCAGGCTCACTGGCAGTGAAGCCATGCTTGTGTTCCTATGTGACTTAGCCGGGGTACTTTCCAGAACTGTTGGCAGTGGAGCAACACCAGAGATGAAACTAAGACTCTCACGACTATACTGCTTGTGCACTAATATACCCCTCAACCCCAATCGAAACAACTGTGTTGCCTTGGCTTGGAATGTGTGTTAATCGACCAAGAGCTTGGCAGATGCTACATCTTACAATCAAGCTAGTGTGGGAACCAGGAGGAACTAAGAACTGAACAATACTCTCGGATGTGTTAGACTTGCTTTTCATGAGCAAGGTCCATTCAAAGAGCTGGAGTTCTACCAGTGTGTCACCAAGTGTTGTAGCGGCTACAACCAACCTCCAAATTTTTTTCTTAGCTTCTTTTTGGAGCCTCCCTACCAACCTTTCACAGCATCATGTCTTGCTTCGTCAAGTACATAAGCTTTAGTGTTTTTCTTGCAGAAAGGTAGCCTGTCTATCAGAGCTTGATGCATCCCCCTCACAGGCTGTTTGTCCAGACCTGGTCCAGCTACAGGCTAAGCAACTCCCTCAAGAAATTGCGCAATTCTGGAGGGAAACTAACCTTCCCTCCAGAAATTGTGAAATTCAGTCTGGAAACCTACTGGGCTCTAGAATTTTGCAATTCTTCTAGTCAGGCTTCATCCAAAAAATTGCACAATTCTTCCAAACAGGGATGCTCAACCCAGGAATTGCGCAATCCTGGGCAACAGTCAACTGATCTGCCCAGAAATTACACAAATCTCCCAGGAAGCCAGCCCATCTCGCTTCTAGAAATGCGCATTTTCTCCCAGCAGTTGAGTGGGCTCATGCATGTGCAGTTGGGTTTTCCACCTGGGACCAAGTAAAGCTGACTTGCAAGCATGGGATGCTTCTCCCAAGGCAACATGCAAAGGAATCCATTGTTTCAGGGATCTATTTTTAGCAGCTAGAGCTTATATGCAATGATAATTTCACAAAACTTCCACCAAGTGTCGCTTTCCATAGATTTGTGGCATGCACGTCACAACCTCGATTTTATCAAAACTCATCAACAAGACATTGCAGAGCTCATTCCTCACATCAACCTTGTAGCTCTGACATACCGCATTGCATCTAGGAGCCATCGGCACATTTAGCTCAACTGTTTTGTGGTAAGCTCACTTTCCATGTCTTGTGTTGCATTTCTGACACTTTTTGTGTTTTGCTTCATATGAAGGATGTCTTCTTGGTTTCAATGAGCGCTTGCTGTCATTTTGATACATACTAGCTTGTAATAGCACCGTTTCAGTTTTCATTAACATCTCACTACTATCGCATGCATGAAACTATTTTTCACGAATGGTCACCGATTCGGTGACTCACCTCACCCACATGATTGTTGTTCCATTTTATGAATCTATCATTCATTGTTTGCATGCACAATCATTCACTTATGCTTACACTTAGTATCACCATGCATTCAAATTCACATTCGCTTTCAGTTGCCTGTCGATGAGTCTGGGCAGCCTTGGCCTAGACTCTGCCTCACCAAGACAACATTGTGCAATCTTGAGAGGGAAGGCTTTGTCTTCATCAAATAAAATGCGCATTTTTCCTAGTGATTGTCCTCTAGTGTTGCATTGCACAATTCAGAGGGAGATTGACTGTTGGCCTAGAAAATTGCACAATGCAGTCACTAAGCCTGCAACCATTGCCAATTGAGATTGCGCATTGTGCAATTCCAACGATCAACAACCAGACTGGACTGTGCATTACACAGTTCCAACAGTCAGTCAGCCTCCCAATAGCCCAGGTTGTGCCTTCCGTAGTCTTGGCTGTCAGTCTCCCGACCTCCTGGCGGAAATTGCACAACCTTCATGATCAGTCACACAGGTATGTTGCAAGTCATTTCTCAAGTTCATTTTGGTTTTTGACTGACAGATTTCTTGCCATGAGTGTTTCCATGTCTCCAGGTATCGCAAGTGTTCATCTGCCTCTCAGCAATACATGTACAATGGTTCCCAAGAGAGCAGAGTCGAAGACACCATTCAAAGCACATTTGGGGATGCAGTCGATCAAGTGTCTATGGACTTTCCTACCCACAAAGACATCAAGTTGTTCGTAGACAGGGACATAAAGATATGACAGCAGCAACATCACAACGAGAAACATCATGAACAAAAGCTGAAGGTAGCATACCAGATGCAATAAATGCAAGAGGAAGGTTGTTGACAACACATAGGAGGAAAAAAGTTGCAAGCTCAAGTAGATCCACTTGTGGTGAAAGCAACTTTGGAGACTCAGGCTATGAGGTGACGGCGCGACATTAAGATCACACAAATGCAGAGAATATAAAAGATAAGGAGTTGCATGTGCTCAAGAAGCAACTCAAGGAAGAACATGAGCTGCATAGACAAGATAATGAGTTGCAACAAGAACATGTCCAACAACGGGAACAACATGCACTCATGGATGAAACTGCGCTCGTACAAGTTAAAGATCCATCCCAACAGCTGGCATGGAGCATACATGGTGAGCAGTGTTGTTGATCGCATGTAAGGGAATTCAACAACCTGCATGTCATTGTGCGCATGCATGCGATCCCACCCATTCAACACACTCACCGAGGAAAAGACAAGAAGCAAGTCCAATTGGAGCTGAACATGTAGTTAACACTTGATGCACATGATCACTAGCACACACTTGAAGATCAACACATACACTATGCATCAATGTGTTTCTAGTTCGTTTGCACCCGAGAAGACCATGCACATGTTAGCAGACGAGTTGGATGGAGGAGCCACACCAATTTATCGGATGCAATGGAGGCAAGAGTTCACTTCAGCAAGATGTCACCATGGAGCACATGCACACCATCATGGATGACCAATATTGGCATCAACTCACCACCTTCACCATCACAAGCATGTGAAAGAGTTGGTCTCACCACAACGGTCCGAGTGTCAGTGATGTCTCGCATGGCTTTCTTAAGCCATTTTGTCTCACATGAGCACATGTGCATTGTAATGTAATGTCTTTTCAAGTGGAAGTTCAAGTGTCAATAGTTGGACGTAACAATCATAGAGTAGATGAAGAGTCATGAGGGTAGATGAACTATCACGAAGGGGAATGTCAAGGGTCACTCCACCCTTTGCTATAAATAGAACCTCATAACTCATTGTAAAGGCTTTTGGTCAGCCAAGCTTCTGATAAGACTATCTTGGGGAGAGATTGGACAGTATTGTAATGAGCCTTGGCTTCTCCACTACGCAAAGCTAGTACATCTCTTTGGAGGAGCAGGCGGTTGTGGCTGTAACGTTCTGCTATTGAAACTAGTGGTTGGACATGGATGTATTGTATGATTGGAACTTACACTTCTTAATATAACAAGAGCCAACACATTTCATGCATATGTTGTATTGTATTCTATGCTATCTGGTTTACTCTAAATGATATATGTATTGGTTTGCTTATGCATGCATGTATATCTATTGTGTATGTATGTATGAATCTTTCTGAAATGTGCTGTTGGTTTAACCATCAATTTGGATTGCTTGCTAACTTTCCTTCCATGTTGTGATGCATCTTCACTCATGTGCTCCCGTCTTAACTGCGTGCTATCATAGGTTTCCAAGGGGCGCAATCATCTCAACCCTCGCATGTTAGAACCTCTCATGCACCTTCCTTGGCTCACTGCAGCTGTCACACCCTTGCTACCAACATAGTTATCTTACTTGCCTCTATGCGAAATCGCGGTCAAGGTATTTCTGTCCGACCCACTGCTGGGACTCCTACACCAAATGGTGTGAGGTCTAATTGGGACTTCTTACCAGGGAGATCCCCTTACATGTTGGTGGGTCCAACATTGTCAATAGATACTAAGATTTAGTAGCAGAAACAAGTCAAGTTTACCTGATAATTATAAAAAGTAAAATCTGATTGAAGCTAATTACAAAACCTAGAGAGCTTAAACAATGTACGATCCATATAACAATATATTTTGTGAATATCCTTGGTTGGAAGGTCTAGCTGTTGGCTAGAATTTTTAATTATTTTATCACTTTTCCCTTGAACGGGCTTCAATTAGATCTGAACCAAGACCTATGACACCTCCCTGTTGGCAACATGCCTTGGGTGGATGTTTCAACTAATTTAGCCTTTTATTTTTAAAATCAAAACTTATTATAAAAAATTGTAGCTATGCTAGACAACATCATTACATCATACTATTTATCCACTAATTTCAGGAAATATGAACTGATCCTTGCACACAAAATATAAAGCTTACGTATATCAACTGAAAAAATTGTCCGATACTTGTTTCTAATGTAGATTCTACAATAAATTTCTAATATGCTAATAGATTTAAAGTACATTGACTTAATGGAAAATATGATAGTTGGTGGTCTCTTCTAGACCTATATTGGTTGGGACAGATTGTTGGTCCCCAATCTTGTGTCCTCAATGAGATGATGCATATTGTCCTCTCCCTTTAGTTCCTCTTGACTCGAATTCACATAAATTTTCTGATTGGATGCCTTGGATTGAGAATATTTGCATGAATCACTCTTGTGGTCTCTTTTATTCTTTTCTCTCAAAGTCATTCTCTATGATATCCATTGATTGTAAACTGAGTAAACTGGTGGCCTTGAATTGGAGCCTAACCCTAACGAGATCAATAGATGCAAACCCATGACCTCCCCAAGTTTGGAGAGATATATCACATCTATCTCATGACTTCCTAAGATATATCCTTGAGGCTTAAGATTTTTTATGGCATGGGAGTTTGCTTGGAAAATACAATTCATATCACTCTCTAGCCCAATATTTAGAGTGAGAGTGGTGGTACCTTGCCAATGATGGAGAAAGGGAATGCCTACTTCATGGCTACTTCATCCATGGGATGGAATTGCATTTGTAATCCATAAATACATTACATTTTATGGAAGGTACAGTGTGGTGTTTTTGTATCATGTAAAAAATATGTAACATTTGAGAGGGAAATTTACTATAAATTTCCATCATTACTTTCTGTTGACAATGCTGGATGCCGCCAACATATTAAGAGGATATCCTCGATGTGAAGTCCCAAATGGACCTTACAACATTTGGTGTAAGAGTCCCATATGGCAATACGGTCTAGCCATTGTTGGAATGATTTAAGGATATGCCTTAGATAACAACCAACACAAGAGAAAACACACTACTTTGGGGGAGCAAGAATGTGAGCTTTGTGAGACATCCAATGTAAGGTATATGAGGGGGGACTTCCACGACTGTTGAGGAGAAATGAGCCAAAGATTAGAAAATTAATAGTACTATCCTAAAGGGGGACCCGAGAATAAAGAGAAAGGTTTGCTGAGTACCTGTAGATTAGTCCACATAGTAAACAACAATCGTTAAAGCATAAAAACATCCATTCCATAATATCCATAACTAAGTAACAAATTATTTCATTAACTTAGTATGTAAATAAAGCAACATACACCTTAAACATAACCAAAATAGTCCAACTACATATATGATACATGTATGAAGGAATGTTGTCTCAATGAGCTTCTGATTAAAAGTGTAAGGTCCCAAGTACACTGTTACATAGATGAAACACTATATCCATGAGTTTCCTCATGACTCTTCAACTCCTATGGCTATCCATATTCACTACAGGACCCTTTACATTCCAATGTGTGGATTTTCATATTCCACATGTGTCCCTTGGACTTCATTTCATAATACTTATTACATAAGAAAATTTACGAATGAGATAGTGACCTAATAAGAAAAAAATGACTATGGGCCAAAACTCATCAAATAGATAAATCATTTGCCTCTTCATGGAGTTCACTTGTAATATAAGTGTGCCATGCCATGAACTCCTTTGCGATGGCCTCAACACAGATTGAAAAGTCCCCTTTGTAGCACATCTTCACCTCTATTTGCTTCATCAATACGTTCTTGGAGTTTTACTGTACATTATTCCATAGCCATGAGAGATTCATGTGTGCTTTGAATGGTGCAAAGGAATAATGTTGAATAATGTCTTTGGTTACCTCCAAGCATTCCTTCTTTGTCACTTGCTTGATTTGTTCAATATATTATTTGATCTCCTGGAAGATGACTCCCTTACCTTTGATTTATTCAATAGTTATGAAGGCGGGCATCTCGTGATCCTGTGTTAGAGACTCAAATCCATTATGCAATAGGTTGTATGCAACCATAGTACTAACTGACTGTGCTCCCATATGTGAGTAATTCTATAGGTGGAGTCTCAACTGAACTTTCTCCATTTCTGTGGATACATTGTCCTTCCTTTCCGAATGTTGCAAGGCAATTGGATATTTGGCAACACACTCCCACATCTAATCAATTGCTCTATTTTCTATCTTCAGGAGTTTCACCACTTCCAGTGCATTCTTCTGGATGCCAATGAGAGAAGCCATGAACTGCTGTATAAGTATAATTTCCTCATATAGTCATGCTGTGGTATCCTCTATTGGTCCCAACTCTTCTTGCATGGATGACTTCCATTCTATGATATTGAAGTTATGTGATGGAAAATGCTAGTTCTCCGTTGTAAGATGCTCTCATTTTTGCTTCATCACATCAAGTTCTCTTCTCAACCTGACATTCTCATTCAACAATTATTCTGAGTTATCCTGTTCCACTGTAGTGAATGTAACACTTGCCACCATGACCTCCCTTGGATTTCTTCTAGTGTTGGAAGTGATCACCCTCTCTATAGACATCGAGAATGGATTTTGAGGATCCTTTGAGAAATATCTATACCTCTGCTTCACGATCCTCTTCTTCAACTGACCAAAAGTTACACTACACACATATGCAACTCGATCTGCTGGTGGGGGTATGATCCCCACTCTCCAAATGGAAGATGACTACTTGTGAGAGGATGTTCTCCTGGAGAATCTAGTTCTTCCTCCATTTGTTGGATGGTATCTTCTTCCTCAAACGACTCCTCTTCCATCTCATGAGTCAACTATTCTGCTTCCAATATTTGTGCTACTTCCTCCTCCTGGGACTGCCTTTACTACTCTTATTCTAGCCTCCTCCTCTCTTCTTTCTCTTCAAGAAAGTCATCCTACTGACTCTTCCTCTCCTCTTCTTCTATTTCTCCTTGACTAGCTCCTGAGTTTAAGGGACCAAATTTCCATTTTTTGCTGCTCTTTCTTGTCGAGGACTATCTAATCCTTTTCTTGGGAGCTAGTCTCCTTACTAGAGGTGTTATCTCGTCCTCCTCTTTCTCTTTCAAATCTTGAGATGGTGGGTCATGGGGTGAACTAGCCTCCATCAGTGGATGTGTCTCCATGTTAACATTGTACCAGTGTTTTATTTTCTCATCCTTTGTTGTGGACATATATGAGTACCTCATATTATGACCGATCCTTTGATAATGTTTCCTGAAAATTCGCTTGGGATCATATCCATGGAAATATTTAGTAGTGAAGTGTAGGTAGTCTAGCTCCTTTGTCTCCACTGTTGTAGCCTTGTGACACTTTAATTCATACAATCCTATCCTCAATGGAAAGATAGGCTAAGGGGATTTCTTCCTCCCATGAAGAATTCCTGATAATCCCTTGTCCAACTAATTTCCAACTTCTCACATGACCAATTTATTGGTAACATATCACGGCATAAGGTGAGGGGAAATCTGACAACGAAAGCACCTAACGTATGTACCCTTTGGAGCTACAAACCAGTCCACGATATCTCAAAGTGGTTCCTTCACCTGATCGAGCACGCAAGGATGATCGATCTCAAAAATCATGTGAAATATGACTATAAAGAAGTGTTCAACTAAATCATATACGGATTTGAAGCTCATCTTTGATAACACTATGCATTGGAAGTAGATTGAAAAATTATCCTTTGGAGTCCCATTCCAATTCATTCCTGAGAATGATACTGTGCACATATTCCATTTAATATAAATGCTCACATGTAGAATTCTAGTGCATAGTGTGCTTGTAAAGATGCTTTTTCCTACCCCAACTAGCAATACAACTCAAATGATAGGATATCCGCCAAATTGAAACTCTCTCATGGGTAACTACTATATTGAGGGTGTATAACCAGTTCTCTTGGAACAGCTCAACGTTATTCAACCCATACAACCGACAATACATAGTTACCAAGTACTGATAGACATCTTTGAGAATATTTGTCGGATAACTACAAATGGGTGATGGAAAAACTTGGTAGGTGTTATGCCCCTATACTAATAGGTGTCATATATCATGATTGACTTGATCTTGTCCTGAAATATGTTCATACCTTTACTTGATGCAAAGGTTTTCCATAGTTGTGAATTTTTTTTTTTTTTTAAATGTAAAGAGGGTATAGAAAAAGAATAAAAGGGTAAAAAGAATAAAGAAAAGGTCAAAAAATGAAAGAAAATTAACCCCAACAAAAAGAAAAGACCATGAAAGTGTGCAAGTCTAAATGTGCCTACTATTTACTTTTATGTATAATAAAGATTGTGTGCAATTTGTCACCTATGCCACAATCCATGGTAACCAAACAGTTTAAACTTGTTTATTTCATGTTTTAGAAATAGAGAATAAAGATCTGACCAAACAGTGTAATCTTGGAAGATAAGTAAATAGGTAGAGGGAAAAAAGAGCTCAACAGTTTAATCTGAGCCCTTGGATGTAATAAGTGTAGACTTAGATAGGCATCACTATGTAAAAGAAAAGAAAAGTTTGATAAGGGTTTTCCAGTCTAAGTGCACCCTAATAAAGAAGTGAAAATGCTAGGGTAAAGTAGGTAGAGTAAGTAGATAATGGTTGCAGAATAAATGTGTGGTGAATGGTTAAGTTCAATGCTTAAATCTTTTACTTTCATCACTAGGCAAAGGCATGTATCACATGGAAAGGCACATCAACATTCAAAGTCAAAATAATTAACTTCCCTACTCATTCCCCTAAAATCTTTACTAATTCCTTAAGTGCTAAAGGTAATTGCCAAAGTTAGAGGGGCTCAGAGCATTTCTATGACTTTTGGAGGGACCGGACCCTTGGCCCAATAATTGGAAATGCCTAAAGTACTTAAGTCCCTTTCATCAACATTACCCCCCCATAAGATCACTCATTTCTTTGATAAAACTTTTCCTAAGTAAAATCCTATTTTACTTAGGGAAATTGAAATAAATCTCCATGAAAATTCCTTTTATACACATTAGCCTAAGTCAATATGTTATATAATGAAATATTTTCGGAAAACATTGGACTTAGCGCTTTTTCATTCATTGAATCATATTAACCACTAATGTTTTATTATATAATTCCCTAATAAAACAAAATTACCCACACCTGTATTATATTACTATACAAAATCCCAAATCACTATATATCCCGCCCCTCGGTTAAATATAACCATAAAATAAATAAATAAATAAATGGAATTAATTAACTAATCTATAGTTAATTAATAACCCAACCCCGCCACCATTTAATGAGGATTAATTATGTCATTTGGACTAATTAATAACTCTATAACCAATCAAATTAACCTCGATATGATTAATTTGACATTTTTTATGTCAATCAAGTTATACTAGAGTTGGATACATCAACTTGTTCTCAATCGAACATTCTAGCTCAGACCATTTAGGACTAACTCTTTGCCATGCTCAAGTGCTGGGCTTTCTTTGTCAACAAAGAACTATTATAAAAACAGTCATCAAGACATTGTCACAAGGTCACTATATATTTCTGATTTCAAGAATGTGTTGTTTTCTTAAGTATTTTTCTTAAGGAACTTAAAAATGTCTGGTTGTAAATTCACTGATATCACTGTTATCAACAGTTCTGTATAGTCACTAACAAGCTTACTGCTCCCTCATCAAGTGCTGGGCTTTCTTTGTCAACAAAGAACTGTTATAAAAACAGTCATCAAGCCATTGTCACAAGGTCACTATATCAAGTCCCCTTACATCAGCGCTTAGAAGTTATTGCCACAAGGTTACTGCTACAGGAAGTAGTTCAGACTTCAGTCCTCATACTTCAGAATTCTCTCTTCAAGGATCTGTCTCTTTTCAGATGTTTGATGAGCAGACATACACGTTGCATTACACAAAAGGCACTACACGCTGTGGAACTTTGCTTCTATAGTATTAAGGTCACAGGGTTACTTTATGATATATGACAAAAGCCAAATTAAAGATGATTGCTATGATTACTAACAACAAGCCTACGACACAATAGTAATCATACGCATTTCATGTTGCTGCATCATGATTCTGTTTCTAAATAATGTGTCCCCTTACATTTTTTATGTCAATCAAGTTATACCAGAGTTGGATACATCAACTTGTTCTCAATCGAACATTCTAGCTCAGACCATTTAGGACTAACTCTTTGCCATGCTCAAGTGCTGGGCTTTCTTTGTCAACAAAGAACTGTTATAAAAACAGTCATCAAGCCATTGTCACAAGGTCACTATATATTTCTGATTTCAAGAATGTGTTGTTTTCTTAAGTATTTTTCTTAAGGAACTTAAAAATGTCTGGTTGTAAATTCACTGATATCACTGTTATCAACAGTTCTGTATAGTCACTAACAAGCTTACTGCTCCCTCATCAAGTGCTGGGCTTTCTTTGTCAACAAAGAACTATTATAAAAACAATCATCAAGCCATTGTCACAAGGTCACTATATCAAGTCCCCTTACATCAGCGCTTAGAAGTTATTGCCACAAGGTTACTGCTACAGGAAGTAGTTCAGACTTCAGTCCTCATACTTCAGAATTCTCTCTTCAAGGATCTGTCTCTTTTCAGATGTTTGATGAGCAGACATACACGTTGCATTACACAAAAGGCACTACACACTATGGAACTTTGCTTCTATAGTATTAAGGTCACAGGGTTACTTTATGATATATGACAAAAGCCAAATTAAAGATGATTGCTATGATTACTAACAACAAGCCTACGACACAATAGTAATCATACACATTTCATGTTGTTGCATCATGATTCTGTTTCTAAATAATGTGTCCCCTTACATTTTTTATGTCAATCAAGTTATACCAGAGTTGGATACATCAACTTGTTCTCAATCGAACATTCTAGCTCAGACCATTTAGGACTAACTCTTTGCCATGCTCAAGTGCTGGGCTTTCTTTGTCAACAAAGAACTGTTATAAAAACAGTCATCAAGCCATTGTCACAAGGTCACTATATATTTCTGATTTCAAGAATGTGTTGTTTTCTTAAGTATTTTTCTTAAGGAACTTAAAAATGTCTGGTTGTAAATTCACTGATATCACTGTTATCAACAGTTCTGTATAGTCACTAACAAGCTTACTGCTCCCTCATCAAGTGCTGGGCTTTCTTTGTCAACAAAGAACTGTTATAAAAACAGTCATCAAGCCATTGTCACAAGGTCACTATATCAAGTCCCCTTACATCAGCGCTTAGAAGTTATTGCCACAAGGTTACTGCTACAGGAAGTAGTTCAGACTTCAGTCCTCATACTTCAGAATTCTCTCTTCAAGGATCTGTCTCTTTTCAGATGTTTGATGAGCAGACATACACGTTGCATTACACAAAAGGCACTACACATTGTGGAACTTTGCTTCTATAGTATTAAGGTCACAGGGTTACTTTATGATATATGACAAAAGCCAAATTAAAGATGATTGCTATGATTACTAACAACAAGCCTACGACACAATAGTAATCATACGCATTTCATGTTGCTGCATCATGATTCTGTTTCTAAATAATGTGTCCCCTTACATTTTTTATGTCAATCAAGTTATACCAGAGTTGGATACATCAACTTGTTCTCAATCGAACATTCTAGCTCAGACCATTTAGGACTAACTCTTTGCCATGCTCAAGTAAGACCTGGTAAGGTCAATTATCACCAAGGACTTAGCAGGCTGCAAGTCCTTGGTGATAATTGCTGGAAAAACTATAGGTCAGACCTGACAGAAGAGTCTAAGGAAGTCTGTGCTTTGTGATGCAGCTCCTCAAGTATTTTTCTTAAGGAACTTAAAAATGTCTGGTTGTAAATTTCTTCCCCTATCAGAAACAATGCCTGGGAGGTGTTTTCAGATCTGAAAACAATAACATACTTTTTATAAGCATGAAGGATACTAATGAAAATAATTGGCAATTAAATAAAGCCTATTTTCTGGAGTCTCATGATCCATTATTCCAAATATTTAAGCTATAGGTTATAGTTCAAGTGTTGAAATATGGTTGAGTTGATATTTCTGATTTCAAGAATGTGTTGGGTTCCTTGCATAAATACACTATTGCTATTGAGCTGTCATTACTATGTCTGATAGAGCTTATATATATTGTCAAGTTAGTATTTTAGTGAAGCCATGGTTGTATCATTGATGTGCTACTAAGACCTGGTAAGGTCTTTTTGGGACATGACTTAGCAGGCTGGCCTTTTAGGACCAGAGCTCTACTAAGGGCTAAGCTTATATGATTGAAGCTCTACTTATATAAAACCTTTCAGGACCTGAAGTTCTACTTACATAGGACCTTTCAGGGTTATATATATTGTCAAGTTAATATTTTAGTGAAGCCAGGGTTGTATCATTGATGTGCTGCCATCGTTTCCATTATGAATAACTACGAGTTGATATAACTGTAATTGCTTTACGCTATGGACAATAAAGAACTGAAACTTGTGTATGTATACCTGATATACACTATGCATTGCAGCATGTAGGAGGAATGGTAGTATCTTATGTAGTTCCTTCAGACACCCATATAGAAGTCCGTCCTCCCATCGGATAAAATGTACAGACTTGACAATATCAATGTCTGTGTGATAGGAATATTCCCAGACAAATTGTTGTAAGTTAATATGCATGTAACCAATTCAAACAACCAAGAATGAGAATTGAAATTCTGTAAGTTAATATGGAGTGACCAATTCATACAGCCAAGCACATTTTAGGAGACAAAAAGAACATTATATTATCCGTTCAATATAAGTAATAGTTACAAGCATCTCAAAAGAAATAACAAATAGACAACCCATTTTCCTTCCTACATAATTGCCAAACCATAATAATCAACCCATTTTCCTTCCTATATAAAGAACTGAAACTCAGAGCACCATCTGGGAGGGCTGAATTTGTTCTCCACACTAGAGCTTTTCATCTTCTTGGTAATATGAGGCTCTTTCGACAGATCAAAGCTTAGACCCTTCATTCTAAGCTCCTGAACACATCTGCTCAGAGCTCTGGAATCGTTTATATCCTTGTGCAGCATCTTCATAACTTTTCTTTTGAGAATGAGCTTGTACTGAATGGCACATATGAGAACCAGAGGCGTAATGCCAGACAAGGTAGAAGGAATCAATCGATTATTTGTCTGCCAAGAAGTCATAATTATGGTAGCATTTACAGCTGACTAGCTACAGGCAATAAGCTTGCATGAGCTGAGGATGAAACCCGAGGTAAGAGTCAATGCAAAGGGAAGAAGGAACTGAGAGCACCATCTGAGAGGGCTGAATAGCACATCACTGTTAGGTTGAATCAAATAGCATTAACAATTTGAACTCTCTATCCGGTCAATTTGAACAGAGTACTATTATGAACTCTCTATCCGGTCAATTTGAACAGAGTACTATTCTGTGTGCTTGAATGTCGAGAACAGAGTACTATTCTAATTGCTGCCGATTTTCTGTGAATGATATTTACTTCACATCATTATCACCGATAACAATGCATAAATCCCAATCTATTAGCGTAGTTGTAGTTGTGGAAAACCCATCCCAGCCGCATTTTAAAGTAGCGAGAAAAACCGGGTTACTTATATATTGTGTTTTATTTTGCATTCTCTTTTCAGTGGCTACACTATGCATATGGTTATTTTTTGCTTTTGCATGTAAAATATGTGAATTGACATCTTCAAGCACTCATTTCAGCTGGAGTTTGATAGCACATCATTGTTACATTGAATTCTATTCAATGGCTAGGCTATGCATATGGTTATTTTCTGCTATTGCATGTAAAACTTGTGAATTGACGTCTTCAAGCATGCATTTCAGCTGGAGGAGTTTGATAGCACATCACTGTTAGGTTGAATCAAATAGCATTAACAATTTCATGATTTCTGTTGGCACCTATTGGCACCATACTACCATCTCCAAGTCTGCTTCAATCAGGCTTTGTTAACTTTGTCAGTGGTTTATCCTATGCTTGGTGTTTTGAACTATGCTCTCAGGTTATTCAATCAGGCTTTGTTAACTTTGTTAGTGGTTTATCCTATGCTTTCTGCCAAATTTGTGCAACATTAAATATAAATCTAGGCTTCAACTTGGTGTTTTGAACTATGCTCTCAGGTTATTCAATCAGGCTTTGTTAACTTTGTCAGTGGTTTATCCTATGCTTTCTGCCAAATTTGTGCAACATTAAATATAAATCTAGGCTTCAACTTGGTGTTTTGAACTATGCTCTTAGGTTATTCAATCAGCCTTTGTTAACATTGTCAGTGGTTTATCCTATGCTTTCTGCCAAATTTGTGCAACATTAAATATAAATCTAGGCTTCAACTTGGTGTTTTGAACTATGCTCTCAGGTTATTCAATCAGGCTTTGATGTGCATATATATATATTTCCCATGTAACGAAGTACAACCTTATCTTCTATTGGGTTCCTTGCATAAATACACTATTGCTATTGAGCTGTCATTACTATGTCTGATAGAGCTTATATATATTGTCAAGTTAATATTTTAGTGAAGCCAGGGTTGTATCATTGATGTGCTGCCATCGTTTCCAGTATGAATAACTACGAGTTGATATAACTGTAATTGCTTTACGCTATGGACAATAAAGAACTGAAACTTGTGTATGTATACCTGATATACACTATGCATTGCAGCATGTAGGAGGAATGGTAGTATCTTATGTAGTTCCTTCAGACACCCATATAGAAGTCCGTCCTCCCATCAGATAAAATGTACAGACTTGACAATATCAATGTCTGTGTGATAGGAATATTCCCAGACAAATTGTTGTAAGTTAATATACATGTAACCAATTCAAACAACCAAGAATGAGAATTGAAATTCTGTAAGTTAATATGGAGTGACCAATTCATACAGCCAAGCACATTTTAGGAGACAAAAAGAACATTATATTTTCCGTTCAATATAAGTAATAGTTACAAGCATCTCAAAAGAAATAACAAATAGACAATCCATTTTCCTTCCTACATAATTGCCAAACCATAATAATCAACCCAAAACATACATATTGTAGAAATATAGTTGCCTCTTAGTTGTATGTAGTTAATCCGAAATCAATATCCTCAACCATACTTTTACAACTTGCCAACTGGGATGCTAGGTCTCCAAGAACTGAAAGATCCATCCAGTGTTATTGAGACTCGAGAGAATGAAATTCCAGACAATGTCAATAGTGGTCTTTTTTGTTTGTTCGTTCCAGCCTGTCCACCTGATTCACCTCACACAAATCTGAATCATGATCTTACCAGCTCCCTGGATTAATGCCAACACTTTCCATTTTGTTGGCAGTTCTCACATATAGCCAAGCTGCTGTTAACAGTTCTTATGTAATGACATGTTGCTCTATCTTGTGTATTTGCCTCTGTTTAGGAGAGTGGACTCTAAAGTTGTTACAACGCGATATTTTCTGGCATTCATGTAATACGCAGATAGTTGTGTATTGTTTGCAGGGCTTCAGATTTAACGATCTCTGCTTCTTTGTGATCTTCTTGTAATCATGTGTTGTTCTATCCATAAACAAAAATTTTCGTTCATTGCTCCTCAAAGTAAATTGCCAAAAGTTTTGTGTAATCACTTTAAATTATGAATGTAACATCAAAAGACATTGACAAATTTCTCTAAATTTCAGCATCTAACACGTTCAGAGTTTTTTCATTTACATTTAATCATATAGTAACCAAGGCACTATTGACATGTCATATGAGGTATGCCTCTAATAACTAGATATTTGCCTGGAAGGAGATATATTAGTCTTCAGATTTTGTTATCATTTGTCTTCCCCTTATTCTTGTTTTGGTAATATTTACATGTTTCTAAGATTCAAGTCTCTGCACTTTGCAGAAGGAAAAATGTATTATGCTGTACTATGCACGTTATTGTTAAGAATTATTGGTGAAAATAAATTTTCATGGCATTAGTGGAGTAATCACTCGCCCTCTTAGGGGATTGAAGAGCTTTCTCCCTTGTGGAACAAGTATAAGCATGAAGATATCTTTGTGTGGACCTCCTAAGGTACGGTGAGAATATGGCTTGCCTAATGAGCATGGAATTGCATATGAGGCTTGAGCCATGAGCTTTGCTAGCTCAAAATCAAAATCAAAATTCCTTTCAAATGGAAACAAATTCTGTTCCTTAGTAGTGTGTGTCCTAAGTCCTCAGGGGAGCAAGGGCAGCAAACGAACTTCTTTCTAAAGAACTAACAACAGATGTGTCTAAGCAAGTTGAATTCTGCTATGTGATGAACTAGGATTTGGTGCCTATTGTATTGATGAAATTTTTGTGTTGAGGGTTGCTTTTATTTCAAATCTTCTTTTCCCAGGTTTCTTATTAGGCAAAATGTTTGTTCTTTTAAAGTAGAAATATCATTATACAGGCTCTGCTTTTATCTTTAATGAGTCAATATTTTCTTGGGCAGAATTTGGCAAAAGAACTTGTAAGATCGAGGCAAGCTATTAAGTGCCTTTATGAGAACAGGGCATAGCTGAATTCGATATCTATGCACGTTGGAGAAAGTGGTGGTAATTTTTTCTTTACTACTTGTTCTCGGATCATCCTGCATGTAGTTTAATCTCTGTTCTGTTATTGAATTTGCAGTTGTTTCTCCCTACCTTTATCTGACAATATCCATTTTTTACTATGTGTCAAGCAGTTGCAAGCTAAATATGATATTAACTATTTTGTTGTTGCTGTTCGACTTTCAGCGTTGAAGGACATTTCTGGACGTTCTCTGTATTACTTCATCTCTGGTAACAACCTTAATCTCCTTTCCGAGTTTTTGCTTCATTTCTATTTCATCCATGGACCATGATAGAAAAGCATCTTCCATCAATTGTACATTAGCCGCTGAGAAACTATAGAGTCTTACTTGAAAGCAGAAAGTGTTTTTCATGTATTTAACATTATGTATATTATAGAAGTAAAAGACGAATCTTTTATCATATTGTTCAAGTTCCTTTGGAGAGAATGCTTAATAGTAAGTGGGTATTATGGTATACATTTTTATTTGTATACTATTATTTTGCATAGCACTGTGCAACTTATGTTGGTTACTCACACAGCAATGTTAAATATAGATACTTTGCCTTGGCCTACTCTGTTTTGTCACTGGGCAATTCAACTTTCAGCGTTGAGGGACATTTCTAGGCGTTTTCTGTATTGCTTCATCTCCGGTAACAACCTTCATCTCCTTTCCGATTTTTTTCTTCATTTCTATTTCATCCATGGACCATGATACAAAATCCTCTTCCATCCATGCTCATATGGCTTGCCTAATGAGCATGGAATTGCATATGAGGCTTGAGCCATGAGCTTTGCTAGCTCAAAATCAAAATCAAAATTCCTTTCAAATGGAAACAAATTCTGTTCCTTAGTGGTGTGTGTCCTAAGTCCACAGGGGAGCAAGGGCAGCAAAGGAACTTCTTTCTAAAGAACTAACAGCAGATGTGTCTAAGCAAGTTGAATTCTGCTATGTGATGAACTAGGATTTGGTGCCTATTGTATTGATGAAATTTTTGTGTTGAGGGTTGCTTTTATTTCAGATCTTCTTTTCCCAGGTTTCTTATTAGGCAAAATGTTTGTTCTTTTAAAGTAGAAATATCATTATACAGGCTCTGCTTTTATCTTTAATGAGTCAATATTTTCTTGGGCAGAATTTGGCAAAAGAACTTGTAAGATCGAGGCAAGCTATTAAGTGCCTTTATGAGAACAGGGCACAGCTGAATTCGATATCTACGCACGTTGGAGAAAGTGGTGGTAATTTTTTCTTTACTACTTGTTCTCGGATCATCCTGCTTGTAGTTTAATCTCTGTTATGTTATTGAATTTGCAGTTGTTTCTCCCTACCTTTATCTGACAATATCCATTTTTTACTATGTGTCAAGCAGTTGCAAGCTAAATATGATATTAACTAATTTGTTGTTGCTGTTCGACTTTCAGCGTTGAAGGACATTTCTGGACGTTCTCTGTATTGCTTCATCTCTGGTAACAACCTTAATCTCCTTTCCGAGTTTTTGCTTCATTTCTATTTCATCCATGGACCATGATAGAAAAGCATCTTCCATCAATTGTACATTAGCCGCTGAGAAACTATAGAGTCTTACTTGAAAGCAGAAAGTGTTTTTCATGTATTTAACATTATGTATATTATAGAAGTAAAAGACGAATCTTTTATCATATTGTTCAAGTTCCTTTGGAGAGAATGCTTAATAGTAAGTGGGTATTATGGTATACATTTTTATTTGTATACTATTATTTTGCATAGCACTGTGCAGCTTATGTTGGTTACTCACACAACAATGTTAAATACAGATACTTTGCCTTGGCCTACTCTGTTTTGTCACTGGGCAATTCAACTTTCAGCATTGAGGGACATTTCTAGGCGTTTTCTGTATTGCTTCATCTCCGGTAACAACCTTCATCTCCTTTCCGATTATTTTCTTCATTTCTATTTCATCCATGGACCATGATACAAAATCCTCTTCCATCAATTGTACATTAGCCACTGAGCAACTATAGAGTCTTATAAATTTCATTCAAAAATATTTCCCAATTGAAATGTTTCAGTTATATATATGCTTTCTTGATAATTTAAACTTTATTCCTTTGTGTGGATTATCTTGGGTTTTCTTTCCGCAAAGACTATTAATTTGCATAGCACTGTGCAGCTTATGTTGGTTACTCACACAGTAATGTTAAATACAGATACTTTGCCTTTGCCTACCGTATTTTCTCACTGGGCCATTCAACTTTCAGCATTGAAGGACATTTTCTGGACGTTTCCTGTGTTTCTTCGTCTCCGATAACAACCTTAATCTCCTTTCCGAATTTTAGCTTCATTTCTATTTCATCCATGGACCATGATAGAAAATCCTTTTCCATCAATTGTACATTGGCCACTGAGCAACTACAGAGTCTTATAGATTTGATTCAAAATTATTTTCTAATTGAAATGATTTAGTTACAAACTTCAATACCTTTGCTTATGTCTATCTGAATTCTGGACTAGTCATATCCCTGTATTGATATTATATTCCACTTGGCATTTTTTTTGTCATCCACACATTAAGAAAGCGGAAAACAAATACATGCATGTACATTTACATTTAGAATGCATGCGGAAATTGATTTAGGACTTTGCGTGTGCTCTCTGCTCTATGTTCACACAGTTTTGCTTCTCTTTCCTTAGTAGCTAGGATTTTCACTGCAGAAAAGAAAGTAAAGGATTGTTTATCATGTTAGATTGCATATTTAGGAATTGTTTATGTACATCACGCGATCAACCTTAAAGGCAAACTTCTTAAGAAAGATCAACTGTAAAATACATTTCAATAAACATAAAAACGCTTTGGAACCTAACGCACACCATTTAGAAGTCTAGGCTAGAGACGTGTTCCGGCGTCGTAAAGCCTGGTAACTATCACTTTCATCGTAGGTTGGGTGATTCCTCCTCTTTGAAATGACAAGTTCCAGTACGGACTTGTGCTCCCACGTGCCGTCGAGTATATATTGGGAGACCACAGTAGGCTATATCCTTTATCCTTAGGAAGCCGTGTCTGCCGCCCTATCGATCGCAATGCACTGAACACAGCATTCGGGAAGATTGACTGCCGTACCATAAAAAGTATTCTGCAGTTTTGCGATTGGTTTGGTAATCCCCCTGTCTAGATATCCAGAGTAGTCACTTTCGTTCCTTTTCGGACTCCTTAAAAGAAAAGGACCATCTGAGCACTTGTCACTTCAAGCTCGTTAAAAATCGAAGGCGACTAGAGTCATCTTTAGCTTTTTCTCGACTCTTAAAAAATGAAAAAGCAAATTGTGTCAAAGTGTCATAAAATTTATTTAAATCGGAATAACCTGGACCATCTGAGCACTTGTCACTTCAGGCTCGTTAAAAATCGAAGGCGACTAGAGTCATCTTTAGCTTTTTCTCGACTCTTAAAAAATGAAAAAGCAAATTGTGTCAAAGTGTCATAAAATTTATTTACATCGGAATAACCTCACTGTTCCCTCGTTGGTCTTAGGGTATGAAAATGGAGTCCACCAATCAAGGATTTCCCCATGGAGGAATCCTGCTCCCTTTTCCTCTAGGGGAGATGTTGGTGCACCTCATATGGCTACATTGACCCTTCCAGGGCTTGCAAGTGGCCTGCCAATATGCTTTTTCTCGACCTCTGCCGTTCAAAGCACCGTGATTCTTGGACAATCAACTCAGCAACTAGATGATACTGAGCACTTGTCACTTCAGGCTCGTTAAAAATCAAAGGCGACTAGAGTCATCTTTAGCTTTTTCTCGACTCTTAAAAAATGAAAAAGCAAATTGTGTCAAAGTGTCATAAAATTTATTTAAATCGGAATAACCTCACTGTTCCCTCGTTGATCTTAGGGTAGGAAAATGGAGTCCACCAATCAAGGATTTCCCCATGGAGGAATCCTGCTCCCTTTTCCTCTAGGGGAGATGTTGGTGCACCTCATATGGCTACATTGACCCTTCCAGGGCTTGCAATTGGCTTGCCAATATGCTTTTTCTCAACCTCTGCCATTCAAAACACCGTGCTTCTTGAGCAATCAACTCAGCAACCAGATGATACTAGAGTTGCCCAAATCGAAGGCGACTAGAATCGTCTTTAGCTTTTTCTCGTCTTTTAAAAATTGAATAAGAAAGTTGTGTCAAAATGTCATACAATTTATTCAAATCGGAATACCATCACTGCTCCCTCGTTGGTCTCAATTTGACAAAATGGAGTCCACCAATCAAGGATTTCCCCTTGGGGGAATCCTGCTCCCTTTTCCTCTAGCGGAGATGTTGGTCTACCTCATATGGCTACATTGTCCCTTCCAGGGCTTACACTTCGCCTGCTGGTATGGCTTTTCTCGACCTCTGTCGTTCAAAACACCATGATTTTTGGGAAATCAAATCAACAACCAGATGATACTAGAGTTACCCCCAAACCTTCTATTTCATTTGTTTCTCCCTCTCCTTCCTCTGGACTTCGTGGAAGTATGCTTTAAAAAAATGAACGTATAAAAGTTGTTGTAATAAATATTTTTCTTCATTATGTTTACAAGCTTAGATGCCCACTCATTTAGAAAAAAACTGAACATGCTTCTTTCAACATTTTTGTGTTTTGTTTTGTACCAGAAAATGACATCAAACCTCACTGAAAATGCAATTTCCTCAATGTTATCTGGATCAACTCATATTCAACCATACCTACTGTTAGCGCTTGGAATTCACCTAGGCTGAGATAGACAAACTCTCAAGGCTACATCAAACCATTTCACCTCGTAGCTAGCCCTACGAGGTATGAGAAGGCTCTCTCGGGTCAGATTTGATAGATCTTATAATATAATAAGCTGACCAATTAGGATCAAAGATATTAGGCTAGTAAATTGATAAGGGGGGTTGATTTAAAGATTTTTTGGGTCTTTGGTGGCAATTGGAGGGAGTGCAATTTAGGGTGCGGGGATTGAGCTCAGTTTTTGCAGGTGGGTCTTTGGGGCAAGGTAGGAGTCTATGCTGATGCCTTTAACTGAAAGAGATGATCAGGGAAGAAAGAAAAGAGGCTAAAGAGGGCAAACAATGAATTCAAATCCTCTCTAGACAGTGGAAAACATAAATTTTAAACAAAATTGAAAGCTGAGCATGGCATGCATGAATTCAAACTTTATCACTTCTTTTGTTTAAATAGCAGCAAGAGATCAAGAAATGGAACACATAAACACACTTACAATAACAGTAGGAGACACACCATCAACATAATAATCCACAAGAATCCACAATGAAGTCTGCAAAACCCTGGCCTTCCTTTTCCTCAAATTGCAGAAAATACAAGTCAAAAATACAATAGCACTTCTCCCTCTAGAGTCCAACCATCAAAATGAGAAAGAGAAGGCATAATATAGAAGGTCAAACCTCTTTCCCCACCTCTAGGGGTCGAGCTCAGCTTCCTAGGAGCTGTTGCAACTAATTCTAAATCAGTCACTAGATAATAGGCCAGCTCAACAACTTACCTCTAAAACTTAGGAAGCTTATCTATGCATTAAATATTCACTATTTACATTAAAGAAGCTTCTAGAAGTGGTAAAGAAGAGTAAAAGTATCTAATGCCATGAAATTTACACAATAATCCATCATTTACATGCCCAAATAGTCAACCAAAGTGAAAATAGTGCTTTTCTGGCCGAACTAGTCAAAAATTGGCAAATCTGGAGGTTTTGGTCGCGCCCCTGGAAGTTCTGGTCGCGCCCCTTTGCAGCTACTTTTGAGTGGGTTCCACTGATCCCAATCAGGTGCAAGATGGCTCATTGGAAAGCTTAGCCTGTCTACTTTCCATCCCAAGTGGAATTTCTAGATTTGGTGTTGATTTGACCCCTCAAAAACCATTTCTCCCAAGGTCACTTTCTGCAACTCAAAAAGTGGGCAGAAAGTCATTTTTAAGGTGTATTTTGAGCTTTTGGAGGCTCAAAACTCAAAATTAGGCTGCCCCCAAGTACTGGTAATTTTTCTTTTTGCATGCCCTTTCCAAAAATGCCAAGTTTGCAAAATTCCGAGCAGCCCTTCAAAATGGTCTCACCCGGGGTGAGACCAAACCGTGGGCAAAACCTGTAATTTTACCAAAAATTTGCAAAATGCTCCAAAATTCTCAAAATTTTCAGATTTTGATGCTAGATCAAGGCTGATCAGTACCATGATGAGTGAGGGATGCCTCAGCCAAGATTCGGAGTGGATTTGTCCTTTTCTTCTTCTTCCGGGCCTCTGACAGCTCTCTTTGGAGAATTTTTATTCTCGCCTTGCAAACATGTAATCTTGCCCAGTAGTGTGTCTTCATGTTCCGGAGCAGCTTGTTGTCACGGTTTGCCTTGTCTAACAGTCCCTCCAAGCGCCAATTTGCTCGGATGAGCAATAACTCTCTATCCATGGGCAGTGGGTCCCCAGGCCTCCTGCGATTGATGACTCGATCAAATCGCATCCTCCATAACTCATCCAACTCCTTCTCGGTCTCCAGCTGTTTGGTCCGCTGCTCTAAATAAGTGATAGTCCACTGAGCCATCTCAAGCTTCCGCTGCAACACAAGGTTCTCTTCCTTGAGCTCATAGAAATCTGAAGAAGGAGGAGAATGAGCATCACGACCAGTGAAATCATCATGTGCCTCGCCAACTGCCTCATCCTCAACCATGGGCTGCTTGCCCTCTCGTACTGCCTGTGCCGATGAAGAAAGCGAGGCCCCTTCCACCTGATGTGGAGATAACACTCGCTGCTCTGATGATGAAGACGAGACCCCTTCCACTGGCTGTAGAGAAAGTACTCGTCGGGCTGCTGCAAATAAGGTCCTGTGACCTCTCTGATATGTGACCCGAGGAGAAGAAGCCATGTGTCTCGGGATGCTGGTCTCGGGCTGATGTGATGGCCCTCCCTCCTCATGAACTGCCTCAGGCCCTGAATGTGGCTGTGTGAAAACATCTCGGGAGATGAAATCCGCCCAAGGGATGCCCTGCTGGCTCAGCTGATGGGAAACTACTAGCTGAATAAGACCATGATGGCATAGGCTCCGGAGCTGCTGTACTGGAGTCTGTCTCCGAAAGGTAGTGGCTATCCTCTGAATGTCATGAAATAAGAATGCCGAAATGTTCATCATCCTCACTCTGGTGAAGTGCATCATCATGCGGATATGACAAGAAAATACTCGTGAGAATCTCCCCTCGCATGTGAAGTAGTGCATAATGAGTCTCATGGTGTCTATATACTCTGCTCGGAGGAACTTGATAGGAAAGTTCCTTGTCAAGTGATGCACATGGGCAGGCCTAACATATGGCTCATAGTATACCAGGTCCACCCACTTGCGCTTCGGCCACACCTCACCCACATTGGGTATCCCGGTAGCATCTGTGATAGCCTCTGGAGAAAACACAAAATTCACCCCTACAAGGGTGACCTGCCTGTCATGGAGATGGAGGACAAACAACCGGGCCAAGTCTCTGTGATGCTGGATGTGTGACAGCCTCTCACAAAACTGAAAACAAGCCATATGCTGAAAACAAGACACTGCCAATGGGCAAGCCTGCAACTCTGTCAATGATGTGGGCTCTTCCCTCCTGTGATGACCACCCTTGCCTCCCCTACGAGGCCTCTGCTGTATCTCAATCTCAGTAGATGATGATCGGTCATCACCTTGCTCATTAGTCTCAGTGGTTGACATGGTGTTATTGAGCAAGGTGGAATAAATAAGTCAAAATGACCACTGCCCTGCCTGCAAAATGCTGTGAAGTATGCTGTTTTCAAGGGGAAACATCATGAGGGATATGTTAGGGGAGGGAATTTACATATAGGAAAGGGAAAAAATATATATATAAGCAGGGAATTCTGAAGGAAAACATCACATAATGCTAAACATGTCATTCCATCTTTCATCATTTGCAAATGAATACTGTATTAGGGAAATATGTTTTATGATCACCAAGGGAAAGGACAATATAGATTTTCATCATGGAGGGAATGAAAGTATAAGGGAATAGAGTAGCATCAATCATAAACATTTAACAGGCTGCTGCTTTTATATTTTGTCTTCAAATATCTTTCATGAGCATACTCTGTTTTTTTCCACATTTTGAAATGACCATTTGATGCTAATATGAAACAGGGATTTTGGGTATTAGATTGTAAGAAGAAGGGAAGGGGATTGCTGTGATCATGTTACAATGGAAGGGAGAGGGAATTGATAACTTGGGAATTAGGGAAAAGAGAGGATATTAGGAATTAGGTTTGGGGGGACAGTGAAACCCTTTTAATAATCACTGCCAACTAATTTTTGTAACAGCAATTCATTTAGGACAGTGGCAGCTTCATCATGCTTTTACCATGGGGAATTAGGGTTTGACTGTGTGCTTTGATCATAGGGAGGGACATTCAATTGCCTAGGGAGTTTAACTGAAGGGACAAGCAATTGAATTGGGGTTTACATAGGGAAATAGGTAGGGAAAAACAGAGTTTTGAGAAAGGGGATGAAAACCATGCTAATACAAAACCCTAACACAGCAAGACTGCTTCTTTTGATAACTATGCAGCTGTATTTTTGATGTTTTGTGATGACTTTAACACAGCTTTGAATCTTTGACATATACACAGCAAAATGACACTTTTCTTTATTTTTTATAAGGCTATGCAAATGACATTTTCATTGTTTTTACAATTTCTTATGTGCATGCCTTGTCATCACTTTTTATTTGTTTTTTTTTTTTATAATGTTTCTTTTTCATTTTGCTGTGTTTTTATACATGAATTGCTGTGTGTAGTAGTGCTTAGGGTTAGAGCATGATACATGGTAGAAACAGGGTTTGGAATAGGGTTCAGGAGGGGTTAGGGTTTCATGGAATTTGGGGTAGGTTTTGAGTATTTTCTTTGCAAATGAGATTAATAAAAATGACATCCTAACACCTGTGATTTTATATTGGGAAAATGAATGGAGGGACTAAGGAAAAAATTGCCTTGAAAAACAAACATACTACCTAACATTAGCATGCAAAAACATCAAGTCATTTTAACCTATTTTCTATGGATTTCCTTGCATAAAATCATGACCATAATCTTCTTTTGCAACCCCAACACCATTACACAAAACGTGGAGGAGGCATACCTTTAAAAATTGGAGTGAATTTGAGTGAATTTGAGCGTTTGGGAGAGTTTTTAGGGCGGGCAGACTTTTTGGTCGCGCAAGCTGCCAGTTTGGTCTCACCCCTCCGTTTGGTCGCGCCTGTGTAATTTAACACAGCGCGTTGGCCTTTTTTTGGTCGCGCCCCTCCGTTTGGTCGCGCAGCCTCCAAAAGACTGAAACTTCTGCAATTTGCCCAATTCCGCTCTCTAATCGCCTTTTGCTTGTAATTTCTTGCTCCAAATGCACAATGAAGACCTTTCAAGAGGGAATTTGCTTTTATAGGCTCATATTTAAAAAAAATTGACTTTAAAAACCCACTTTATAATGTTTAAACCTTTGTATTCTCTTTAACACTATTTTAGAGTCTTTTTGTCCTGGAATGAGCTTTTTGATGCGTTTAACTCCGTTCTTCTTGCAGGTTGACCGCCTGATGGACTGTAGCGAAGGAACCAGGGTTGTTGCCGGCACTTTTACAAATTTTTGAAAATTTCTTTGTTTTTTCAAAATCCACATGACCTTGTAATTAAAAACAGTGTTTTTAAATCCAAGGCATAAAATGAGCTGTAGCTGAAGAAGATGACAATGAAACATATGTACAAAACTCCTTCCGGCTTGCTGGGCACTTACTGACCATGACTCATGACCTTAAAATGATTTTGACTCAAAACCCTAAACCTAAGACCATGGGACTTTAAGACAAAAACAAGAACAAGCCTGACTCAATTATATTGTTGTATGACCTGATCCAGCAAAGCCAAGAAGACAAAGACCAGCTCCTCCATTCAGTGTTATGGCATGCCTAGCGGGATGAAAAACTGACACTGATGAGACACCTATAAATGCATATGCAAAGAGTTATTGATCACTGATGGAGGGCTCAAGACCGACACTAACACCTACAAATTGCTGAACTTGAGCCAATACAATCAACGCCAAATTCAACTCCACGATATCGTACTGCAATTTCAGACGGAACACATAAGAAACACATCATGCTTCCAAAAGATTTCAATGATCTCGTAGCAACAGGCTTGCTACAAAAGGGTTCTATTATAAATGTTAAAAGTTGGACTACCTCAGCGATTGGTCCTTCAACGTAAGTTTGTTATAAGTTTCTTATTTCAAATTTGACATTTTTTTACTTATAACACAACCGCTCCTAACAGTTATTCCTTTGACTCTCATTTGTCGTGTAGGTCTATAAAGCTAGTAGACTTTGAAATATCTGCTTCATATGCACCCTTAATTGGCAATCCAAAAACTATGAGTGTCCCCATCACATCTGATGAAAACTCTCCATCCTCATCGGATCCACATCCTCCATCAAAAAGGCACTGCCCTGTTCCAACTACTCCAACCCCGTCCGTTCAACCGGTTCAAATTCCCATCAAATCGTTGAACCCTTACCACTCAAACTGGTGCATAAAAGGATACGCCCAACGGAAAACAGCTCTTCGACAGTTTCAGAATCAATACGGACCCGATAAAGTGTTTGGTTTTGACCTGTTCGATACAGAGGGTGGAGAAATACATATTACATGTTTCAACAATGTCGCAGATTATTTTTTCGACAAAATCCAAAATGGAAATGTCTACATTGTTTCTAAAGGGAATGTGAAAATGGCTAATAAGCAATACAACCACTTGAACAATGACTGGGAAATTTTGTTGAATGCAACATCTACCATAGAACATGTTGTCAGTGAAAAAAAACATAATCCAACAGTGCGATTCAGTATAAAATCAATTGATGATATCAGAACAACAAACGTCAACTCCATTGTTGATATTCTTGGTGTTGTCACAGACATTTCCAGTGTATGCACTATACGTAGAAAAGATGGCTCTGAAGTCAATAAACAAACAATACAACTTCGAGACATGTCAGGGTATAGCATAGATGCAATCTTTTGGGGAGATAATTTTCATGCTGTTTCACAGGAAATCTCCTCCCTATGTGCTACAGGAAATAACCCCATCATTGCAATCAAATCTGCCCGTGTTGGGGAATTTAATGGAAAAAATATCGGCACTACAACGAGATCCATTGTTCTTGTAGATCCTGACATTGAAGAGGCCCATGCGCTAAAGTCGTGGTTTAAAAAAGAAGGCTCGACTGCTGCTTCTACATCTTTGACAACAAGCTCTCTTTTTTGCCACCAACAAAAAAAATAACAATTGCTGACATTTACAGTATGGATTCCTTAGAGAAACCAACATTTTTCCAATTAAAGGGCACAATAACAAAAATTGGTATGGATAGTTTTTACTACATTTCTTGCCCGTCGATTGTTGGTGGGAAAAAATGCATGAAAAAACTTATTCCACAAAATACAGGGGTGTGGTTTTGTCCAAAATGCAACGCTGAAGTAAGCGACTGTGATTACAGATACTTATTGAAAATCGACATACAAGATCACACTGGTGAATTGGCTTCAACTGTTGCTTTCGAAGACGCGGGCTCTACAATTCTTGGAAATAGTGCCAAAGACTTCTATCTATTGTCTTCAGATCCAGAACTAATCAAGAAAATTGTCTCTAGAGCTCTATGGACAGATCATATCTTCACACTATCAGTGAAGACAGAAACTTTTAAAGAAGTCCCACGATTGAAATGCGTTATCATAAAAGAAGAAAAACTGCATTTCACGACAGAATGTAAAAACATCCTTCGAGAAATTCAGAGCATCTCGACATTGTAGATACATATTGCAGAATGTGTTCCTCGCTTTTTGGCAATTCTTATTGTCCAATTTAATAAATACAACTTTACAAGATATATTGTTGCATGTCTTCTTATGAAACTTTCTTATATACCATTGAAATAAATATTTGTTCTCCATTGTATCTAGCATTATGTTAGTGGACAAAATCACATTTTTTTTCCTTTTATCAGCGTTACACATGAAACTACCTACATGTATGCAGAAAAAATACTAATACGTTCTTTCAAAAACATTTCTCGAATAAAAAAATTCACATGGCACTGTTCAGAACTTAGATTTTTTTCCCCTTCTTTCGCTTTTGCTTGCATTTTTTACCGTTCTTTCGCTTTCATACAATAACATGGTTGTTGTCTCCAAATAACATCTTCTTTTCCCCTCCCTTGCTTATAGGTACCATAAATTTTGCGAATGGCTTCTTCTTCTAATAATGAACGTGCTCAAAGATACTATGCAACAAATAAAGAACGAATAAATGCACGGTGCCGTGAGCTTTACCAAGCAAAAAAAAACATCATAGAATGTCAAAAACACAAAAAACAAAAGGGTGACCAACCTTCCTCGTCTGAAACGGCCCACCCTGAAAACAATCCTCCTTTGCAATTATCAGACTCTTTATCTTCTCAGCAAACCTCTCAAACAAATACATCCATGCCTCATTGCCCTAACCCCTCCTTTGCACATGCTTTCAGCAATGTTTATACTGATCAAGCACATCGAGATTTCCGTTCAAAGCTTGATAAAATTCCACCTAAATGCCCATGCTCCATTTGTCTTGAATCATATCCTGGAATACATATCCGCAATTCCAACCACATGTATTGCTGCTCCAGATGCGCCTCCGAAACAAAGGGTCATCGCTTCTCATTATCCAACAACATGGACCCTGGCCCTCAACCAGCTGCCCTTACATCTCTTTCACAAATAGAAGAAATGCTCATTGCTAGGGTTAATCCTACACTGCAAGTAACACATGCACGTGGTGGCCAGTATAAATACAGTGGCCACACAATTTTTTTTCCTCAAGACATAACAAAAATCGCAAACATGTTGCCACGACGTGTTGAGCACTTGGACATCCTAATTGTCACGCGTCATAGTAATGACCATAAGGCTTATGATTTCATTGTCAGTAGACATCGCGTTCTCGCTGCATTGGAATACAAATTGGCTAATGACCCATACTATAAGAATGTTCGTATTGATTCCAACGCACTGGCGTCCTTACCAGCAATCCCCACCGATGTCTCCTCCTCCCTTCACCATTCCAATACTGCAGAAACCACTGTCCGCCTTCCACTTGAACCACCCCATGAGCTCACCGAAGATTTCACAGACCCTTCCGCTGGCCAAACATCATCGTTCGTACCCATCATACCCAATACAAATACAGAAATCCAAGAAATCCGCCATTATTTGCATGCTTACAACCACCAATCTGATACTACAATTGAGTGGCCAACAATTGGTTTATCGCCTGTCAATGAATACAACACAGAAGGTCTACTCTCTATGGCTTTCCCTGCCCTTTTCCCGACAGGCGCTGCAATGCCAAATCAGCCAAGAATGAAAGCTGTGCAGTTACATGAATATGCACTTCATCTCATACGTTACTACGATAACAGATTTGGAAGCCACCCACGCTTTCGTTATTACATATATAATCTCATGATGCGGCATCGCAGTCAAGCAACAGTGTCGATTTTTGTGAAAAAAAACATCACGGATAACTTTCCAATATCTATTCAAGATCTGAACATTCGATTAGAACAGTTTCCAGATGAGCAATTGGCAGAGCAAGTCATGCGATTTGGTAGCTCTTTACGTGGAACAAGGTCATTTTTGCACAAAGCTAAAAATGAACTGATGGACATGATATCTCAACTCGGTTGCCCGACGTTCTTCTTCACATTGAGTGCAGCTGATACAAAATGGCCTGATCTTCATGCAGTCATGCCCGGATGTCTTCCTACTGATATTGGAAAACAACAAAAGTGGAGAAATGATAACATTATCTCTAACCCACATTTAACATCACTATATATGCACCATAGATTCACAGCATTTCGTGAGATTATCTTGGAGAAACACTTGAATACAAAAGATTACTGGTACAGGTACGCATTCTACCGCATTTTTTTTCCTCCAAGAACTCTAAACAACATTCCTTACCTATTGCAAAATTATCTTACAAAAAACGCATACTTGTTAGGTATGAATGGCAACATAGGGGATCTGCACACATCCATGGTTTCCTTTGGATAGAAAATGCACCTGATATGGAGAATCTCAACTGGGAAGACACAGAAGCGGTCGATATTGCAAGGCAGTTCTTCGACAAATATATTTCCGCTTGGAACCCTCGTGCTCCTTTGAATTCAAACCAACCAAATGCTTGGACAAATCCCGAAGACCCTTACCTGTTGTCCACACCGCAAATCTTCAGAACCAATCCTTTCAGTGACTATGAACAACTCGTCAATTGTGTTGAACGTCACACAAAATGCTCAGAAAGCACGTGCCTAAGAAAAACTGGATCCTCACTCCAATGTCGTTATAAAGCACCGTGGGAATTACATCCAAAATCGACCTTATTCATTGATTCCAATGGCCAAAAAACATACACCCCTGCTCGAAACAACGATCGACTCAATAGCCATAACCCTACCATCCTATCTATTTGGCGTGCAAATGTTGACTGCCAACCAGTACTCTCCATACATGCTGTACAAAAATATATCGCCAAATATGCATCCAAAGCAGAAAAAAAACCTGAAAGCTTCCACGACATGCTTCGTAGAATTGTCCTGGCTTCACCCATTGCTGACCCAGCGACATCCGCATTTCGAAAATTTCTTTCAGAAACCCTTGTTGATCGTGACATTGGAGCACAAGAAACCTGCCATATGCTGCAAAAATTATCGTTGACATTAGGTAGCCGGCCATTCATTTCTTTAAATGTAAACCAAAAAATTCTTATGCGCCTTCCACAAACGGACACCACCTCCACTACATCCCCGCACTTCATAGATACATATATCCAGCGCCCTTCTACCCTAGAGTCCACATCACTAATAGAGTTGGCAAGATCCTGGTCATATGATCCTCGTCGTAGAACAAACAAATGGAAACAAAGGCCTACAAAAGCAATTGTTCGGGTCATACCACGTTACTCCTCCATACCATCCACAACAGAACCTTGCTATGCTGACTTTTGCAGGGTTGAACTTATGCTATACAAACCTTTTCGCTGTATCGTACAAGATATAGGAGATTCTGCTGCAGAATTCATCGCAAATTGGCAAGCATTTCGCCCATTCTACAATCCTTGGCATCAACGGCGCACACTATCTGATATTAAATCTGTCACAAATGATACCTCAACTATGAATGAAGCCAATCCAACAGACACCATGGAAATAAATGAATGGGAATTACTTTCCCAATTACACCCTACAAATGAGCTTCTCATAAACGACCTTGACATGCTTGGTCTTCGTGGCTTTGATGACACCCATAACTGGAATCATACCACTATCCCATTGGATCTACAAAATAATGCAATACAATTCATTGAGAATAGCCTCTCCATCCACCGCATTCTTCAAACACATCAACATACCCTGCCGACCCTTACTACATTATCTCCAATGCAAAGAAAAGCTCTAAATATTATTCTTAATCATTTTGCTAAGAAGGATTATTTACCCGCTCTCAGGATGATAATACAAGGCACTGTTGGTACGGGAAAATCCCTCCTTATTAATTGCATCAAAGATATGCTCATAGACCTTGCAAGCCTGGGACCTTCACCGATCATGCTCCTCGCCCCTACAGGGGTTGCTGCCTTCAACATACAAGCATCAACAATCCATTCTGCTTTGCACCTTCCTATAAAGGATCTTATGCCGTTAGAAGGTAGTGCTCTTGCAAAATTCCAAGAAGAACTCAGGCATATAAGATACATACTAATCGATGAAATGAGCTTCATTGGGCCAAAGCTTCTCAGCCATATTGATGAACGTCTTCGCGAGGCATTTCCCCACCAAAGAAACACTCCTTTCGGTGGTTGTTCCATAATATTGGTTGGTGATCTCAGTCAGCTACCACCCGTCAAAGACATACCTCTATATGCAGGGACGAGCCACGGAAGCGCACTGTGGAACACCTTCAACACAGTCATCACATTAGACACAATATTTCGTCAACAAGGCGACGACATCGCCCAGGTTACTTTCAGGAACATTCTCCAGAACATTAGAGATGAAAATCCAACAATCGACGACTACAACGTACTCATGTCGCGCACAGATTCCTATTTATCAGAAGAAGAAATATGTTCATTCCATTATTCCATGCATCTATTTCCAACAAATGCTCAAACAACGGTCCATAATAAGCAAATGATGAAATCTCTAAACACTCCTATTGCACGATCCATTGCTGAAGATGACAACACATATTCCAGTCTTTCCTCTGAAGATGAGCAACTTGAGCGAGTTGTATTACTATGCAATGGCGAAAAAGTTATGCTGACTTCCAACCTTTGGGTTTCAACCGGTCTTGTTAATGGTTCCCTTGGAAAAATTGTAACCATCTTTTACAAAGAATCGACTGCACCACCCCAAATTCCAACATTTGTTGTCGTAGATTTCCCCAAGTATATTGGGCCTCCTTGGGATGAAAGAAACCCCACTCACTTGCCTATTCCAGCAGTTAAAAGAAATGGTCGTGCACAAATTCCACTGAAGATGGCTTGGGCTTTAACCATACATAAATCTCAAGGTATGACCCTTCCAAAAGCAACAATTGACATTGGAAAAACAGAACGTCAAGGTCTCACATTCACAGCTATTTCGAGGGTGCCTTCTCTACAAGATCTCCGGATTAACCCCGCATTCAGTTTCGATCGTTACAGTAAAATGAAGGACAACAAAAACATTGCTCGCAGAAAACACGCAGAAGAAATTCTCCGTTCAATGCCGCCTCCAGATAATCTGCTCCAGCCCGTACTTTGACATCACCAAAAGGTTTCCTCCATTTATTTAAGTCATTCTATTTCATAACATACTTTTCATATCTTTCAACAACAACAAACTTTAATCAATATTAGTAAAAAAACAAATACTAGAATGTCTTTATATTGTCTGTACATCTCAGTCTAACCTTTTCTTTCTTTTGCAGCAGGCCACATGGGCTCAGAAATAGCATACCTGCACAACTACATGTAGATTGGCAAGCATAAAAACTGCATCTCCAGCTGTGCATTGACCTCCAATGCCGCCTCAAGATAATCTGCTCCAGCCCGTACTTTGACATCACCAAAAGGTTTCCTCCATTTATTTAAGTCATTCTATTTCATAACATACTTTCCATATCTTTCAACAACAACAAACTTTAATCAATATTAGTAAACAAGCAAATCCTAGAATGTCTTTATATTGTCTGTACATCTCATTCTAACCTTTTCTTTCTTTTGCAGCAGGCCACATGGGCTCAGAAATAACATACCTGCACAACTACATGTAGATTGGCAAGCAAAAAAACTGCATCTCCAGTTGTGCATTGACCTCCAATGGTGTTCAATATGCCGTTATTCACCATGCATCTTCCACTAACAATATATGGATCCCCATAGCAAAGGTAACTTCATTGCCATTCATTCCAGATTCATTTTAACACAACTCACCTGCAGAGTATTACTAATAGATTTCTGCAACTGATTTACATATTACTAATTCTAACAGAATATAAATTTTGCAGGTCCATTGCTGCTTCGCTGCCTCCACCATATTTTCGTACAACTTCAAATATGGAATGACAAGCACAATGTTCTTTAGACTATTATATTCCTTCTCGAACCTCTTTTGTTACAATTCACTGTTTGTATTTTCCATGTCAAACTTGAAAAAGGATGTTTCAAGATCAAATACCGTTTTCATTGTTTGTTTCCTCACAACTTTTTGTGTTTTCCATTTCACTATTTAAAAAGAATGTTACAACACACTTTGTATTTTCCATTTCAAACTTTAAAAAGGATGTTACAATACACTATTTGTATTTTCCATTTCACGCTTAAAAAAGGATGTTTCAACATCAAATACCATTTTGATAGTTCATGTCCTCACAACTATTTGTGTTTCCCGTTTCAAACTTAAAAACGGATGTTTTGAGATCAATGCCATTTTGATAGTTTATGTCCTCACAGCCATTTCATTGTCAATGGGTTTTAACATATTTTGTTTACAAAATCAATTGACTTTAGTGATTATAATTCATGTTTTCAATATATCTTCATATTAATTTAATTTTCAATTTGAATAATGGTTTCTTAAATAGCCCTTTCCAAATCAATATGGTTGCCCGGTTGTTGTTCGCATATTAATTTAATTTCCCATTTGAATAATGATTTCTTAAATAGCCCTTTCCAAATCAATATGGATGCCCAGTTGTCGTTCGCATGGATTCATTCATTTATCTTCACCTTTAACTCCACAATTTTTCCCAATAACAAACAAAGGTCTCTAAACAGGTTTAATACATATTTATGCCTGCTTGCATTCCATTTCAGCGGTTTTAGGATCGCTCCCTCAAATTAAAGCTCGAATTCATCGACCCTTGCTTCCAAAAAAGCCCGCGAAAGCCTATTCACGTTTCAATATTCTTCCACGCACTATGCCTTACGGCGTTTCCTTTGCAACACTAGGTGCAAATGCTAGTTAATAACCCAACCCCGCCACCATTTAATGAGGATTAATTATGTCATTTGGACTAATTAATAACTCTATAACCAATCAAATTAACCTCGATATGATTAATCTCTTTAATTTATATCGGGCTTGCCTTCCATATCCGCCAGTCACTTCATATCCCCAACCATCGTCCGATCGAATCCCGCAAATCCGACGATCATCGTGCATATAGCACAGGCTTCTATGGTCGACTTTTAGCATGCAATGGTGAGCGGTTTCATGAACAGTACCCATGCTACGTGTCAAGCAGCGTATGGAATCGCGCGGTCCCTCCCTAATACCACTTACCCTCCAAACGCGGTGTGATGAAACCTGCTTACCGCCTCCCGCTAACAACAAAACGTCCAATCACTCGTCCGTTGACGCCACCTATCCATGTCACGAACCTACCAAAAGCTCTGACTTTGCATAAAAAACAAAGTTAAAACAATTTTCGTCCTTATTCCATAAACCCATGCATGCAATCAGAACGTGAAGTCAACCAGCTTGTATTCCAACCGTCAGCCACCCTGGAATTTGTAGTTCGACGCCGCTCCAGCCCACCATTTGTGCCCGGTGAACCAGAACTCCATTGCTAATCACTCAAAAATAGGTATTTACCAGTTTTCTTCCAGAAACCCTGTAAATACTTAATTTCCTCTGTAATTATGTTGAAAACCCCAAAATTCATTGTAATTCAGTTGCGAAATTTAAAATGAAGACTCCCAGGACCCCCTGTTTCACCAACTCTACTCAAAAACCCCATTTCCATCTCTAAATCCACAGGAACCAGAAATGGAAACCCCCTTGGCCCTCAATGTACTTCCTATCACTACTCCTCATAAAGATTTGGATTATCTACCCTTAGCAGATAAAGATTTTCAAATAAAAGACCTTGAAATTGATAATAACTTCTTGAAAATATTTTGTCAATGCCGAGACAATTACATGAATGGCTCTGATACCATAAGACTTTGGGAATCAAATCTCCCGAGGTATATGCTCCCTTCTATGCACATTTTCCCTGACATTATCCATCAATGTTAAGCCAATTATAATCCCACCCTCAGAGCAATAATGTCCCCCAATCAAACTGTTCTCTTCACAATCACTGCAGACTCAATCAATGAAATGCTACAGTTTCAGCCCGGTCAAAACCTCACCCCCATTTCCCTTGGGGAATTGCTAGAGAAAGCTTCTAAAATGTCCCAGTCTGAACTCAGTCGCCTTTGCCACACTTTCATAGACAAGGATCACATACCCAAAAATCCTCCTCCCTATCTAACATGTTTTTTCACTGAGATAGGAAAAAACATTGTTAATATGATTGCTGCTGTAATGGGTTTTAATACCAGTGAGTTTGTTGATGAATTGACCCTAGCTTTCATGTCCATTTTTACCCCTAGTCAGCCTCCTGCTGTCAAATACAACTATGCTGCTTTCATTGCTAAGAAAATCCATGACCAGTTCATGAGATTGGAAAATGAAAAGGTATTCAAGTATTCTACATTCATAAATCACATTTTCCTTTATTATCAGTCTGACAAATTCCCATTCTCTGTGATTAAACTTGATACCAGAGGTAATCCCAAATCAATGATTTTCTAGACTTCCATCTTCCACTACTCATATACTTGTCCCTATTCATACAATGAATTCATTGACCAGTTTGTCCACCTTGTGACCACCATGCTAACTGGAAATCCTCCTCCTAGGATTAGTGATGAGATCAAGAAAATTTTGCAATTATCAAAGCAGTACAAGATAGGTGACTGGTACTTGTACTAAAATCACACTGAGATCTGAATCCAAATGATGATTGAGACGGGATTCGACATTTTTGAACCATGAAACACTTGGTCTCCATCTAGGTTGTAGATGTAACCTACCATGTTTGTGAGCTCCCTCCTTTCAAACTACCTAAGTATGTACCTATGAGACTGTTTGTGTTAGGCCCCTATACTACTAGTGTAACCCCTTATTGTTATTAGTAAAACCCCCTTATTATATTGATGTACCCATGTAGTGCCCATATTGTTACTATTGTGCCCCATAGAAGCCTACTATTGTTATTATTATGCCCTTACATTATTATTGTTATGTCGGCTCTGATTATATTATGACCCCTTAGACTCCTATATATAGAAAGGAGGCATTTTCATTTGTATCATCCAAGAATTGTTCATTTGTGTAATGTAAAGGAGGTTTCCCCCTCGAAGAGGCTGAAGTATAAGGCATTGATCTCTCTTTTCTATCTTTTTGTGAGCTGGTTTCATAACATTTGGTATCAGAGCTTTGGATTCTAGGGTTTCGCTGCTCCAAATAAGTCATCGTAGAATTTTCACTATAACTTTTTTTCTGCGACATTTCAGAAGCTAAAAAAAAACCCATTTGAGAAGAAATCGCGCTGAACCTTGGGTCCAAAGTGCAGAGCCTTTTTCTATATATTTGCAGATATATGATCTGAGGAAGTTGGTCTTTTTGTAGACTCCTGAATTATATTCCAAATAGGTGACCTGGGGAAAATCGTCATAAATTTCTCTCTGAGCATCAGATTGAAATTTCGTAAGAAGGTACAGAAAGAGGACGGACTTTAGTTTCTTTTATATAATTTTTCAGAGAAAAAGGGTGAAATAGTGACTCGTGGCACGTCCTACAAGTTCGCTCTACTGAACTAGTCTATAATCAGCTCACTGTGGGAGACTTGGAATAACTCTTCCTTGGAGAATCCAATTTGGATCAGACTAGTGGCATTGGAAAGAGGACACAGAGAGCTACTTCAGGTCGCAATTTTAGAACTTAAAGATCCGAAAGTACAGAGTTACAGTCCTTTCAAGATCGAGCTCCTAAAATCAAGAAAAAGCAAGATGAGGAAGTTTGATGGCAAGGATCCGGTAAATTGGATACTTCAGATGGAGCAATATTTTGATCTACATGGTGTACCACTGTTACAAAAGGTATGTATTGCATCTTCATATTTAGAATCGGATCAATTTTTATGGTATCAAGAGCTTTGTTCTCGTAAAAAACTTATTACGTGGTCAATTTTCACGGAGGAAATGATAGCACATTATGAGGATACAAAGAGCAACATCTTCTTTAGAGCAACACCACAACAATTGGATAGAGTAAAAGGGCTTTGTTACATAGTGGAAAGTAAAATTATAGCAACGAGGAAGTCTACCACTCACAAATATAAAGATGGAAGTGTTGTTTCTTCTAGCCTTCCACAACCTACAAGGGTTACACCACAACAATTGGAAGAAAAAAGAGAAAAAGGGCTTTGTTACAATTGTGATAGAAAATGCACTAAAGGTCATAAGTGTGCTGAGAAGAAATCATTTTACATAGAGTATGAAGAGGAGGAAGAAAAGGATAAAGAAACATCAAGAGAAGAGGATATACACCAGGACCCAACCTCAGAGAAAGAAGAAATGAATCAGACCATATCTTGTAAAGCATTGGCAAGAATTACCACTCCTCAAACTCTCAAGATAGAAGGACATATCAAGAAGAAAAAGGTGCAAGAAGTGAAAGATCACATCAAGAAAGAAGAAATGAGTCCAACCATATCTTGTAATTCATTGGTTGGAATTACCACTCCTCAAACTATCAAGATAGAAGGGCATATCAAGAAGAAAAATGTTCAAGAAGTGAAAGATCACATCGAGCATCAAGAAATGAATCCAACTATAGCTTGTACAGGATTGGAAGAAATTACCACTCCTCAAACTCTAAATATAGAAGGACATATCAAGAAGAAAAAGGTTCAAGCAGTGAAAGATTACATCGAGCATCAACAACAAGTTCTCCAACTTTTAAAGGATAACGCCACTTTGGTGCAAAATCGAATGAAACAACAAGTAGATCAACATCGTAGTGAAAAATGTTTTGATATAGGTGATTGGGTATTTTCACTGCTACATCCTAAGTAAGCTATTTATGAGAAGGAAATGTTGGCAATATTATATGCACTTAAGAAATGGCGACCTTACCGAATGGGAAGACACTTCAAGGTAAAAATGGATCATGATAGTCTTAGATACTTTTTAGAACAACTATTATCTTTAGAAGAACAAAAAAAATGGGTCACAAATATGTTTGGTTATGACTTTGACATCATCTATAGAAAAGGGAAGCAAACTTTTGTTGCAGATGCACTCTCAAGAAAGGATGAGGATGTGGAAGCATTGTTTTGTGCTATTTCTATTATCCAACCAGATTGGATAAAGGAAGCAAGGGATGAATGGAAGAAGGACGAAGAAGTATGGCCACTTATTCAAAAGTTGCAATGGATCCCAATTCAAATAATATTGCCAGAAATTGAAGAGGAAGGAAAAATCATATTGGAACCTGGAGCAGTCACAGAAACAAGGACCCGACAACTACGAAATCGATCAATTTCAGAGTACCTCATTAAGTGGAAGAACTTACCCGCTGAAGATCCACATGGGAGGACAAGAATTTTATACAGGAGCATCAAGAACTACTCAAGCATTGAGGACAACACTTTTTGAAGGAGAGGGGAATGTTAGGCCCCTATACTACTAGTGTAACCCCTTATTGTTATTAGTACAACCCCCTTATTATATTCATGTACCCATGTAGTGCCCATATTGTTACTATTGTGCCCCATAGAAGCCCACTATTGTTATTATTATGCCCTTATATTATTATTGTTATGTCAGCTCTAATTATAGTATGACCCCTTAGACTCCTATATATAGAAAGGAGGTATTTTCATTTGTATCATCCAAGAATTGTTCATTTGTGTAAGGTAAAGGAGGTTGCCCCCTCGAAGAGGCTAAATTCTAAGGCGTTGATCTCTCTTTTCTATATTTTTGTGAGCTGGTTTCATAACAGTTTGCCCTAGAATATTGTAGGCAAATGTTAAACTCTGACCAAATTCATTTCACCAAGGCAAAGAAGAAAGCCCAATTAAGGATCAAAGATCACTTAGGTCCATTTTTATGCAACAATAGAGAAGCAGGGAAAAGAGCGGAAGAAATCATAGAATCAACAATGAAACTCAAGAAAAGCTTTTCTTGGAGATATGACTCACAAGCTTTCATTTGTGATAGGAGAATGAAACATAAGCTGTCACCCTATATCCATCATAGAGTCCCTGAGATAGAACAGTTTGCAAATATGGATGAATAGAAGGAAGGAACTCTAGTTGAAATGGATAGTGATCAGGTTGAAGTTGAGAATGTAATGAAAGAATTGGAAAAGAGACTTGACCTAGAATCTTTTGCACAAGTGCCAGCTGAATCTTCTCAAATACCAACACCAGAAGTTAGTTCCCCCACAACAAAGACTTCTCAAAGGCACACACAGGAAAATAGTGCTCCCCCAACAAAACCACCATAGGAAAAAAACCAGGGAACAAGTACTCCAGCATCAGAACGGCCGCAAATATCAGAACAACTAGAGATGTCAGAGTAGCCTGAAATCTCTGAAGAACAAGCTCCACCATAGCCTCATCCAGCTCAGGTTAATATGGGAAATCTCCCAATTGTGCAGACTCCTCAAAATGAGGAAAATAACTTGAAAAGAGACAGGGAAGTAGCTACCCCTACCAGTGGTCCTTCAGAGCAGCCTGGTGCTAAGAGGCACAGGCTAAATCCATATTCAGAGGAAGAATTATTTGAGGAAACAATAGAGCTTGAGAAAAGAAGGTGGAGACAGCTTACATACATTCCCAACAGGTGGGACACCTTCCAGCTCATAAAGAAAAGAGCTTGAAAGACAACAAAGTGCAGAAGTTTCACCTTTCAGATCTTCATCCGAGAAGATCATAGACATAAAAGGAATATTCAAGGAGATAAAGGCCAAGAATGAGCAGCTAAAGGCCCAAGCCTATGCTTAATACTTGAAGATGGCTCCAAAAAATCAAACCAGATTGATGTCAGCTTATGACATCAAAGAAGGAAAAATGAAAATGAGCTTTCTAAAGCCCACAATACAACAACCCAAGTCATTTGCAGACTACCTCAAGACTGATTTTGACGTCTTAGCTAAAGACATCCACCCCATAGATATAATTGCATAAACAAACAGGGGAGATGATTTATTCTACACTGACTAGCAAGGCAATGATGGCACATAGGTTGCAAAATTCACTGAGCAATACTACTGCCCAATTGCAACTAGAAAAGGCCTCCTCACAGGAAAAGGACAATAGGATCAAATCATTGGAGGAGTTGATTATTGAGTTGGGCCATAACCCAAAGGATATCAAGGCAGCGAAGAGCCTAATAAAGAAAAAGAATGAAGATATAGCTGCACTGAGAAAGCAGCTGAAATTGCAACAACTCATGCATCCTTAGACTGCTGAAGTAATTGAGAAGAAAAATGAAGAAGAGCTTATGGACCTGGTCTTTAAGCTGAGTGAGCAACTAAAAGAGACAGATCAGGAACTGGAGAAAACACTACAGTCAAGGCAGAGTGAGTTGACCACAGAGCCTCAAATTGTAGTGCCTATAGTTTCAACAGCAGTCCCTTCTACGTTGGCAACTGATTTAGCACCAAATGTTCCTTTGGTGACATCTGCAACAATAAAAGCAACAGGTATAGGTACATCACAGGCAGGATCACCAACACAAAGTACAAAAGAATTGGTCAAGTCCATGGAGGAGATGAAACTCCAAGTCACAGAATTGCAAAAAGTAGAAGAAAAATTCATTACTTTGGAGTAGAAATATGATGTATCAAAGTTTAATTTTGCAAAAGAGATGAGGAAAAATAAAAGCATGGCCCAACAAATTAAAGCATTGGAGAAGGACCTGACATTTGACAGGCCTTTGACAGAGATTAGAAAGATATTGTGGATCAATATCATTGATTCCACCAATGATATTTGGTCATCTATTCAAATTATTTTTGAACAAATTGATTTGGTCAAACCTGCTCTTGCAGAAGTTCAAGGGACTAGAGAAGAACTAGGAGGAAAACCTAAAGAAGCCAACCGATTAATCAACTTTCTGAACAGTAGAAATAGGAAATAGTTGGAAAAATTAGAAATAGAGGATAGGACTACTACCATCGTTGAAATAAAGAAAGTATTGACCAAGAGAAATCTGATGCAAGGTTTGGAAAGAAGATGTCAAAGTATGTAGGAAGACATAGATGAGTTCATGAGGAAGTTTGACATCCTATGAAGTAAAGGACTCCCAAGTCCTTTAGTCATAAATGATAAGCTTATGGTTCAGGATGATTATGTCAACAAACTACATCAGCAAGCTAACAGTCAGGCCAGTTCATCTACAGTCAAGGCATTGCCCACAGGAAAAGTTCTCTATGATGATTTGGAGAACCTTTTTTATATTGAACATGAAGTGAAACACCTATTCACAGTCCAGCCTAATTTCGTAAAATACACTGAAGCAGATGAAATCTACAGGAAGTTGACAAGGATGAGTATACCAAAAGATGATTGGTGGAATAACATGACAGACCTCCTATGATTTACCATGGTAAAAAGTGAAGTAAATTGAAGTATTTACCATAATCAATTTTAGTAAAAAAGGATGAATGATGGTAAAACAGGTAAAGAGTATCAGTCACAGGTAAAAGAGTATCAATGAAAAGCTAAAGTCAATCATCTAGCACAAAATTACAAGCAAGACAAAAAAATGCACTTTCATAGGACCTGCCTCTAGCTCCTTCAACAAAAATAGGGACAACAACAATCAGTTCACATTCGATTTCTACATTCAAGACCATCTGTCGCTATATTCATGTAAAAGATATTTAATTTTCCTAGAATGTATCTCTCTTAGTTAGGAGATATTTTGATGTAAATTTTGTATAAATACTTCCTCATTCAAAGTATTTAGGGTGGATTCTTAGACATTTCTGTAGACAATTTACTTTTGGAATTGAAGTGTTGTTGAACAACTTTTGTATGGTTGGCTGGAAAAAGTAATAAAGCAAAGGACTTTTACATGATACCTATGTCAAATGAGAAACAAATAAGTATTCTATATCTTATGTTTTTACAGTTTTCCTGGTATAATTAGATATTCATATGTGTTTCATATTTGAATGATAAACGAAAAATTATATTTCAGAAAGAGCTTTATTGCATTCTGTCTTTAAAATCATTTCTTTTCTTAATGTTTGCTTCTAGACTATTATAGGTAGGGAATCCTTAATTGCTCCCTGCTTTCATAGTTTATCACTGTGATCATTTAAAAAAGAATACTTAATTGCTTTTTGTTAATGAACATCCCTTTTTCATCATCTTGGACCTTGTTGAAGGATTCTTAATTTCCCTTCATCCTTGTTCAAAACCATTTCACCCATTCCAAGCTATCATTTGTCTTTTGTTTAGCTATCTTGCCCTGTGAAGCTTTCCTTTGTTAAATCAACCTGATCTAGTTAAGCCAGCACTCAGTTGACTCCATAGCCCAATGGCCTAAAATACCTTGTTCTATCCATCTGCTCCCGAATTCCACCACCAAGCAAAATCAAAACCCCCTAAACTGTCATAACTAGCCTAATATCCCATAAAACAAAGCTAAATCATAAAGAGAGAGCCCTCTCTGAGTACAGATTGGCTAGATTCTATACTTAAAAGTTGGTTTGTGGTTACCTCGGACCCCTTTCCTTCTTCTAACAACTTCAAGGAAAATCTGAGTGATAACATAGTGGTGACTCCACTGGGGAATGAACAATTCCTCAGTCAAAACAAATCTTTAAGAAACTTAAACTTTAAATCTAAAACCATCTTAAAGAAGTCATAGAAGTTGTCTTGACATCTGTTACAAAATAAGAAAATTCATAAAAAAAATTGAAATCTGGCTTCAAAAAGGACTTGGTACACTAGGGCTAATCTTGATCCCAATCCACCACAAGTGTTTAAGAACCCCAATCCGATCCCTAGAACTCTCAGAAGACAAGAAAGTTCTGCTAGTCCTTGACCGATATTTAGATCCTCATCTTGTCCTGTTAAGTGGATTTACCTAGAGGACCTACCCTTTGATGAGGACTTTGGAACCTCTTTGTTTAGGACTTCATCCGACTCTGAATTAGTAGACCTAGTGCAAGACCCAGAGTTCATCAAAGAACTAGAGATCCAAGCAGCCAATTTGTCAATTGATAGACATTTGCAGAACTCACCTCAATCTGATCTTACCACTGAAGGAACCCCTAATCCATCTGTAGCCACTTCTATTTCTGCAAGCTCATCATAATTCCCTCATATCTCTCAATCTCAAACCACTCCACATTTGACCATTACTTCCTGCTCTCCATCCATAACTCAAACATACATTGTTACTCCAACTCCAGCTTTTGTTTCACCATTACCAATAGCAATGGCCAACAGATATTCTCCCTTGATACTACCGGCCAATTTAGGTGCCATGCCCTAGGACTACCAAATTAAGATTACCACTTTTGATGGCACTGGAACCTATACAGCCTAGTAACACACTAAGAATATGACTGATTATTTTGAAATTTATGAAATAGATACTGCTGATGTGCAAATGAGAATATTCTTTCAAAGTTTATTTGGGGAAGTTAGAACCTGGTTCAAAGCCTTAACACCAAATAGTATAGATAGCATTAGAACTCTTTATCAGAAATTCTTGAATAGGTGGGAGAAAAGGAAAGACCCCCTTTAGATTTTATCTAAATACGAAAACCTAAGAAGAGGAACCCATGAAACTTTCCAAGACTATTGCACTAGATTTAACAATGTGTACAATGCCATTCCACTAGATCTAAGGCCTCCACCTGGTTTAGCCTTCATCAAATTCCTAGATGGATTTGACTCTGATATGGCTTTCCGGCTGAGAGAAAGAAACCCCCCTACTTTGGAAGAGATGCAAAGCATAGCAGTTAGTGTTGAAGCCAACCTGCTATCTAAAAGAGCCAAGTCCAGGAGTGAAAGGTGGATACCATTAAAAGAAGAAAGCTCACCCTTTGAACAAAATCTAGATGCCATAATTAAAGGAATGGATAGATTAGGAGACAGAGTGGAAACAATTGAAAGGAAATCTCCTTGGGATAACCAACAAACGAATGCAGGGAGAAATCCTAATTTCAGGAAAAATCAAAACCAGAACACTAGAAAGAATGGTCCTGACCAAAACATTAGACCCCCTTTCCAGGAGAACTATGCAGAAGCTTCTCACTCTAAAGGCCCAGAAGAAGATACTCAAATTAACTTGATGGGGCTTGATGATGAAGGAGAAGTTTTCCTATCCCAATATGATCAAGAAGCCCACATACTTAAACAATTCCAGACCCAATCATGAGAATCGTTCGATTTTAGACAAGGATATGATTCAACCATCTTTGAAGTGCATAAGCAATACAATCTAAGAAGTAGGAGAATTGATGTCCCTGAAACCAACAAAAAACGGTTCCAAATCAGCCTAAAAAAGGTAAGACAGTAACTAAACCTTTGCAAATTGTTTCTAGATTAAACACTAACCCTTCCAACCCCATAATTGAAGATATCTATGATAATCAACCAAATAATGAATAGCCTTCCACTTCCATTCCTTCCAAGGAAACTGTAGAAGAACCTCCAAAGGTTGATCTAGGAGAATCAATTCATCATGATTCTAATCCTAAAAAGGAAAAAGACATAGAAAACATAGCAAACAGAGAAAACACTGCTGCTCGAAATCAAAAAGTCCAAATAGAAAAACCATTTAATCTGGAAACAGAAGTAGGCAAGCTAAAAATTTCTGTCCCATTATCTGAGTTAGCTAAACATGATGCCTATCGAACTCAAATCAATAGATCAGAACCGAAGACTCAGTTAATCTTTTTGATGATCAACCTGAATTAATCTTTGGCCTAGAAGTGAATGGGAAACCATTGAAAGGAGGAATTCCTCCCTTCTGTGTTAGCCTAAACATACATGATAAGATTCTTCACAATGCCATGTTTGACTCTGGCACTTCTCATAATCTCATGCCCAAGTCTGTCATGGAAAAGCTAGACCTAGACATGACTAGACCATACAAAGATTTGTTTTTTTATATTCCAATCAGGTGAGATGTTTGGGATTGATAAAAGACTTGTGTGTTTCATTGGTTCAATACCCTGAAAAAACAATTTTAATGGACACAGTGGTAGCATATATACCACCCAATATGACATGCTATTGTCCAAATCCTGGGGTGCTAAGCTTTAGGGATCTCTTCAACTGGATATGTCATATGCCACTATATCAGTTTTTGGACAACCCAAGAAATTATATAGAGAAACATTGATGAAATACGTAGTAAGTAGTCAGGAAAGACCTAAAAATTTCCCCATCTACTTAGTACACTCTGATATGGATTATTTCATTCTTTACAATGCAGAAGTCAGTCCTTCAAATACTTCAGAGGTTTTAGCAGCAGAACCAAAAGAAATTGAAAAAGAAAAATCAACTGTTCATATTTAGGAAATATCAGATAACAAAAAAAAGTCAAATGACAATGAAGACCTAGATGCCATGGTTAAACAAGTTCCTACTACCCCAGACACAAATTATGAGCACGAAATCCTTTGGCATTTAGAATTTGATGGCTCAGTGAATAAACTAGGAGCAGGAGCAGGAGTTTGGGTGTACAATTTAGAAAACGATCATGCTGAAGGCCATGCTTACAGATTAAATTTTAGATGCACCAATAATATGGCAAAATATGAGGCTCTCTTGTTAGGTCTTAAACTTGTTAAAAGATTAGGAGCTATCAGGGTGTCTGTCATTGGAGATTCAGAATTAATAATTAAACAGATCAGAGGAACTTACTCAACTAGGGATCCTAGACTAGGATATTATAGAGGAAAAGTCATAGAAATCCTCAAAACTTTTTTGGAAACTCAACTTGCAACAATTCCTAGAAAACAAAACATGCAAGCCCACAACATGGCCATGTTTTCCAGCACCTACAAATTACCTTTTCAACCTAATCATTAGTATACTGCTGAGATTAGGCATAGACCAGCCATCCCTGATAATCTTAAGAACTGGCAGTTTTTTGATAGTGATAAGCAGATCAATAATTTTTTAACTTTAGATGAAGAATTTTCTAACATTAACATACTTGTTGATATAGATACTAGTTCTGATAATACTGATGAAGTAGAAATTAACATTTCGGAAGAGAATTCAATAAATATGCTTCATCCTACAAAATTCACACGAAAAGAAATTCAAGACCTGAAAAAAATGGACCTAGATGAGATAGTTGAAGAAGAAACAGAGGTTATAAATCTAAAAGACAATCATATACCCAAGGGATTAACTCCTTTGGAAGATTTGTTTGACTCTAGTGACATTCCCAAGAACCCTAAAATGGAGCCATTAAAGGTAGATATTGAGGATTACAATCTAGGAACACAGGATGATCCTAAATTGATTAAATTGTCAAAATCTTTTCCTCCTGATCAGAAGTTAAAATATATTGACCTTATGAGAGAATTTCAGGATGTTTTTGCCTGGAGTTATGAAGATTTGAAGTCATATTAAACCTCTATCATTTAGCATACCATTCCTTTAAAAGAAGATCAAAAGTCATTTAAACAAAAACTCAGAAGAATTAACCCTGTGTTATTACCATCAATTGAAAAAGAAATTAAACACATGTATGAAGCAGGAATTATTGCCCCTGTTAGATTTTCTGAATGGGTGTCTAACTTGGTACCTACTAGGAAGAAAACAGGGGAAATCAGATTATGTGTTGACTTGAGAAATGTCAATAAGGTCTCTCTTAAAGATAACTATCCTTTACCCAAAATGGATCATATTTTGCAAAGGGTGGTGGGTTCTTCTAGAATTTCATTTTTAGATGGGTTTTCAGGATATAACCAAATCTTGGTCCATCCTAATGACCAAAAGAAAACTGCTTTTACAACACCATGGGGTACTTTCATGTACATCAAAATGCCATTTGGACTAAAAAATGCAGGAGCAACCTTCCAAAGAGCAATGGACATTGCCTTTGCCAAAGAAATTCATGATTTTCTTGTTATATATCTAGATAATCTAACTATTTTTTCTAAAATCAGATCTACAACACTTAGAGCATCTCAGGAAAGTGTTTTTAAAATGCAAAAAGTATGGCATTTCTTTGAATCCAAAGAAGTCGTTGTTCGGTCTGGAGGAAGGTAAACTTTTGGGTCACATTATTTCCAAGGATGGCATTCGAATTGACCCTTCTAGGATTGAAGCTATTTTACAGATCCCCCATCCAAGAAGTATTAAAGAGCTTCAAGCTTTCCTAGGGAAGATAAATTTTTTAAGGAGATTTATTTCTAACTTAGCTAAACTCATTAGATCATTAAATAGCATGCTAAAAAAGGATTCAAGTATAAAATGGACAGTAGAGGCCAAGCAATCATTTGAAGAAATAAAAATGGCCTTAACCAGAACACCAGTCCTCACAAGTCCACAATTTGATAGAGACTTCATCTTTTTTTCTTTTGCATCAGAACACATCATAGCTGCAATTTTACTACAAAAGGATGATCAAGGATGTGAAAAACCTATAGTCTTTTTTAGTAAAGCACTCAGAGATGCATCATTAAAATACAAAATAATGGAGAAACAAGCTTTTGCAATGATAAAAGCTATTAAAGATTTCAGAGTCTATATATTATCATGTAATAGCTTATGTTCCTAATGCAATAGTCAAATACATCTTAACTCAGGATGGAGTTGATGGTAAAAGAGGAAAATGGATAGCTACTATCTTAGAGTATGATATAGAGATAAAACCAACCAAGCTAATAAAAGGTCAGGGATTGGCCAAAGTCATGGCAGAAACTAATTGTCAAGCCCTAGACATAAATCTCATTGCAAAACTGGATAACGAACAGGAGATGGCAACTCCACAAATCAGCCAGGCCTTTTCAGATTCACCCTGGTACGCTGATATAATTTATGTTTTACAAAACCTGCAGGCTCCTCCAGGGTTATCCAGAACAAAGAATATATTTTTGAAAATGAAAGCTTCAAAGTTTTGCATCTTAGATAATACTCTTTTTTGGAAAAATCATGAAGGAATTTTGTTAAATTGTTTATTAAAAGATGAAGCTAACAAGTCTCTCCAAGAATTTCATGCAGGAGATTGTGGTGGACACCTCTATTGGAAGTCAACTGCTGACAAAATCCTAAGGGCTGGATTCTATTGGCCAACCTTGTTTGCAGATGTGAAGAAATTTGTAACTTCTTGCCATAAATGCCAAATCTTTGAAGGCAAAAGAAAATTGTTACCTTTACCCTTGAAACCTATTTCCACTGAGAAACCTTTTCAACAATGGGGTCTCGACTTCATTGGAGAAATTCATCCACCCTCTTTTGGCCAACACAAATGGATACTCATTGCAACTAACTATTTTACTAAATGGATAGAAGTCGTCCCCTCCAGACAAGCCATTGACACTGTTATCATAGGTTTCCTATAGACCAATATTTTGTCCAGATTTGGTTGTCCCACTAAAATCATTACTGATAATGCTGCAGCCTTTAAATCAAAGAAAATGATTAATTTCTGTCACAAATATCACATAACACTTGGCCATTCCACAACTTACTATCCTCAAGGGGATGGACTTGCAGAATCTTCCAACAAAAGTCTCATTAATATCATCAAAAAACTGTTGGAAGAAAATAAGAAAACTTGGAACAAAAAATTGATCAATGCTTTGTGGGCAGATAGGCTTACAACCAAAAAATCCATTGGAATCAGTCCCTATGAGTTAGTATATGGCATGAAGGCTATTTTTCCTTCATCATTAGCGGTTCCTGTCATGAAAATACTCCAAGAAGATCAAGTGGAACCTAATGATATACAAAGAAGGATAAACTAGACCATCAATCTGCAACAAACCAGGGAGGAGGTATACCAAAGATCTCAAGTATTGCAGGAGAAACTCAAGAAGATATTTGACAGAAGAACCAAGGTAGAAGACTTCTACCTTGGAGATAAAGTATTAAGATGGGATTCAAGAAGAGAGGACAAAGGAAAACATGGGAAGTTTGACTTCCTGTGGAAAGGACCATACATCATCTATGCTTTCAGAGGAAACAATGCATATTTTCTTAAAGAGTTAAATGGTGCAGAAGTGGAAGGAGGACCAGTCAATGGTCGGATGTTAAAGCATTACTTTGATCCTAGTTACTGATATTACCATGTTCCTAACTGTACATATTATATCTTTTGTAATGTCAAAGTGTTGATTGGATAGTAAGATTTTGGAGTTGAAGCCCAAAGAGAAGGCCCTAAGCTTTAGAATCATTACTGTCATATATATACATAAAGCAGTAGGCAAAAGGAAGATTGCAGAACACAGTCAAAGTCATTCAGAGGCCACTGATCTATTTTTCTTGATTTTCCACCAGGGAAAGGCATCCCCAAGTGGAGCCACTGTTATGCCCCTATACCAATAGGTGTCATATATCATGATTGACTTGATTTTGTCCTAAAATATGTTCATACCTTTACTTGCTGCAAAGGTTTTCCATATTTGTGAAAAACAAAAAATTAAAAAAATGTAAAGAGGGTATGCCCTAGAAAAAGAATAAAAGGGTAAAAAGAATAAAGAAAATGTCAAAAAATGAAAGAAAATGAACCCCAACAAAAAGAAAAGACCATGAAAGTGTGCAAGTCTAAATGCAACTACTATTTACTTTTATGTATAATAAAGATTGTGTGCAATTTGTCACCTATGCCGCAATACATGGTAATCAAATAGTTTAAACTTGGTTATTTCATGTTTTAGAAATATAGAATAAAGATCTGACCAAACAGTGTAATCTTGGAAGATAAGTAAATAGGTAGAGTGAAAAAGGAGCTCACCAATTTAATCTGAGCCCTTGGATGTAATAAGTGTAGACTTAGATAGGCATCACTATGTAAAAGAAAATAAAAGTTTGATAACGGTTTGCCAGTCTAAGTGCACCCTAGTAAAGAAGTGAAAATGCTAGGGTAAAGTAGGTAGAGTAAGTAGATGATGGTTGCAGAATAAATGTGTGGTGAATGGTTAAGTTCAATGCTTAAATCTTTTACTTTCATCACTAGGCAAAGGCATGTATCACATGGAAAGGCACATCAACATTCAAAGTCAAAATAATTAACTTCCCTACTCATTCCCCTAAAATATTTACTAATTCCTTAAGCGCTAAAGGTAATTGCCAAAGTTAGAGGGGCTCATAGAATTTCTTTGAATTTTGGAGGGATCGGACCCTCGGCCCAATAATTGGAAATGCCTAAAGTACTTAAATCCCTTTCATCAACATTACCCCCCATAAGATCACTCATTCCTTTGATAAAACTTTTCCTAAGTAAAGTCTTATTTTACTTAGGGAAATTGAAATAAATCTTCATAAAAACTCCTTTTATACACTTTAGCCTAAGTCAATATGTTATATAATGAAATATTTTTGGAAAACATTGGACTTAGCACTTTTTCATTCATTGAATCATATTAACCACTAATGTTTTATTATATAATTCCCTAATAAAACAAAATTACCCACACCCGTATTATATTACTATACAAAACCCCAAATCACTATATATCCCACCCCTCGGTTAAATATAACCATAAAATAAATAAATAAACAAGATTAATTAACTAATCTGTAGTTAATTAATAACCCAACCCGCCACCATTTAATGAGGATTAATTACGTCATTTGGACTAATTAATAACTCTATAACCAATCAAATCAACCTCGATATGATTAATCTCTTTAATTTATATCGGGCCCGCCTTCCATATCCGCCAGTCACTTCATCTCCCCGACCACCGTCCGATCGGATCCCGTAGATCTGACGGTCATCACGCATATCGCATGGGCCTCTGTGGTCAACTTTTAGCGTGCGATGGTGAGCGGTTTCATGAACAATACCCATGCTACGTGTCAAGTAGTGTATGGAATCACACGGTACCTCCCCAATACCACTTACCCTCAAAAAGTTGTGCGATGAAACCCGCTTATCGCATCCCACTAACGACAAAATGTCCAATTGCCCCTCCGCTGACACCACCTGTCCATGTCACGAACCCGCCAAAAGCTTTGACTTTGCATAAAAAACAAAGTTAAAACAGTTTTCGTCCTTATTCCATAAACCCATGCATGCAACCAGAACGTGAAGTCAACCAGCTTGTATTCCAACCGTCAGCCACCCTGGAATTTGTAGTCCGACGCCGCTCCAGTCCACCATTTGTGCCCAGTGAACCAGAACTCCATTGCCAATCACTCAAAAATAGGTATTTACCAGTTTCCTTCCAGAAACCCTGTAAATACTTAATTTCCTCTGTAATTACGTTGAAAACCCCAAAATTCATTGTAATTCAGTTGTGAAATTTAAATTGAAGACTCCCAGGACCCCCTGTTTCACCAACTCTACTCAAAAACCCCATTTCCATCTCTGAATCCACAAGAACCAGAAATGGAAACCCCCTTGGCCCTCAATGTACTTCCTATCACTACTCCTCATAGAGATTTGGATTATTTTCCCTTAGTAGATAAAGATTTTCAAATAAAAGACCTTGAAACTGATAATAACTCCTTGAAAGTATTTTGTCAATGTCGAGACAATTACATGAATGGCTCTGATACCATAGGACTTTGGGAATCAAATCTCCCAAGGTATATGCTCCCTTTTGTGCACATTTTCCCAGACATTATCCATCAATGTCAAGCCAATTATAATCCCACCCTCAGAGCAATAATGTCCCCCAATCAAACTGTTCTCTTCATAATCACTGCAGACTCAATCAATGAAATGCTACAGTTTCAGCCCGGTAAAAACCTCACCCCCATTTCCCTTGGGGAATTGCTAGAGAAAGCTTCTAAAATGTCCAAGTCTGAACCTTTGTCACACTTTCATAGACAATGATCACATACCCAAAAATCCTCTTCCCTATCTAACATGTTTTTCACTGAGATAGGTAAAAACATTGATAATATGATTGTTGCTATAATGGGTTTTAATACCAGTGAGTTTGTTGATGAATTGACCCTAGCTTTCATGTCCATTTTTACCCCTAGTCAGCCTCCTGCTGTCAAATACAACTATGCTGCTTTCATTGCTAAGAAAATCCATGACCAGTTCATGAGATTGGAAAATAAAAAGGTATTCAAGTATTCTACATTCATAAATCACATTTTCCTTTATTATCAGTCTGACAAATTCCCATTCTCTGTGATTAAACTTGATACCAGAGGTAATCCCAAATCAGTGATTTTCTAGACTTCCATCTTCCACTACTCATATACTTGTCCCTATTCATACAATGAATTCATTGACCAGTTTGTCCACCTTGTGACCACCATGCTGACTGGAAATCCTCCTCCTAGGATTAGTGATGAGATCAAGAAAATTTTGCAATTATCAAAGCAGTACAAGATAGGTGACTGGTACTTGTACCAGAATCACACTGAGATCCGAATCTATGGTTGTGAGCTCCCTCCTTTCAAACTGCCTAAGTATGTACCTATGAGACTGTTTGCCCTAGAATATTACAGGCAAATGTTAAACTCTGACCAAATTCATTTCACCAAGGCAAAGAAGAAAGCCCAATTAAGGATCAAAGATCACTTAGGTCCATTTGTATGCAACAATAGAGAAGCAGGGAAAAGAGCAGAAGAAATCATAGAAACAACAATGAAACTCAAGAAAAGCTTTGCTTGGAGATATGACCCACAAGGTTTCATTTGTGATAGGAGAATGAAACATAAGCTGTCACCCTATATCCATCACAGAGTCCCTGAGATAGAACAATTTGCAAATATGGATGAATGGAAGGAAGGAACTCTAGTTGAAATGGATAGTGATCAGGTTGAAGTTGAGAATGTAATGAAAGACTTGGAAAAGAGACTTGACCTAGACTCTTTTGCACAGGTGCCAACTGAATCTTCTCAAAGAGCAACACCAGATCCTTGTGCCTCCACAACAGAGACTTCTCAAATGCACACACAGGAAACTAGTGCTCCCCCAGACAGGAACAAAACCAGGGACAAGTACTCCAGCATCATAATGGCCGCAAATATCAGAACAACCAGAGATGTTAGAGCAGCCTGAAATCTTTGAAGAACAAGCTCCACCATAGCCTCATCTAGCTCAGGTTAATATGGGAAATCCCCCAGTTGTACAGATTCCTCTGAATGAGGAAAAGAACTTGGAAAGAGACAGGGACGTAGCTACCCCTGCCAGTGGTCCTTTAGACCAGCCTGGTGCTAAGAGGCACAGGCTAAATCCATATTCGGAGGAAGAATTATTTGAGGAAACAACAGAGAGATTGTGAAAAGAAGGTGGAGACCACCTACATACATTCCCAACAGGTGGGACAGCTTCCAGCTCACAAAGACGAGCATGAAAGACAATAGAGTGTAGAAGTTTCATCTTTCAGATCTTCATCTGAGAAGAGCATAGAAATAAAAGGAAAATTCAAGGAGATAAAGACCAAGAATGAGCAGCTGAAGGCCCAAGCCTATGCTCAATACTTGAAGATGGCCTCAACAAATCAAACTAGATTGATGTCAGCTTATGACATCAAAGAAGGAAAAATGCAAATGAGCTTTCTAAATCCAATAGTACAGCAGCCCAAGTCATTTGAAGACTACCTCAAGACTGATTTTGAGGTCTTAGCTAAAGACATCCACCCCATAGATCAGATAGAATTGCATAAACAAACAGGGGAGATGGTTAATTTTACACTGACTAGCAAGGAAATGATGGCACATACGTTGCAAAATTCACTGAGCAATACTACTGCCCAATTGCAACTAGAAAAGGCCTCCTCATTGGCAAAGGACAACAGGATCAAATCATTGGAGGAGTTGATTATTGAGTTGGGCCATAACCCAATGGATATCAAGGCAACAAAGAGCCTAATAAAGAAAAAGAATGAAGATATAGCTGCACTGAGAAAGTAGCTGAAATTTCCACCACTCATGCAACCTCAGACTGCTGAAGTAATTTAGAAGAAAAACAAAGAAGAGCTTATGGACCTGGTCCTTAAGGTAAGTGAGAAAATAAAAGAGACAAAGCAGGAACTGGAGAAAACACTACAGTCAAGGCAGAGTGAGTTGACCACAAAGCCTCAGACTGTAGTGCCTATAGTTTCAATAGCAGTCCCTTCTATGTTGGCAACTGCTTTAGCACCAAATTTTCCTTTGGTGATAACTGCAACTATAGAAGCAACAGTTACAGGTACATCACAGGCAGGAGTACCAACACAGAGTACAGAAGAATTGATCAAGTCCATGGAGGAGATGAAACTCCAAGTCACAAAACTGCAGAAAGTAAAAGAAAAATTCATTACTTTGGAGCAGAAATATAATGTATCAAAGTTTGATTTTGTAGAAGAGATGAGGAAAATAAAAGAATGGTCCAAAAAATTAAAGCATTGGAGAAGGACTTGACATTTGACAGGCCTTTGACAGAGATTAGAAAGATATTGTGGACCAATATCATTGATTCCATCAATGATATTTGGTCATCTATTCAAATTATTTTTGAACAAATTGATTTGGTCAAACCTGTTCTTGCAGAAGTTCAAAGGCCCAGCGAAGAACTAGGAGGAAAACCTGAAGAAGCCAACGGATTAATCAACTTTCTGAATAGTAGAAACAGACAATAGTTGGAAAAATTATAAATAGAGGATAGGACTGCTACCATCCTCGAAATAAAGAATGTATTGACCAAGAGAAATCTGATGCAAGGTTTGGAAAGAAGATGTCAAAGTATGTAGGAAGACATAGATGAGTTCATGAGGAAGTTTGAAATCTTACGAAGTAAAGGACTACTAAGTCCTTTAGTCATAAATGATAAGCTTATGGTTCAGGATGATTATGTAAACAAATTACATCAGCAAGCTAACAGTCAGGCCAGTTCATTTGCAGTCAAGGCATTGCCCACAGGAAAAGTTCTCTATGATGGTTTGGAGGACCTTTTTTTACATTGAACATGAAGTGAAACACCTATTCACAGTCCAGCCTAATTGTGTAAAATACATTGAAGCAGATGAAATCTACAGGAAGTTGACAAGGATGAGTATACCAAAATATGATTGGTGGAATAGCATGACAAACGTCCTATGATTTACCATGGTAAAAAGTGAAGTAAATTGAAATATTTACCATAATCAATTTTGGTAAAAAAGGATGAATGGTGGTAAAACAGGTAAAGAGTATCAGTCACAGGTAAAAGAGTACCAGTGAAAAGCTAAAGTCAATCATCCAGCACAGAACTACAAGCAAAACAACAAGATGCACTTTCATAGGACCTGCCTCCAGCTCCTTCAACAAAAACAGGGATAGCAACAATCAGTTCACATTCGGTTTCTACATTCAAGACCATTTGTCTCTATATTCATGTAAAAGATATTTAATTTTCCTAGAATGTATCTCTCTTAGTTAGGAGATATTTTGATGTAAATTTTGTATAAATACTTCCTCATTCAAAGTATTGAGGGTGGATTCTTAGACATTTCTGTAGACAATTTACTTTTGGAATTGAAGTGCTATTAAACAACTTTTGTATGGCTAGCTGCACAAAGTAATAAAGCAAAGGAATTTTATAGGATACCTGTGTCAAACGAGAAACAAATAAGTATTCTATATCTTATGTTTTTACAATTTTTCTGGTTTAATTAGATATTCATATGTGTTTCATATCTGAATGATAAGCGAAAAATTATATTTCAAAAAGAGCTTTATTGCATTCTGTCTTTAAAATCATTTATTTTCTTAATGTTTTCTTCCAGACTATTATAGGTAGGGAATTCTTAATTGCTCTCTGCTTTCATAGTTTATCACTGTGATCATTTAACAAAGAATACTTAATTACTTTTTTTTAATGAACACCCCTTTTTCATCATCTTGGACCTTGTTGAAGGATTTTTAATTTCCCTTCATCCTTGTTCAAAACCATTTCACCCATTCCAAGCTATCATTTGTCTTTTTTTTAGCTATCTTGCCCTGTGAAGCTTTCCTTTTTTAAATCAACTTGATCCAGTTAAGCCAGCACTCAGTTGACTCCATAGCCCAATGGCTTGAAATACCTTGTTCTATCCATCTGCTCCCGAATTCCATCACTAAGCAAAATCAAAACCCTTTAAACTATCATAACTAGCCTAATATCCCATAAAACAAAGCTAAATCATAAAGAGAGAGCCCTCTATGAGTATAGATTGGCTAGATTCTATACTTAAAATTTGGTTTGTGGTTACCTCAGACCCCTTTTCCTTCTTCTAACAACTTCAAGGAAAATCTGAGTGATAACTGTAGGATCTCGACACCATGTTTTGATAACCTCAGTAGTTTTAGAGAATCTAGGGTAAAGTAGTGTTGTGATGATTCTCCGAGACTTGATAACTATTTGTGAAGTATTTTTACTTTTCTTGTTAGTTTATTCTTCTTCTTCTTCTTCTTATTAGTGCATATGTGTGTGCTTCATCAAACTGCTACCAAAATAAAAAAATAAAAAGAACACATAATTTGGCTCTCTGCCAGGGACAAACCCTCTCCACTCTTGAGAGGAAAACCCTTTGTAAGATTTCTATTATTTAAGCTTCTTATTTGAACAACTGCCAAACACTGGACCCTTGACTATGATATCCTCCAAGCATAAGTCAAATCCTTCCTCCTTCTGCACTGTCACTTCCGGCACATCTTCTGGCACTTCTTCCAGCACTTGTCTTTTAGGTTAGGAAATCCTAGAATATTAGGGCTTCATTACTTCTTTATAGATAGAGGCTTCTTCACTTTTCTTTGGATACCTTGTAGGCCTAGGTATACATCTGAATGAGGATATTCATGCTTCTGCCTTAAACTGCTGCCAAACCCTTCCTGTACCTCGCACATGTGACTGTTTCTAGCCCTAGAAACAGTCCTATCTTCCTCGGTTTTGTCTCTCCTTCCTTTGTTTGTGAGGTTACCTTCAATGCTGGAGTAGGAGGCCTTTGTAGGCCTAGTTACTAGCCCAAAACCTAAATAATATATTACTGCAACTTCACTACTGATCTGGCTGCAGACTTATCCCTTATTCCTTCGCACGTGTGGTTGTAGCTATTTCTTATCTTCATTGTTCTATCTCCTTAACTTTCTGCCCTTGTACCCTTCTTCCTCATATTATCTTCGTCCACCTTTTTCTTCCTTTTTCCTTGCAAATTTTAGAGATGAATTGATTTCCTTTTGAGGAGTGGAAAACCTCTATAAATAGAGGTTTGTCCCTCCTATTTAGGCCAACATGACTATCCTTAAATTTGACTTGACAATTTTTCTCTATAATTCAATTTTACCTATCGTTTTGCTACTTGTAGACTTCATTGCAACTAGGAGAGGATTTTACCATGCTTGGAGGTGTTCCCATGACTTTGTATGATGACTTAGATGATGTAACATGCCCTCAAAGGGTCTTATCATAATTACATTTTGACTTTGAATCTCTAGAAGCACTTCAAAATGTGCTTGACCTTGACAAATAATACAATTTTTTTTTTCTCTTTTCTTGAATAAGTACAAATATCAAAATTACATTTATGAAGACCGAACCTAGTTACATTTTCTCCAACACCCCCTCTTAACTACGGAGGTATTCATACAACATTACAAGGTGTTTGGAAATTTTCAATCTTGAAGAATTCACATAAGAGAAACCAGATTAGCAATCCATCTGTTATAGCATCATATCCATCAACATTGTCATAGTGCAAGGCCTTGACTAACAACTCCATCTCTTTACGAGACCATGAGCTACAATGCTGGTGAGACCAATGATTTATAGACACCTTCATCATTGTCTCTTAAGGTACATACTCACCCCAGGTGTTTACCGAGTATGACCTTCTAGGACTATTCTTATCTTGGGTTCCCAACCCTCAAAGAATATCGGTCCTCTTGCCTACTCTTATCTTGGATTCCCTACACATCCTCAAAGAGTATTGGATGCCAGATGATTAGCTAATCCTCCCATTCTTTCTTCCCAAGTGAAGAAAAGAATGTTGTGTCAATATTGTGTTTACATTTCCATTCATGGCCTTCATCTAGACTTACGACTGTCAGTCCTGGTCTAGTGCTTGAACCATGAAATGGAAAACACAATCGTCACTCCTTTGTAATCAGGGGTGATCCAAAAACTCCCTCTTGATCAGGGACCTGTCAAAGCTCCCTCTTAACTAGGGACTCTTTCCTTCATCAAAAACGTCTTCTTCATGGGTCCTTCAGCTACTTGATCTTCTTCCTTTCTTGATGTCATGAAGTCTTCAATCAAACTTATTCTCAGTAGGGCACCATCCATCGATCAATTTCCTTCTTGGTTTGTTATGTCATTGATTTATGGAAAGTGACTATTAGGTTCTTCTTGTCATCTTGTCCATGCTTCAAAATTCTCTCCTCATGGATGCTCCATCATACTTGCTAGTAGCCCATCATGAATTCATCCTAGTATTTCAACATTTTTTTCCTTTTGTTGGATGGATTCTTCATCATGACATCTTCATAGGGTAGAATCAATTATCTGCACCTTTTATATTTCCAAGACCTTTAAAGGTGTCAAGTGTCCTTTCTTCTTTTATGAGAGTTGTCCTGCCTTCTTTAAGGAGATGTCTTATCAAGGCATTTTGTTAGATAGTGATCCTTGGTGATCATGGCGTTCTTCACATGCTTGATCTCTTTCTTCTTTTTCTTCTCCTCAGATAGATAGGTCAACCATATAATGATTTTTGTGAGAGCATTCCTTCATTGCTTGCTTTCTGGACTTGCCAGCTTGTCTTCTTGCTTCTTAGTCAACAATCTTATGCTCCTTATGTGAGCATATTATTTTTTTGACCTTCATCGCATTGTGGTACATGCCTTTAAGCATGTTCTGGGTGAAAGAGATTCTTTTATGGTTGATCATGTTATAGAACTATACCCATGACTCAATAATATACAAATAAGGACATGACTTAAACTTTGATGCATATATACCTCATCTTGATTCTCCTTTGATCATCCTTTGGTGTGTCCTTTCTTGATTCATCTTAGCTTTCCTGCATATCATCCTTTTCTTGAATCCCATGAATGGGATTCCCAATGAGACATCTGCTTTGGTCCATGAAACTTATTTTGAAGATTCTTATCATAGGATCTTAAAGATCCTTATGTTACAAATGTTTCCTTTCTTTTTGATGATGTAGGTTTTCTAAGATTCTTATCATGATAAATTTTCTTTCATCATATATGAGGTCCTATACTAGGTATGCTTCTTCTACACGAATATATTCAGCTATATTTGTCATGCTCCTATATTCTAGAAGATATTTCTACTTATGCATTTTTGTTCTTATCATAAATGCTACATCTACATGAGTGTCTAGAACTCTATGTATATTATGCTGTTAGATTCTAGAGGGTGATTCTAGCCATGCAATTTAGTTTATTCCTACATTCTCCTATTCTTCTCAAAAATTTGAAATAAGTCTAGAAGAAAATATTTTGACCTAGTCACAGTAGAGATCTGAAGTATCTTCCTTCTTTTGCTTCTTTCCTTCTTCTTTCATCTCTTGAGTTATGTGAGATTCTTCCATCTTCCTTTTGTTATTACTGTCCTTCTTAAGTTTAGGACAATTCCTTTTGTAGTTTCCATATTCTTGGCATCCAAAACATTAGATCTTGGACATGTCTTTGTTGTTTGTTCTTCGTGGAGAAAAATTACTAAATTTACCCTTCGTTTGGCCATGGTAGAAAATGATTTCTCCTTTTATCCCACATCTTCTTTTTCCTTAAGTATGGTTTTCTCTGTTCTGCATAGAGACCACATTTCACTAAGAGTGGTTTCTTCCTTCTTGGCATAAATCCTAGATGTGAAGATTCCCCACTCGTCAGGTAGAGCATTGAGTACAATAGTTGTCATCTCTCTATCAAGCATGACTTCCCCAAGCTCTTGAAGTTGATCTCTCATTTCAGATATTTTCATGAAGTAGAGAGCTATTCCTTCCTTTGTTATCTTCATCCTGTATAATTCATTTCTTAAGGATATTACTTCTCCGGTTGTGGATACCGAGAATAACTCTACTAGCTTATCATAAATTTCTTTCGATGTCTTAAACATGGAGACATAGAGAATGAAAGAGTATTTGATTGATTCTATATGAATCATCTGAGCTCTTGTCTCATCCTTATTGTACATGGATAAGGCTTGAGTCTGCTCCTTATCAGGGATAGTGATATTCCCTTTGACAATTTCTAGGAGTTCATTCTCCTTGAGAAGTAGATCAATCCTCTTCTTCCATGCAAGAAAGTTATTGGTCCCTACCAATTTATTGCTTTCCTTGCAAAAATATATTAATGTATATTTAGAAGGGGACATGTATTTACTTGATAGATTTTTAGATGTAATGGAATTGTTTCCTCCTTGCAGGCTTGGTGGCTTGTCTTTCTTGGATCTTGATGCTTTTCAAGTTGCCTTCTTCAAGTGGATTTTCTTGATGACCTGTAGCTTGATGTAGGTCTTCCTCCAATCTACTCTTCTTTGTAGGTGCCTTTATGTAAGGCTCTTCTTCTAGGTTTGTAGATCTACTTGGTGAATAATGGATTGTAGACCCTTCTTGTCCTTGAAGTGATTGAGACTTCTAGGCTTTATGCTTCAATTTTGTAAATGTTTCTCCTTGATGAGTGTACTTTAGTTTCCATTTCCTTGATGTGTCACCTTAGCTCTGATACCATGTTAGAGAATCTAGGGAAAAGTAGTGTTGTGATGATTCTCTGAGATTTGATAACAATTTGTGAAGTATTTTTAGTTTTCTTGTTAGCTTATTCTTCTTCTTCTTCTTATTAGTGCATATGCGTGTGATTCATCAAACTGCTACCAAAATAAAAATAACAAGAATATAGAATTTGGCCCTCTTCCAAGGACAAACCCTCTCCACTGTTGAGAGGAAAAACCTTTGTAAGATTTCTCTTATAGAAGCTTCTTATTTTAACAACTTCCAAACCCTAGACCCTTGACTAGGGTATCCTCCAAGCATAAGTCAAATCCTTCCTCCTTATGCACTGTCACTTCCGACACATCTTCCGACACTTCCTCTAGCACTTTGGCTTCCTGCACTTTGTCTTCTAGGTTAGGAAACCCTAGAATATTAGGGCTTCATTACTTCTTTATAGATAGAGGCTTCTTCACTTTTCTTTGGATACCTTGTAGGCCTAGGTATACATATGAATGAGGATATTTATGTTGCTACCTTAAACTACTGCCAAACCCTTCCCGCACCTCGCACGTGTGATTGTTTCTAGCCCTAGAAATAGTCCTATCTTCCTCAGTTTTGTCTCTCCTTCCTTTGTTTGTGAGGTCACCTTCAACGTCGGAGTAGGAGGCCTTTGTAGGCCTAGTTACTAGCCCAAACACTAAATAATATATTACTGCAACTTCATTGCTGATCCGGCTGCAAACTTATGCCTTATTCCTTCGCACGTGTGGATGTAGATGTTTCTTATCTTCGCTGTTATATCTCCTTAACTTGCTGCCCTTGTAGCCTTCTTCCTCATCTTATATTTCTCCACCTTTTTCTTCCTTTTTCCTTGCATATTTCAGAGATGAATTGATATCCTTTTGAGGAAAGGACAACCTCTATAAATGGAGGTCTTTCCCTCCTATTCAGGCCGACATGACTGTCCTTAAAGTTGACTTGAAAATTTTTCTCTATAATTCAATTTTACCCATAGTTTTGCTACTTGTAGACTTCGTTGCTACTAGGTGAGGATTTGACCATTCTTGGAGGTGTTCCCATGAACTTGTATGATGACTTACATGATGTAACATTCCCTCAAAGGATCTTATCATAATTACATTTTGAATTTGACTCTCTAGAAGCACTTCAAAATGTGCTTGACCTATTTTCAATGAGCAAGAAACTCATTGACAAATAATACAAAAATAATTTCTCTTTTCTTGAATAAGTACAAATATCAAAATTACATTTATGAAGACTGAACCTAGTTACGTTTTCTCCAACAAGTAGTGTCAAGGGTTTCCCATATTGTGTATAAGTTGTCATTTTCATGTTCATTAGGCTTGAGCATCTTATAATATGTCTATATGTCTTCACTAGAATAAGTGGCGAGTTGACTGCCACTTTCACTACGTAGCATAATGTGAGAATCATCCATGTGTGTAATGACCCATTCAATTACTTCCGCACATGGCATGATTGAGAATCTGCATGAGATCTTGTGCATCCTAGACTTCTTTATATTGATGTATTCATGCAAATATTCTTAGTCCCCAGGAAACCTCTCCTGCATGAATGTGTTATATCACTTTCTCCAAGTGACCTGTGTATATTTATCAATGAAGCACTGACTATCTGCGTATATGGGAACATCGGGCCTTGTAACTTCCATAGGTTCATCAACGTTTTCTTCTAAAAGTTATTTGGAGGTCACTTTGCAAGGTGACATGTCTCCAATAGATGACGACAAAGAGGTGACACTTGTAGCATGAGAACTTGTTTGGGGCAACACATTCATAGTGAAAATATTAGCTTAAACAACCTAACTATGTAGAAACACTTGTCAATTACATTCAAAGAGCCATTGCAGGTGATAGATCATGAAAAAATATGAATGACAACATAAAATAACTTGCATGGAAGAGAAAATACACATTCAAACTAGGAGGGTGCACTTTCAAAGCATGAATGGGAAATGCATTCGGGGCTTTGTAGTGTGCTCATACACTCAAGAAGGGAGGAAAAATCAACAAGGGCACACTGTCGCACCTTGAAGGTTTGAAGGGATGGGAAAAAGGGCCTTAAGGTCTTTCCTATGTGCTCATGTGCTCAACGAGACAATGAGGGCACATTATCGCACTTTGGAGGGATGAAGGTTAAAGTGAACAAGGCTCCAGGCCTTCACGATGCACACATGTGCTCAAGGCAAAGGATGGTGCACTGTCACATGCTAAAGGGTCAAAGGAAAATGCTTCGTGCTTCATGATGCTCTCATGCATGCAGGAAGAAAACTTGGTCAAACAAGGAAACGTTTTCGAGGTTGATGGGGCTTTGAGCTCAAGAAGTAAGTTGTCTTTGCTGGAAGATTAGAAACAAGTTCAATTAATAGGATTTCAATTATAAGATGAGGAAGAGAAATATCAGCTTTGTAGCTACTATCGCATGTATGGTGGAAGATGGAAGGTTTCAAGAATGTGAAGAGTTTCTTGCATGCGTCAATGTATTAAAACTTGAAACATGAAGATTCAACATAAATGCCAACAAACAAACAGAAAACAAGATATCGATAATAATAAGAGAAATATTTGGCAGTGAAATGATGAAATGCAATAGAAGGATTTGACATTCAAACTTACTTGTAGCATTGGCTGATGAATAGCTTCTTAATTCCCTAGCTATGAGCTCATATAAAATGAAATGATTATGCAAAGAATGATTAACTAAGTTTATTTAAAGAAATTAACATGCAAAAATGATCCATGCATGACTTCCACTTGTCGTCGCATGAAAGGGCGAGTTAAGCAGAGTTAATAAGGATCCTATTTTGTAGGAGTTCCCTCATGCAACAAGTTGGATCATGCATGCAACTAGATAGGGAGCATGTGTTCGACACAAAGGACTGCGCCCAAGTAGGGCGCACTTGCTCAACATGAAGGAGTTCACAAAAGTAGGGCGCACTCCTTCATCTCGAAGGAGTGTGCTCAAATCAAGTGCATGTCTTCATTAACTTAAAGTGTGATTCTTCTTTTTGTGAGAGATTTTATTGCTTTTGTTTTCTTTTTTGTGCTTTTTGAGTGTTTTTTGAGTGTGTGCATCGCAATAAGGAAAGTTTATAAGTTAAGAAATATGATGACTTCACCTAGCCATGGATTAATTAACTCAAGTGATTCTAATGGTTAAGTGACGATGGTTAAGAAACATTGACTTAGAAGGATACAACACTAGGATAAAACACATCAATAAGAAAAAAAACAACATGACAACTCAAAAGGGCTTGACACGACAGTTATCGTAGGCTCCAAAATTGACATAGGAAAAACATTTGGAGGTTCGTTGTCATAGTGAAAACACTTGACGATACACTAGGAGAACCCCAACTTCTATGAAATGGTTTTGTTGTAAGCGCAAAGTTTCATACCTTCAGGAAGTATTGATTTGATTAGTGGGTTACCTCAGCTCCCCATTCTACCCAGTTAAAGATATAGTCTCCCCTATTCCATTACTCGATGTAACACAAAAATAAAACAAACCATATCATTATATTGTCAATGTAAGTAAGGGTAATATAGTATGGTGAATGAAACAATAAGAATATGAGTTTTATATCTCTAACGTTGCTCTGCTGCAAACAAGCCTAGACAGTACCATGACAGAGTCGCTTCAAGAACACAAACGTTGCTTTGCTTCCAGTGAGCTTGGATAGTACCCCAAAAAAGTCGCTTGCTTCACCTCCCTATGCAGGAAGCCTTTCTCTTCTTTCACCCTTAATGTTTTATTTTCTTTTCATATAATTATGCATAGGCACTTATTATTTTCACGGGTGGAAGAGGGATCCCAACCTATTAAGATCAGAGGAGGTTTTCCCTTAAGAGACAAGTTTTATACCTTTGATGTTTTGATCGCTAAAAATTTTCCCCTTATCTTATTGTACATAGATAAATAGGCCAAAACATACATATTCATAACAAAACCAAGTGCAGGAATGGGAACCCTAAATAGATGTGGGCTTCATGGTTTTTTTACAACTTCCCGACTAAAGGATCATATTTTCCATCAAAAAATCATTGAATGAAAAGAGATAAACCAAATCAAGGAAGAGGGTAAAAGATAAGCCAAGGGTTAGGTGTACTTCAAATTTCCATTCACAAAAGTTAAGCCACATCATCTCAAAGCTCAAACCAAATTTATTCAAAGACAAAGAAAATCAAAAGAATAGAACATAAACATGAGAGATGAAATAAAAAAAAAATAATGCAATGCATCTAACTACACGTAACTATCCTAACCTAACCTACACAATGGTGGGTCGAGTCATGTAAAGTGAAATTTCCAATGCAGCTACGAAAGCTGCTCCCGATTTTGAGACCATAATATGTGATTGTGAAGGATTAGAACAAAAGGTAGTGCAATGAACCAAAGAAACCATGCAAACATCTGCATTGTCCGACATAAACAGGAAGCACAACCACAATGGTATACTGCCCTCGGTTGATCTGACACACAATAAAACTCACAACAACAAAAAATAGCAGGCCTATAACCATACAAAACCTTGCGAAAGGTATGCAAGTACAAGTGATGTGACATAGGTCCAAATTTAAAAGAATCTTTAGGTGAGTCCACGATGGGATCATGGAAACAACCTTTAGGGAAATATAAGAAAGAATGACAAAACAAAGACAAATCCATGTCATAAACAATTCCATCAGGTTGACCATAATCCAAGTTGTTGTGCACGTGGGATTCTTTTATGGATGATTGAAAAGATTCGTTAATATTCTCCTTTGTTTCCACATTACAGATTAGATATTTTCTTGAGATGGGATACATCGGTGGAAAATCAATAGTCAAATTAAATCTCCTCCCTTGGGGGTCGAAAAATTTTGCATAGATAAAATGAGCATCCCTCAGGAGAGAGTCACCATCCTATGTGGTGACCTGAATGATGAAACTTTGTAAAAGGAACACAAACTGACCAAACTCACAAATATTGTCATGGTGACAGGAAGCTGATATAACCATGAACATATGATGAAGTTCCCTACTCACCTGACTTAAATTTGAATCCTAACAAGATTGATATTCAATCGGAGAAAACACAATCAACTTCTTATCAAAATAAGATTCATTAATAAAATCATGAGATTCAGAAGAAGATAGATTTTCAAGAGTATCGAAAAAATATTCGATAATAAGCATGCCATTTTCTTGATCAAACGAAGATATACCTGAAAGGAATTCGTCGATAACCACCTCAGACACCATTTGAAATTTTTGTAAATCAAAATATTCGTGTAAGAACAAAGATTCATCCATAATACTTGGAAAATAATCACCATATAATTTAGAAAGAAGAAAATCGTCAGGGTCATGATCATCCAAGGGTTTATCTAGATTTACGGGTGGAAGATTGACTAGATAAATATCAAGATTAGAAGATGGTTGATTGATAAAATCATATGAATCAATATCGGGGGAAAGATGTGAAAGAAAAGTTAGTTCTTCATCTTCTAATATATATTTTGATTTAATGATCGCTTAAGGTTCAAAAAACAGAACATCAAAAGGAGGAGGACATGGAACAAAAGGTAGGTCCAGTTCTTCCTCGGGATGCTGAAATTATTTTGGTTAAGGAGGACATCAGAAATCAGATTCAAAATATTTTCTTGACATGCATACTAAGAAATTTTATTTCTCATCTAAGAACTTCCAGCCCACATGCTCATCTGGGAAATAACACAGATGAAGGATTTAATCAGAAAAAATGTTCAAGAGATTCTTTCAGTTCCATTCTAAGTTGATCAATTTCATTAGGGACATCTTAATATTTGTACTTGTTAAAAATATGACGAAGTTCATTAACCAAATGCCTGAAAGATGTGATAGAAGAAATGGGTAGAGAATAACACCATTTCTTCACGCAACCATCTAATGTAAGGGTAAACAACAGGTGCATGGATCTCTTCTAAACAAACCCCATTCAAGGCGCAGAATTGGAAAACTTCAACAACGTAATCAAGGTCAGTTGTTGTACCATAACCACCAAATTTAAATCGTGACAAGTTATGAAGAAAGTCCATGGGGATTGAAATATTTAAAGAAATAGTGAAACACCTTGAGATTATGACTTGGGATGAAGCCATTGAAGGTAAGAGATTCAAATAGACTTGATAGGCTCAACTAGTCATTTGGCCCTCCTTCTAGCGCTAAAAATGTTGACGGTGCTAGATGTCACCAACAATGTAAGGGGATCTCCCAGATGTGAAGTACCAATTAGACCTCACACCATTTGGTGTAAGAGTCCCATCCGATCATATGGTTTGACCACCATTGGAATGATTTAAAGATATGCTTTGGATAACAACTACCACAAGAGAACACACACTACTTTGGGGGAGCAAGAATGTGAGCTGTGTGAGAGATCCAATGTAAGGTATATGAGGGGGACTTCCATGGCTGGTGAGGGAAATGAACCACCGGTTAGAAAAGTAATAGTACTATCCTAAAGGGGGACCCAAGAATAAAGAGAAAGGATTGATGAGTGCCAGTAGATTAGTCCACATAGTAAATAAGAATCGTTAAAGCATAACAACATCCATTCAATAATAGTTTTAACTAACAAATTAGTTCATTAACTTAGTATGTCAAGAAAGCAACATATACCATAAACATAACTAGAATAGTCCAACTAGATCTATGATACATGTATTAAGGAATGCCGACTCATTGATCTTGTGATTAAAAGTGTAAGGTCCCAAGTACACTATTACATAGATGGAACATTGTATCCAATAGTAGAACACAAAGCCATAGCTTGCTTCTCCAAAGAATGATCTATCTCCTATGTCTTACAAGAGAAGCCAAGGCAAGACCTCTAGAATCTAAAGCCTTCCTAAATCCACAACTCAAAAAATCCATTTTCTTGAGTTATGAGGAGCTATTTATAAAAATTACAATGACCTTTGAGCTTCCTCATGACTTTTCAACTCCTATAACTATCCATATTCACTACATGACTCTTTACATTCCAACGTGTCGTTTTCATATTCCACATGTGTCCCTTAGACTTCATTTCATAATAGTTAGTACATAAGACAATTTACAAATGAGACGGTGGCCTAATAAGAAAAAAATGACTATGCGTCAAAACTTATCAACTAGATAAATCATTTGTTTCTTCATGGAGTTCACTTGCAATATAAGTGTGCCATGCTCTGAACTCCTTTGCGATGGCCTTGACCCAGATTGGAAAGTCCTCTTTGTAGCGCATATTCACCTCCAGTGTCTTTGTCAGTATGTTCTTGGAGCTTGACTATACATTGTTCCACAACCATGATAGCTTCATGTACACTTTGACTAGTGCAAATGCATACTTTTGAATAATGTCTTTAGTTACCTCTAAACCTTGCTTCTTGATCGCTTTCTTGATTTATTCAATATATTCTTTGACCTCCTGAAATATGACCTCCCTACCTCTGATTGCTTCAAGAGTTTCAATGGAAGGCATCCTGTGCTTCTATCTTAGAGACTCAAACCCATTATGCAACCAGAGTACTAACCAACTGTGCTCCCAGATGCGAGTAATTTTGTAGGTGGAGTCTCAACTGAACTCTATCTATTTCTGTGGAGACCTTATCCTTCCTTTCCAAATGCTGCGGGGAAACTGGATATTTGGAAGCAGATTCCTACATCTAATCGACTGATCTATTTTCTATCTTCAGGAGTTTCACCACTTCTTGTGTGTTCTTCTGGATGCCAATGAGAGAAGCCATGACCTGTTGTATAAGTATCGTTTTGTCATATAGTTGCGCCATGGTATCCTCCATTGCTTCCAACTCTTCTTGCATGGATGACTACCATTCCGAGGTATTGGGGTTATGTGATGAAAGTCTTTGGTTCTCCATTGCAAGATGCTCTAATTGTTTCTTTATCACATAAAGTTATCTTCTCAACTCGGTGTTCTCATTCAACAAATATTTTGAGTTATCTTATGCCACTGTAGCGAATGTAACATTTTCCTCCATGACCACCCTTGCATTTCTTCTAGTGTTGGAAGTGATCACTCTCTCTGTAGAAACCAAGACTAGATTCTGACGATTCTTTGAGAACTATCTATACTTCTGTTGCACGATCCTCTTCTTCAACTGATCAAACGTTATGGTACACACATTTGTGACTCTATCTGCTAGTGAGGGTGTGATCCCCATCTCTCCAAATGGAAGATGAATTCCTGTGAGAGGATGTTCTCATGGATTATCTTATTCTTCCTACATTTGTTGGATGGTATATTGTTCCTCAAAATTCTCCTCTTCTAGCTCATGATTCAACTGTTCTACTTCCAATCTCTGTGCTGCTTCCTCCTACTAGGACTTCCTTTGCTGCTCTTCTTCTAGCCTCCTCCTCTCTTCTTCTTCCACTTGTTACTATTCAAGAAACTCATCATGTTGACTTTTCCTCTTGTTGATGCCTCTAAAATCGCTGCAACAACAATGGGGGATAACCACCCGGTCCGGACCTTAAAGCAGCTCCTTTTCCGTTTGGTGTGGTGGTTTTGACTGGTTTAACTAGGCCCATTTACCTTCTCCCTATCGCTATTGGTTTATTATATATCTTTAACTACCAATAGACAGGGATATCAGATCACTTCTTCTTGTTGATCAGGCAAGAGAATGACCCTTAAGCTGATTTGGGTTCAGCCAAGCCACAACTAAAATTTTGCCTCTTGGAGAAGAGAACTTAAAAGAATGTAGAAATTACTCTAAATGCAAGCTTATTCTAAGATGCAAGCAAAAGAAACTAATCTAAATCCTATCTTAATTAGGCAGATATAGATCTAACCCAACTAAGAGCAAGATAATTAAAAGTATTGGGATTTTAAATATGTTTTGTTTATAATGAATATCAAGTTAATGAATTAGTTCAATTAATTGATATTATGGATATCAAAACAAATCCTATTGAGACCTTTTAACTAAAATAATAAACCAACAACATTCCAGGAAGTAGTTCACAAAATGATATTGATTATTAAATCAATAAATCCAATAATTAAACAATAATATGTAGAAATAGTTCATAACACATTACTATTTAATAAATCAGTTTTATAAGATAGATTTCTGAGCAAGTAGTTACTCAGAAATCAGAATTTAATCCATAAGAACAGAGATACATAATAACAACATTGAGACAAATTACCCATATTGACAAAAGTGCACAAACATGAATAAAATGAGACATGCCTGTTATCATAAAAATGAAACTGATATTTGAAACAACAGTATTAGAAATTCCAATTTATTGCATCTATTTCTCTGACCTCGGTCTCCAATAATCTTTTACATTGCTTGAACTTCTGCTTTCAAAACTAGAGCCACAAAAGTGCAAACTATGCCTGTCATACATAATTCAAGATACAAAGGAAAAATACTCAATAATCCCCAGATTTGAGATTTTCTCTCCTCCCTCCTACAACTCTAAATTCCTATTACAGTAGTGCTTTTAGAAGTCTAAAATTGTAGAGGAGAGTAGCCCTTAATTCCATTTTCCAATCTATTATTTATACTATTTGCAAAGGAATTCTTGAAAGGAGAGTTTGTTGAAGAAAAATCTGCTCAATCCAATTTTATTTGCTCAAAATTGTTGGCATTATGATTCAAGTGTTGTCCTTGATGGCAACTCACTCAGAGGATGGTACAGGTGCTCAGAGGTTGGTACAGGTGATGGCAACTTAATCAGAAGACAGATCTCAGTACAGCATGCCAAGGAAGCTCATACACGCCGTTTCGTTAAGCCCAAATCGCGTGTACACGCTAGTTCGATTCAGAAAAAGCGCGTGTATGTGGAAAGGTTCCTTTGGTTCATGGTGGTTAGTCCTTGGAAGTTGTGCCTATGATTTCGGACCATTATGTCTCGACGGGCGTGTCGATCCCTAGTTTTAAAGTTGATGGTATTGTGTTACTATGGTTTTGGCTCTTGGTATTGAGAAAGGCCTAAGGCTATATAAGGAGAAGAAGATCATTAGGCAAAATTATCTTTCGACAAGGCTTGAATATCTAAGAGAGAAAGAGATCTGATATGCAGGTTCTGAGTTGCTTGCCAAGGAGAGATCACATCGGTTGATGGAAGACTAGATCTAAGGATAGATCGGGATCTAATGGTTTGAAATGCACTATCATGATATGGTTGATTATGCGTATTTCTAGATCTGCATATTGTCGCAATGTTACGTTCTGGGTCTAACTAATGTCTGGTACAGCTGCAAATTGAGAAAGTTTATTTTTAGATCTGTACGCAGGTTGGCTTCGGTAAAAGAGCGTGTATACGCGGGTTTTGCTCATTAAAGTAGCGTATATCTTTTGAAGCTTGATTTTGGGTTTACGGTGGGGTCTGACTGTTATTGCAGAGTTCTGTAGTCTGCTCTGTGTTCTGGTAACTGGTGATTGACAGGGTTCAGTGGTTCAGTGATTCAAAGTTTGGTTGTTTTATGCTTCAATGATCTATTGTGGAAATTGAATGAATTGTGGTCTTCAGATTGTAATGTTGTGCTTCAGGAATATCCAAGTCTGAAAATGTATGAAAAGTGATACCTGAAAGAAGGAAGATTGTAGGTCAGCACCTACGTACTAGTATCTTGGCTAGTACAAGAGCAAAGGGGGTTGGAGCTCCCTTCCAAGGAAGTTTGGAGAACGAGAGAAGGTTGAAGCCTTCTGCAGGTTGTAGCCTGCGTACTGGTATAAGGCTGCACCAGTACAAAAGATTGTAAACTGAAGTTTCATATTAAAGAAAGATAGAGACAACTTGCAGCAGGTGGTTTTCACCCACATTGGGTTTCCACCTTATATCTTGGTGTTCATGTGTGTGGCTTTTTATCTGTTCTGTTATACTGCACATGTTTACTGTTAATGTGATGAATAATGTCCTGATGCACTTAATTGAAGAATAAGCTAACTAAATTGTGAGTTTTCTTCTTATACGCTGTTTTACTTCGTCACAGTAGCGTGTACACGCTGGTTCACTTAACTGAAGTAGCGTATATGTTTCTGAGCATTTAAAAAGTTTGATTAATCTGATAATACTGATTCACCCCCCCTCTCAGTATTATTTCCAACAATTGGTATCAGAGCCAGGTTCTTCAGAGAAGCTTGATCGCTTGAAGGAAGATCATTCATCATGAGCAACTACGAGAAAGAAGCATCAATCAGGCCACCGGTTTTTGATGGAACAAATTTCAATTATTGGAAGGTAAGAGTTACTGCATATCTTCAATCTCTTGGTACAGAAGTTTGGGACATTGTAGAAACAGGCTATGCTTTTCCTTCAGCTACTCCTACAGATCCAGCTGAGAAAAAGGCATATGAAACAAATGCAAAAGCAGTCAGTACTCTATTAGGAAGTATATCTCAAACAGAATTCATGAAGGTCATGCACTTCAAATCAGCAAAAGAGATATGGGACAAAATGATCACTAGCTATGAAGGAGATGAACAGGTAAAGCAAGCTAAACTTCAAACTCTCAGGATTCAATATGAGACCCTCAAGATGTATAATGATGAAAGTGTGGCTAATTATTTTCTTCGGGTAGATGAGATTGTTAATTGTATGAAAAATCTGGGTGAAGAAATAAAAGAGACTATAGTAGTTCAAAAGATTCTAAGATCATTATCCCCCAAGTTTGAATCTAAAGTATCTGCAATAGAAGAAAAGGAAAATCTCAAAGTTCTCACTATGTCTCAGCTACATGGAATTCTAACTGCTTATGAAATGAGAAAGGGAGGTCCATCAGACAGAAGGGAAGCTGCTTTTAAGGCATCAAGAAAAGAAGATTACTATGAAGCAAGCCATGTTCCAGAAGAAGAGGAAGAAGAATCAAATTTTGTCAGAAATCTTCAAAGGGGTGCTGGAAGGTTCAGAGGTAAGCTACCTTTCAAATGCTTTGCTTGTGGAAGAGTAGGTCATTATACTGCAAAATGTCCTAATAAGGATAAAGGAAAAGAACCTGCTAGATGGAATAAGAAACAAAGTGCAAATAAGAAAAGCTACTACACCCATGAAGATAGTGATGGCTTATCAAACAGTGATGAAGATGAACAAGGTAATAAATATAAGCTATTAATGGCATTTGAAGATGATGATTATGAGGATGCTGTAGATGTGGATAATCTCTATAATGAAATTACTAGACTCAAGAGATGCATAGAAGAAAAGAGTGTGATCATTGATACTTTGCAATTTCAAATTGATGAAAAGGAAAAACATCTTGAAAAACTAGAAGGTGAAATTGTTGGTCTCAGAAAAGAAATTGAGAAAACAAAAACTATTAATCTTAAGTTTGTCAAAGGATCTGAAACTTTGGATGAGATTATCAATGTGCAGCGGTCTCCTCTAAACAAGACAGGTTTGGGCTATAATGGAGAAACCTCTCAAGCATCCACCTCAAAAAGTTATCTTGATGCAGCAAGAAGAAATGAGCAGAAGAACAATGAAGATAATCAGGTAAAGCAGGGACGAATTACAAACAGAAACTATCAGGGACAATCCTTCTTAAGGGTGAACAAAAGCTACAACCAACCACAGGTAAAATCTTCTCAGTTTGGCACAAGAATAGATGAAAATAGAAATTACAATCAGTTGGCTGGTAGATTCAATAACCGCAGAAGCTTCTTCAATGGACAATGCTTTTCTTGCCATAACTTTGGTCACAAAGCAGCTCAATGTGTTGCATATAAAACAATCATGACTAGGGAAGCTCAAAAACAAAGAAGTATGACAGGGATTACAAAGAGGACCTATAACAACTTTTCAGTTCTTGAAAATGAAGTTGAATGTTCTATTTGCAATAATTTTGGTCATAAAGAATCTGAATGCAGGAGCAGGTTTCAGGAGAAAAAGGAACAAGCCACGAGCACCAAAAAATGGAGAATAAAAGAACCTCAGACAGAAAGATGTGGGATAGCGTTTTATGCAGAAGGACAGGAAAATCTATGGTACATTGACAGTGGATGTTCGAAACATATGACAGGTGATAAAGAAAAACTTGAATCTTATTCTACTTTAGAAAAGGGAAAGAAAGTTTCTTTTGGAAATGATACTCCTGCAACTATAAAAGGAAAAGGTATTGCTCCTTTGAAAGAAAAGGTCAAGGCTGGAAATGTTTTGTATGTTGATGGATTGAAGCATAATCTTCTAAGTGTCAGCCAGATGTGTGATCAAAAAACCGAGGTTATTTTCAGATCGAATGGATGTCTTGTTCGTGATCTTGATACAGGTAAAACAGTTCTCAAAGGCAAAAGAACTCCAAATAATCTGTACATATTTGAAGAAGGACAACAACAATGCTATCTTAGCAAGGATGAAGAGCACTGGTTATGGCATCGAAGGTTGGGACATCTAAGCTTCTCACAAATAAGGAAAGCATGCAAATATCAGGCAGTTCGCGATATTCCAGATATCAAAATTCCAGACAACACCATATGCAAATCTTGTCAGTTTGGAAAGCAAACCAGAACTAACTTTCCAGAGAAGGAAGGATCAGCTAGCTTGCCTCTTGAGCTAGTCCATACAGATGTATGTGGTCCATTTAGGAAAAGGACACCTCGAGGAGAAGAATATCTGATATTATTCATTGATGATTTCTCAAGGTTTGTTTGGTTAGGGCTTATGAAGCACAAAGATGAAGCATTCGAAAAATTCAAATCCTTCAAAGCATTGGCTGAAAATGAATCAGGACACAAAATTAAGTGCCTCAGATCTGACAGAGGTGGGGAGTTCACATCAAATGAATTTTTTGATTTCTGCGATGAACATGGGATAAGAAGAGAATTCTCTACAGCTAGAACTCCTCAGCAAAATGGGGTTGTGGAAAGAATGAACAGAACTATCCAACAAATGGCTCGTGCTATGCTCGATGAATCAGGTACTCCTGCAACCTTCTGGGGTGAAGCTGCACATGCTGCTGTTATCATTCTTAACAAAACAAATGTCCGAGTAAACAACACTCAAACACCTCATGAGCTTTGGAGTGGTAAAACTCCTTCCGTGAAGCATTTCAAAATCTTTGGGAGCAAATGTTATATTAAGAATACTGATGAGCAACTTGGCAAACTTGAACCTAGAGCAGATGAGGGCATTCTTCTTGGTTATTCTCCACATAGCAAAGCATACAAGTGCTACAATAAAAGACTTGGCAGAATTGTTGACAGTATTGATATAGTGGTTGATGAGAAGGGATATATTCCTAGGCAAGTTCATCATGAAGACATTGAAGAAGATGAAGGTTACTCTCAAAGGCGAAATGATGAAGAAGAAGAACCTCAAGAAGAAGAAGAATCTCAAGAAGAACCAGAGGAGCAGACAAGAATAGAAGAGAAGACTCCATCCAGATATGTCCAAAAGAATCATCCAGAAACTCAGATTGTGGGGCAGAAAGAAGCAGGAGTACAAACAAGAAGGACACTTGCAGAAGCTTCAAGCTACTTGGCTCTACTCTCCTCCATTGAACCACAAAATGTGAAAGAAGCATGCAAAGATGAACGTTGGGTCAAAGCAATGGATGAAGAACTTGAGCAAATCGAAAGGAACAACACTTGGGAATTAGTTCCTAGACCAAAAGATAAGAATGTAATAGGAACAAAATGGGTCTTCAAGAATAAGTTAAATGAAAATGGAGAAGTAATTAGAAACAAGGCCAGACTTGTTTGTAAAGGGTATGCACAGCAAGAAGGAATAGATTTTGAAGAGACCTTTGCTCCTGTGGCAAGACTAGAGGCCATCCGAATGTTCCTTGCTCTCTCAAGCTTTCAAAACTTCAAGGTATTTCAAATGGACGTGAAATCAGCCTTCCTGAATGGAGACTTAGAAGAAGAAGTATATATTGAGCAACCAGATGGGTTCATTCTTGGGAATGATCCAAACCTTGTATGCAGATTGAAAAAGGCACTCTATGGGCTCAAACAAGCTCCAAGGGCTTGGTACTATCGGTTGGACAAATATCTTCATCAACAAGGCTTTTCAAAAGGATCAGCAGATAGCAATCTCTATATAAAAGTTGAAAATAACAAATTGCTAATTCTTGTTGTTTATGTAGATGATATTATTTTTGGCAGCAATGAAGAGACTATGAGTCAAAACTTTGCCTTGGTTATGCAGAAAGAATTCGAAATGTCACTTCTTGGAGAATTGACATATTTTCTTGGATTGCAAATCCAACAAAATGAAGGAGGTATCTTCTTGTCTCAAACCAAATACCTCAAGCAGATCTTGAAGAAGTATGGCATGGAAGAGTCAAAGCCAGTATGTACACCCATGGTTACAGGATGCAGCCTCAGTGCAAATGATGAATCAGCAGCAGTCCACCAACCCACTTATAGATCCATGATTGGGAGTTTGCTTTATTTGACAGGTACTCGACCAGATATTACACATGCAGTAGGAATGGTTGGAAGATTTCAAGCCAACCCAAAGGAAACTCATCTTCAGGCAGTCAAAAGAATCTTCAAATATCTTCAAGGGACCCAAAACTATGGCTTATGGTATCCTAGAAATACAGATCTCACTCTTCATGCTTACACAGATGCAGATTGGGCTGGAAGTGTGGATGATAGGAAAAGCACAAGTGGAGGTGCTTTCTTCATGGGTTCCAGATTAGTATCTTGGTTCAGCAAGAAACAAAGTTCGATTGCCTTATCTACAGCTGAAGCAGAATATGTGGCTGCAGCATCTTGTTGCACACAACTTCTTTGGATGATGCAGACCTTGCAGGACTTTCAAATCACTTGCACTCCACCTGTCTCTATCTTATGTGATAATACAAGTGCAATCAGCATTTCAAAGAATCCAGTCATGCACTCAAAGACCAAGCACATACCAATCAAGTACCATTTTCTTCGGGAACAAGTGCTTGAGCAGAAGGTCAAGTTGGAGTATGTTCCTTCTAAGGAGCAAGTTGCCGATATTCTCACAAAGCCACTGCCCAGGGAAACTTTTGAATATCTCAGACAAAAGCTGGGAGTAGTTGATGCTTCATCCTGTTGTTAAAGTTTGTTTGTTCTACAAAAAGTTGGTATACGCAGGTTACGGAAGGGATATACGCGTATATACGCGGATTCATGCTGGGTAAGTCGCGTGTATACTGGACGCTTGTTTCAGTAAGAATATCCGCGTACATACGCTGTTTTATACAGGATAAATCGCGTATATGAAGTTCTGAACAGCAAGGGAAAAACTCTGAAGTTCTGAACAGCAATGGGAATGTCAGAATTCTTCAAGCACAGTTTCAGGGAGTGCAACAGGCACAGGTTCAGGGGGAGCAGCTTAAAAGTCTCATAAAGCATTGTTGGCATTCAGATGTTTTGGTTTCAGGAGAAGGAGCTCAGAAAGAAATTCTGGTTGCTGATCTAACAAGATGTTTATCAGATACTGCTGGTGCCTTTCCTAAGTCTTGGTCTAGATTTGTTGTCTCTATGTCATGTATCTCTCTTGTCATATCTCTTTTATGGTGTCAAGGTCATGTAACGGCCTATGTTGGTTTCCCCACTATGCCTGGGATGAATGCTGTAATATAATTGGTTGTTTCTGATATGTTATGGATGTATGTATTGAGTCCTTTGGTGATAGGAAGGTCCCTTATGGTGTATAAGTCTTGGTTCTTGTTGAAGAACATCTTTTGCAGATCTGGTCTACTGTCAGGGGGAGCACGAGTCAGCACAGCCAAGCAGAGGTATCAGCATGTCCTCAGGGGGAGCACAGCCCTTTGCCCTTGATGTCAAAGGGGGAGAGTGACTTGGTGTGGTGGTTGCCATCAAGTCCAAAGGGGGAGATTGTTGGCATTATGATTCAAGTGTTGTCCTTGATGGCAACTCACTCAGAGGATGGTACAGGTGCTCAGAGGTTGGTACAGGTGATGGCAACTTAATCAGAAGACAGATCTCAGTACAGCATGCCAAGGAAGCTCATACACGCCGTTTCGTTAAGCCCAAATCGCGTGTACACGCTAGTTCGATTCAGAAAAAGCGCGTGTATGTGGAAAGGTTCCTTTGGTTCATGGTGGTTAGTCCTTGGAAGTTGTGCCTATGATTTCGGACCATTATGTCTCGACGGGCGTGTCGATCCCTAGTTTTAAAGTTGATGGTATTGTGTTACTATGGTTTTGGCTCTTGGTATTGAGAAAGGCCTAAGGCTATATAAGGAGAAGAAGATCATTAGGCAAAATTATCTTTCGACAAGGCTTGAATATCTAAGAGAGAAAGAGATCTGATATGCAGGTTCTGAGTTGCTTGCCAAGGAGAGATCACATCGGTTGATGGAAGACTAGATCTAAGGATAGATCGGGATCTAATGGTTTGAAATGCACTATCATGATATGGTTGATTATGCGTATTTCTAGATCTGCATATTGTCGCAATGTTACGTTCTGGGTCTAACTAATGTCTGGTACAGCTGCAAATTGAGAAAGTTTATTTTTAGATCTGTACGCAGGTTGGCTTCGGTAAAAGAGCGTGTATACGCGGGTTTTGCTCATTAAAGTAGCGTATATCTTTTGAAGCTTGATTTTGGGTTTACAGTGGGGTCTGACTGTTATTGCAGAGTTCTGTAGTCTGCTCTGTGTTCTGGTAACTGGTGATTGACAGGGTTCAGTGGTTCAGTGATTCAAAGTTTGGTTGTTTTATGCTTCAATGATCTATTGTGGAAATTGAATGAATTGTGGTCTTCAGATTGTAATGTTGTGCTTCAGGAATATCCAAGTCTGAAAATGTATGAAAAGTGATACCTGAAAGAAGGAAGATTGTAGGTCAGCACCTACGTACTAGTATCTTGGCTAGTACAAGAGCAAAGGGGGTTGGAGCTCCCTTCCAAGGAAGTTTGGAGAACGAGAGAAGGTTGAAGCCTTCTGCAGGTTGTAGCCTGCGTACTGGTATAAGGCTGCACCAGTACAAAAGATTGTAAACTGAAGTTTCATATTAAAGAAAGATAGAGACAACTTGCAGCAGGTGGTTTTCACCCACATTGGGTTTCCACCTTATATCTTGGTGTTCATGTGTGTGGCTTTTTATCTGTTCTGTTATACTGCACATGTTTACTGTTAATGTGATGAATAATGTCCTGATGCACTTAATTGAAGAATAAGCTAACTAAATTGTGAGTTTTCTTCTTATACGCTATTTTACTTCGTCACAGTAGCGTGTACACGCTGGTTCACTTAACTGAAGTAGCGTATATGTTTCTGAGCATTTAAAAAGTTTGATTAATCTGATAATACTGATTCACCCCCCCTCTCAGTATTATTTCCAACAAAAATTCCAATCTTTAATTGCTGGAGCATTCTCATTGATTGAAATATTTTTCTCCATATCTCTTCTACTGTTTTCCTGCAAGAAGAAATCAAAATAAATTAAAATGCAACAATAAAATCAAAATGATATTTCTGGCATTTAAAACAAATCTAATCAAATAAAATTAAATAAATAATTGAAAATAAAATATAGGCTCTCTATTGATGTCTGGAATGGTTTAATTGGCCAAGAATATTATTAACGAATGGATGTGCAATTAGAAGAGGCTTGGACAAATGAAAATGCAGAAAATAAAACTCAGAAAATTGATTTTGTTTTAGAAATTCATAGCTTGATCTTCTGCTTGATTTTTGACCCAATAAATGACCAAATCTGTTAGTGAAACCTCTTCAGAAATATTCTCCTTGATTTTATCTTTTCAATGAGCTGTCTTGGGCCTCATTTGGCCAGGTAAAACTCATTCTATGAACTTCCAAAGTTGATGAGTCAAATCTGGCATAAATCTGGAAATTCTGTTGCTGGGCTAAAAATCAAAATTTTAATTAAAAATCTAATCTTAGATTAGAATTCTAATTATCTAACAATTAATTCTATTTTAATCATTAATTATAAACTAAACTAATTAATTAATAAACTATGTATTAATTAATATCTAACTAACTAAAATATTAACTATTTATAAACTAATTAATATTAATATAAATAATATTTAAATTTAAATTTAATTTAATTAATTATATATATATATATATATATATATATATATATATATATATATATTAATTTTAATTAATCTAAAATTTATTATTAAATATTTAAACTATTTTAAATTAATAAGAAAAAAACTAACCTACCTTACTTCATGTTCATTCCACTCACGTATGAGTGAGTTTGGAAATCTAAAAACAAAAACCAAAGTGTAATAAAACTTATGCTTAATGTCTTTAATGTCTTTTAATGATCGAGGAATCGACATCGGGAGATCGGAGGAGTGTTTAACTTGTTTCGTATGTATGAAAGCTTCGATGCGATCGAAGCTTATAATGAGACTTAATTTTAATAATCCCAAAATCTATCACATTTCGGTGATCGACATCGGGGAGGTGAGGTCGGGTTTTCTTAAAATGTTGCGATGAGAAATGTTGATCCAATTTCCTGATAATGTAATTAAAGTTTATAATGAGGGTTGGTCAATGTGATATTCCTCTTGCTCTTACCTTGGCTTCTTCCTTTTATGCTGGTATATAAATTGGAAAAACGAATTCCGCTGCAACCTATACTGTATACGCCCCCGCCTCCCTTTATATGGTAAATTGCATAGCTAGCGCGGTTCCCATTATCAAAACCCATTTTCATTTAGCCCCGTATGGATTCAAGATAAGGTGCCCCCACCTCTGCTTTCTGCTTCTTTCTACCCCGTACCCCTGTCCTTGTTTCCTCCGCTGTAGTTTTGATCGGGTGCTGGAACTAGTTACGGATATGTGGGTTCTGGCTCGCCCTTAATTCTTCACAGGGGTCGCTCATCCATCATATGCCCCCCACCCAATAAGCATCAAGGAAGCAGGCTCGACTATAAAGGCCGCCATCGATTTATTGCTCATCCATCATATGGTGAGGATGCGTTAGCACGCTCGACTAAAAGGAGAGGATGCGTAAGCATGGCTCGACCAACGGGAGAGGAACGTAGTCGCTCACCCATCCCGTGCCCCCCACCCAATAAGCAAACCCTAACCGGCAGGATGCGTAAGCATGCTCGACTGGCCGCCATCAGCTCGACTGCTAAGGCCACCATCGTTTTAACGCTCACTCATCATATGCCCCCCACCCAATAAGCATCAAGGAAGCGGGGAACAAGCAACTTTTTCTTCCTAACTAATAATATAATAATTAGTGCTGCTCGACCCTTCATGCGATTGATAGATTCTACTGCAATGGTCCTTCGAATTCGGAAAGTAATAACTGGAATGGTCGACCCAATAGCAGATTCCGCAGCTGCCACCGTTAACACCAATAAAGCAAATAATTGACCCATCATATCATCTGGATAAACGGGAAATACCGAAAGGTTCGAATTGATAGCTAGTAACATTGATTCAATTGGCATTGACATAATAGTAATATTTCGTCTATTTAGGAAGATTCCCCGAATACCTGAGAGAGAAATGATCATAGGAAATGTTGAATATTTGACAAGATCCATTTCGGTCTTTTCGCAATCGGCGTTGGGAGGGGTATCGGGGTTTTAAGAGATGTGCCTACTAAAAAGTCCCGATGCGATTGAAAAGTCCTGATGCGATCCTCCGATTGTGAAATAAATTTTATATATTAAATTTTAATTTAATTAATTTAATTATGTTTTAAATAATAATTAATTTAATTAATTTAAGATTTAATATTAAAGATCAATTTTTATTTTGGTTTTATTTTATGAGGTTTATTTTATAAACTACAGCCACTTTAATAAAAATGAAAATTAAACTACAATTATTTTGAAAATAAATGAAAAAATAAATTCATCCACTTTGAAATTATGATTTTTCGAGATTAGTAATTTATTGGAGTAAATTACTAAAATCCGGTTGCTTCATGATTTGGTTGTATAAGTAAAAAAAACAAAAAAATATTAATAAAAACTAACTAAGGGTTAATATTTAAAATAAATGCATTATTGAACTAATTTATTTACAAAATGCAATATTGTACATTTTATGCATTTTTAACCCAGGCTAGATAAATGATGAGACTTCAAAGGAGTATCATTTTCAAACTAATTGACCAAATGGGGCGAAACAAGTGTCAATGGGAAGCTTATAAAAAAGCGATTTTAACAAAGCAATCAAAACAAGAATCCAAAGAAAATGAAAAATTAACAAAGCGTAGGATAATTAATTAAATAAAAATCCTAAAATGTGTTTAGCCAAAATTTTAATAGAAAGGGTCCCCATTATTTGAGGTGAACACATCAATAATGGGGGGGTTGTGTTTTTACCACAACAATGGCGACACACGGGAGAAGAAACAATTATCTCTGTTTAATATAAATGAGATTCTCCTAAAATTAAAGTAAAATAATTAAAGAAGAGAGAATTATGCTTGAAATGTTTGATTAGGTTTATTAATCTGAATAAAAGCCAGAATCATCTAACTGTATTTTTTCTTAAAATTTCTCATAAATTAAAATATTTCAAAACTCTATATCAGTCCTTAATTAGTTGTAGAGATAAAGCAGGGGTCACTTTACAACTTAGCTTTTAAAATATACTCATTTGTCATGGGTAGAGCCACTGTTGTTGGCAAACATTTATAGTATCGACAGGGTTACCTTTTAATCATAAATGATTCAGAATCTCATCTATTTAAGGATTATTGATCTAGAGATAAACCCATTTATATATGTTTATTTTCTTTGATTTTTTATTTTTTTGTTCCTAAAAGCCATTGCCCTGGTTTGGTAGTCAGATAGTTGACAATGCCATTCACTGGTTACAATTGGACTGAACAAGCTGGCTCATAATGAGACCCCTGTCTTATAATTGTTTTTAATCATAAGCCATTACCTTGGTTTGTTTAGCAGTGTTGGTAATGTCAGCCTATTTTTCCCCTATGATTATGGTAAGCAGGGTCATGATGAGACCTCTTACCTTTTAAGTTTTAAATATATTTTTGGATCACACTCTAGAAAAATAAGACTTTTTGGGACAAAGAGAATCATTGACTCCTTAAGAGTTAAGAATGACAATTTCAGAGTTAAAGGTGCTTAGCTATAAAGTGTCTTTACTTGGTTAAAAATAACTTTTCTTCACTGATAATAGAACTTTGAAAGATCTAATAAAATTTTAAAATCTCAAAATGATTACAATTTCTATGAAAAAGAAATTTTCTATATTTTATGATACTTTGCCAACTTCTCTTGATTGGTAATCTCTTCCTTAAGTATGTCTACCTTTATAATAAGAAAATCAAACTTTACTAAGGGATTTAAGAAAAAGCTAATAGGTGACTATTAACAATTTTTCTCCATGCATGCTGATCATTGATAGGTGACAAGTAGGCCTTCTTTATAAATCATGGCAAAGTCACCAAAATTAAAACTGAAAACCAAAGGAAAAGAATTCTTATACTAAAATGAGAAAGAAATCAACAAACAAAAATAAAAATGAAGAAATTTAAAAGTGGAAAGGAAAATCCAAGTTTCGAAAGATAAACTCAAACAAGAATGTTTATACCAATGTCTCAACAATATGAAGAAAAAATAATAATCATGTAATCATTATTTATTATGTCGAGATTTAGAAAAACATATCTTGCAGGGTTGTGAATGTTTTAGGCTTTAAATAACAATGATTGTAAAATTTAGCCATAATGAAATTTTTCTGTCTAATATCAATCTTCTTGTTTCAAAGCATCGCCTTAATAATTTTCTAATAAAAAAAAAATGAATGCTTAAAGAAACAAACTAAAGGTTCAGAAACTTCCCAGTGTAGCTGTTTCGATGAAGATTATCGCTGCTTCTTGAAATTAAGCCAGGGTAAGAGTATGGACTTCGAAAATATGATCTAGCGGAGGATTGGAAGCTTTTATGAAGAGCTGCAAAACAGATTTATATATCAGCATAATTTAAAACAAAACTAAAGTAATGAAATGGAAATTAATGAAAGTGGGTATATGAATCTTACCATTGGATAATTGCTTTTGATCTTACTTGAAAGGTATCAGTTTCTCCAAACTGGTTGACTTCTTATTTTAATTAACATTAAAAACATAGAGAAGTCAAACTAACCAAAATCCTATAACCCAAAATCATTATTTATTTTGTTTACACTAAAGCAAGCAGTAAAATGTAAAAATGGAATATTTAGTGTTCAATGGAATCGAAATTAAAACAAATGCATCAGAAATGAGAATGAGAATTTGCAGTAATGATTGTTTTTCAAAATATTATAAGTTTCATATAAACTCCATAATTTTATAAATTATCCAGAATTAAGACCAAATCAAGATGATAAATTTTAAATATGAAGATAGAAACGTCTTGAATTCCATTTTTAATTATGGAATTATATATTTAAAACTGACATATATGAGAAATCGAAATGATTTAAATATACTGCAAATTAGTCATTAACTGCTTTCTTATCATCAAATCTCACTTTTAAAATAACATATTGCCGTATCGGATGATTCGCATCACATGTTTCTTCACCATGCTTCAAGTTTAATTTCAAGACTTCACCTTTGTTGCTATGCCATATATTGATTAAACGTTAATGGCTTAGAGGCATGCATTGGAATTTATTGCATTAAATGTTGCAATGGAAAATTGTCGATATGAAAACATGCGATGAGAAGATGTGCTATGAAATGAATCAATCACATCATTAAAGAAATATTATATTTGGGATCGGGGCATATTTACATTGTGCTTCCCACATCACACATCGCAGATTCAAAGATGTGATGTGAGCATAAATAAAAATGTGATGAAGCGATTGCGATATCGGTGATTGCTAATCGATGATGCTAATTTGCGTTTGGTGAAATTTTGGCACCCGATATAACACAATATGATTTTTGTGATGTTGATATGCGATGAATGACGTGGCTAATTGGCGATTGGCAATCTTAAGCACATGATGTAATAATATTTGGTACGTTGATATGCGATGAAGAGTGGACCCGATAATTTTATGATAAAAATTTAGTAACATATCAAATCCGAGACATCGGCTCTTTAAAATTATACCCCTACTTTTATTGCGATTGGTTGGATGCGTTATTTTATAAACTTGATTTGAATTTCATATTGGATCCAAAATTATGTGGTCATCGCAACAGCGGTAAAGTCGTTTATCAGAGATCGACGATTCACGATAATGGAAGTATACTTCCACTGCAAACCTCTGATATGCGAAATGCGATATGGCATATAAGTGAGGTAATACATCGAAAATCTTTTATGAACAATTTGTTATAAAAAAAAATGCTAAGAGCTACTTCTGATGAAATCTTATGATGCAAATGGTTGTGATGTGGATGATGTGATATTAGAATGAAATTATTGATGAAGATGAGTGGAACGATAGTATTGCGAATATGTATTCACCGTAGTATCAACAATATGAAAACCAAATTGAAATGATGAATGAAAACAAAGTTAAAAAATGATCGAATCTTAATGAATCACAAACAAAATTTCCTTGAACTTGTTGCAAATTGAAATGGGTTTGCTGCTTACTTCAACAAATGAAAACCTATAAATAAAACAGAACAAAAATAAAAAATAAACTAAGGAAAAGAGAAACTAATAATAGATGAGAACGAACTTGTAAATGCGTACCTGGAAGGAAATTGTCTGCAGATTTTACCTTATGAATCTTCAAATTATTCCTTCGATTTATCAAAATTTTGACTTTGTTCAAAATCATCTTATCATTTATTCTAAATCTAAGTGTGCAATCAGCCTAAATAAAATCTGTTTATTCATGTTCAGGAAATATAAAATTTACCATAAATGAATATAAAAATAGGCTTCTCTTTTGAATTGAAACAACAATTTATTACCTCTGCTTATTCTGAATAACTTGAGAAGAATCTGTATTGTTATAGTGACTGTTTAGTAATGCCTTTAGTAAATAAATATGATGCGTATTGCAGCATCAAATAATAAACTAAAGATCAGAATGGGATAAAGCCACTAATTGTGGAAAAATATCAACACAGATTTGAATGTGTGCACACAGTAGAATGGACATCCTTAACAAATTTCAAGGAAGATAATATGAACTTCATATGATTACTGTGAAAGGTTAGACTGACTAATAATGATTGAATTAGAATTAAGCTTATCATAGACAGTCATACATTTCATGGGATAATGGGATCATGAAGCTTTTATATCCTCAAATCCTTACCATATAAAGTTCAAAAGAAAATCTTAGAAGGAAATCCCGCAATCTTAGAAGGGTTGATTGCTTTGTTTTATTTTTATCTACAAAACTGTAGAAAATAAATTAACTATGTAAAACAAACAAACAAAATTAATTCTACTCCTATTCTAACCATATATATGAAAAATGACTAGGTATAGTCATATTTTCAGTGTAAATATTTTCTCATTTTAATTCCTGCATGTATGTACAATTCAAATGTTAGTAGTAAAAATACAAATATAACTAAACTAAGAAAATTAAATATGAAATCAGAATTTACAGTTATTGTTAGCAACTTAATTAAAATCTCATTCTCTTGAAATTTTCTTTCCAATTGAATACCAATTGGATCATAGAAATCTGGATGGATTTCTATTAATAATTGAGAAATGTTTAAAAGAGGAGATGAAAGGCCAGATTGTGGATATGAACTTTTAAATTCAAAGGCCTGGAAAAAATCATTAGTGTTATGTACAAATGTTAAATTATTAACAATCTTCTTTGAGGGAAAAATTTCCAAATATTTTTCAAATGAATTAATGAAAAATGGATGGAAATCTTTCAAATGAAATGGAAAATGATTAATAAAATTGGATTGTTAACAAATTTCTAAAAATACATTCTCTTGTTGATATCGCCTTTGAGAAGATAGAAGCTTTTGATAAAATATTAGCATTGATTGAAATTGAAATTGAAATAGCTTTTGATGCTCTTGACTATAATATAAAACTTCAATTTTCCAACAGGGCAATGCATCAATTGAACGTTTGATAGTAAAGTGCTTAATATGCCAGCATAAAGTGTCAAAAATTTGAAAAATAAGATTAGAAATAAAATCTGATTTTAAACAAAAGAAGTGAGGAAACAAAAATAAAATGAAATCACTATTGTTACAACTAATGTTACAGCACAATTGGGATCGTTTTGAAATGATTTCTTTTTCACAAGGATTGACCAGAATTATGGAATTTGAGTAATTTCGAATTCCAACTTGTGAACTAGAAAACGAATTATGATTATGAGTAGGAATGAGAGTTTGATCATGATATGAATCATAAATTGGAATGTTTTCTTGAATAGTGAAATCATGAAGACTGTTCTAAAATGAGGATTGGTTGGGATAATTTCTAACTTGAAGTGTTCCTCATTCTCAGATGTTATCTGAATTTTATTATGAGGATTCTCTTGAGAAGAATAGAAATCAACATCCTCAATGTCAGAGTAATTATCATAAACAACCTCACAAGATTCTCTAGAATTCCCTTCCATCTCATTCAATATGTCCAAACAAGGAGGAACAAGAATTTCATGTTCATTAATGGCAAAATAATGATCATTAATTGCTTCTCTATCTTGATAAAAACTTAATGGTAATTCATTTAAATCAGCCTCTGTATTTTCTGAAATATCATTAATACCAAGAGGGGAAAAATTACCATCATTAAAAATATCAAGATAAAGGGAAAAATGTGAACCTGAAACAATGTATTTAAAAATGTCTCTATTTGAGAACTCTTGTGCATTATGCTCATTGTAAATTTAAGATTCTAAATCATTCCTTTGTGTGCTCATGCTTTCTTGAAGAACGCTGCTTTTCTGTTTTGATTTCGGCATTTGCTCATCATGGAAAAATTCAGAAATTTGTACAACAGTTTGCGTGTTATTATTTACTTTGATTACTGCTTGTACTTGTTGATTTGAGATCTGATTTTCTGAATTGAATACAAAGTAATTTTCAGATTCTAAGACAACTCTTTCTCCAAAATTGCTGATGTTTTCTTCTTGCATTTGAATAGAAATATTTTCCAAGCTTTGTGAAACCACTTCATCACAATTTATTTGCACATCCATATTGGTATTCTCATTTATGTTAGAAGGGGATGAAATAAAACTTGAACTAATTTCATATGGATTGGGAATGGGAGGAAGAGAGAAAATATGTTCAAACCAATCTAGTGATTCTTCTTCCCTAGGTTTATCTTCAACTTTAAATCTTAAACAATTCAAATGAAATTGAATATTAAAATCATTAACAGACTCATTTTCAAACCTGCGTAGATATTCAATTTATTCACATACCTGTTCATAATCATAGTCGTCAAATTTACAAATGAAAATTTTAACAAATTGATCTCAGCTGCAAATTGAGGCAACTGGAAGAGTTTTACACCAGTTTCTGGCTTTTTACGCAAATGTGAGAATAAAAATTCTGCATAAAATGCCTTCATCAATTCCTTGAAAATCATAATTTGAAACATTTTGAATAAATTGAAAGACATAATTAAAAGCAGAAGAATTTCTCTTACCATTGAACTTTACCTGAGACAAGAGTCTTACCACTTTGGGTGGAGTATTGGAATATGCACGTCCATGGATACAACTCCAAATTGGAAGTTTAAGAGGAGTCATCGTAATTAAATAAAGTGTTAAATTGAAAAGAATCCAATAGACAAAAAAAATCTCAAGCCCTCCTTCTAGTGCCAAAAATGTTGATGCCTCAAAAATCGCTGCAACAATAATGGGGGATAACCACCCAGTCCGAACCTTAAAGCAACTCCTTTTCCATTTGGTGTGGTGGCTCCGACTGGTTTAACTAGGCCCAATTACCTTCTCCCTATCGCTATTGGTTTATTATATATCTTTAACTACCAACAGACAGGGATATCAGATCACTTCTTCTTGCTGATCAAGGCAAGAGAATGACCCTTAAGCTAATTTGGGTTCAGCCAAGCCACAACTAAAATTTTTCCTCTTTGAGAAGAGGACTTAAAAGAATGTAGAAATTATTATAAATGAAAGCTTATTCTAAGATGCAAGCAAAAGAAACTAATCTAAATCCTATCTTAATTAGGCAGATATATATCTAACCCAATTAAGAGCAAAATAATTAAAAGTATTGAGATTTTAAATATGTCTTGTTTATAATGAATATCAAGTTAATGAATTAGTTCAATTCACTGATATTATAGATATCAAAACAAATCCTATTGAGACCTCTTAACTGAAATAATAAACCAACAACATTCCAGGAAGTAGTTCACAAAATGATATTGATTATTAAATAAATAAATCCAATACTTAAAAAATAATATGCAGAAATAGTTCATAACACATTACTATTTAATAAATCAGCTTTATAAGATAGATTTCTGAGCAAGTAGTTACTCAGAAATCAGAATTTAATCCATAAGAACAGAGATACATAATAACAACATTGAGACAAATTGCCCATTTTGACAAAAGTGCACAAACATGAATAAAATGAGACATGCCTGTTATCATAAAAATGAAACTGATATTTGAAACATTAGTATTAGAAATACCAATTTATTGCATCCATTTCTCTAACCTCGGTCTCCAACAGTCCTTTACATTGCTTGAACTTCTGCTTTCAAAACTAGAGCCACGATAGTGCAAACTATGCCTCTCATACATAATTCAAGATACAAAGGAAAAATCCTCAATAATCCCCAGATATGAGATTTTCTCTCCTCCCTCCTACAACTCTAAATTCTTATTACAATAGTGCTTTTAGAAGTCTAAAATTGCAGAGGAGAGCAGCCCTTAATTCCATTCTGCAATATATTATTTATACTATTTGCAAAGGAATTCTTGAAAGGAGAGTTTGTTGAAGAAAAATCTGTTCAATCCAATTTTATTTGCTCAAAATTTCAATCTTTAATTGCTGGAGCATTCTCATTGATTGAAATATTTTTCTCGATATCTCTTCTACTGTTTTCCTGCAAGAACATATAAAAATAAATTAAAATGCAACAATAAAATCAAAATGACATTTCTGGCATTTAAAACAAATCCAATCAAATACAATTAAATAAATAATTGAAAATAAAATATAAGCTCTCTATTGATGTCTGGGATGATTTAATTGGCCAAGAATATTATTAACGAATGGATGTGAAATTAGAAGAGGCTTGGACAAATGAAAATGCAGAAAATAAAACTCAGAAAATTGATTTTGTTTTAGAAATTCGTAGCTTGATCTTCTGCTTGATTTTTGACCCAATAAATAACCAAATCTGTTAGTGAAACCTCCTCAGAAATATTCTCCTTGATTTTATCTTTCCAATGAGCTGTCATGAGTCTCATTTGGCCAAGTAAAACTCATTCTATGAGCTTCCAAAGTTGATGAGTTAAATCTGGCATAAATCTGGAAATTCTGTTGCTGGGCTAAAAATCAAAATTTTAATTAAAAATCTAATCCTAAATTAGAATTCTAATTATCTAATAATTAATTCCTTTTTTAATCATTAATTATAAACTAAACTAATTAATTAATAAACTATGTATTAATTAATATCTAACTAACTAAAATATTAACTATTTATAAACTAATTAATATTAATATAAATAATATCAAAATTTTAATTTAATTAATTAATTAAATATATATATTAATTAATTTTAATTAATTTAAAATTTATTATTAAATATTTAAACTATTTTAAATTAATAAGAAAAAACTAACCTACCTTACTTCATGTTCATTCCACTCATGTATGAGTGAGTTTGGAAATCTAAAAACAAAAACCAAAATGTAATAAAACTTATGCTTAACGTCTTTAACGTTTTTTAATGATCGGGGAATCGGCATCGGGAGGAGTGTTTAACTTGTTTCGTATGAAAGCTCCGATGCGATCGAAGCTTATAATGAGACTTAAGTTTAATAATCCCAAAAGCTATCACATTTCAGTGATCGGTATCGGGGAGGTGAGGTCTTCAGGGTTTTCTTAAAATGTTGCGATGAGAAATGCCGATCCAATTTCCCGATAATGTAATTAAAGTTTATAACGAGGGTTGGTCAATGTGATATTCCTTTTCGCAATCCACGTTGGGAGGGGTATCGGGGTTTTAAGAGATGTGTCTACTAAAAAGTCCCGATGCGATTGAAAAGTCCTGATGCGCTCCTCTGATTGCGAAATAAATTTTATATATTAAATTTTAATTTAATTTAATTAATTATATTTTAAATAATAATTAATTTAATTAATTTAAGATTTAATATCAAAGAGAAATTTTTATTTTGGTTTTATTTTATGAGGTTTATTTTTATAAACTACAACCACTTTAATAAAAATAAAAATTAAACTACAACTATTTTGAAAATAAATGAAGAAATAAATTACAGCGACTTTGACATTATGATTTTTCGAGATTAGTAATTTATTAGAGTAAATTACTAAAATACGGTTGCTTCATGATTTGGCTGTATAAGTAAAAAAAAAGGAAAAAATATTAATAAGAACTAACTAAGGGTTAATATTTAAAATAAATGTATTCTTGAACTAATTTATTTACAAAATGCAATATTGTACATTTTATGCATTTTTAACCCAGGCTAGATAAATGATGAGACTTCAAAGGAGTATTATTTTCAAACCAATTGACCAAATGGGGCGAAACAAGTGTCAATGGGAAGCTTATAAAAAATCGATTTTAACAAAGCAATCAAAACAAGTATCTAAAGAAAATGAAAAATTAACAAACGCGTAGGATAATTAATTAAATAAAAATCCTAAAAGGTGTTTAGCCAAAATTTTAATAGAAAGGGTCCCCATTATTTGAGGTGAACACATCAATAATGGGGGGGTTGTGTTTTTACCACAACACCTCTCCTCTTCTATTTCTCCTTAACTAGCTCCTAAATTTAAGGGTTCAACTTTCCATTTCTTGCTGCTCTCACCTGTCTTGGAATATCTGATCCTTTTCTTGGGAGCTAGTCTCCTTACTTGAGGTGTTATCTCCTCCTCCTCCTGCTCTTGCAAATCTTGGCTGGTGGGTTGTGAGGTGAAATGGCCTCCATTAATGGACATGTCTTCATGTTAGCATTGTACTAATTCTTTATTTTCTCATTCTTTGCTGTGGACATAGATGAGTATGCTATATTGTGACTGACCCTTTGACAATGTTGCCTGACAATTCACCTAGGATCATATCCATGGAAATATTTAGTAGTGAAGTGTAGATGGTCCAAATCCTGTATCTCTGCTGCTATAGCCTTGTGACTCTTTATTTCATGCAATTTGATCCTCAATGGAGAGATAAGCCAAGGGGATTTCTTCCTCCCATGAAAAATTACAGATACTCCCTTGTCTAACTGATTTGTAACTTCTTGCATGACCTCTTTATTGGTCACATATTGGGGCATAAGGTGAGGGGATATCTGACAACCGAAGCAACTGATGTATGTACCCTCTGGAGCTACAAACTAGTTTGTGATATCTCAAAGTGTCTCGTTCACTGGATTAGTCATGCAAGGAGGATAGATCTCAAAATTCATGTGAAAGATGACTGCAAAGAAGTGTTCAACAAACTTCTCATATAGGTCTCTGAAGCTCATCTCTGATAACTCTCTGCAGTGGAAGTAGATGGGAACTTCTCCTTCGGATTCTAGTTTGAATTCATTCCCAGGAATGCATACCATGCACAGATTCCATCTAAGAAAAATGCAGACATGTAGAATGTTGGTTCTTGGTGTGATCGTAAATATGCTTTTTCCTGCCCCACCTGGCACTACAACTCAAATGATATGATATTTTCCCGATTGGAAAATCTCCTATGGGTAAATACTATATTGAGTGTGCATATCTAGTTCTTGTGGAACACCTCAACATTCTTTAGCCCATACAACAAACAATACATAACTATTAGGTACTATAACACCCTCCTCCCACATCTACCCAAGCAACTGGCTAACTGGGGTAAACATGCGACAAGAGGCCACTATGGTAAGAATCAACCTCTTAGGTAACCTTAAGGAAATGTAGTTGAGAAAAAAAGACCTTACAAAACTCCCTCAGGTGATTCAAGACCCCTAGGAGCTAATCCACCACTTCAGGTGCCCAACCCTTGAGTTAACCTAGCCTTTCAATGAACTAAACCCAAATTCACTCCCATGACAAGGCATGCATGCGACTGGAACCCTATAGTTGCTCCCAAAATGACTGCAAGAGAGAGACTGCAGTCTTTTTCAGCTAGTTCTCTACCAGAGACTGCGATATTTAAGCCTCTTTTTCAGGGCTAGTTTCCAAACCAATGCTTAGAACTTGATGAGATTTTCCAAGATAATAAATGACACCAAGGAAAATCCTCTAACACAAAACTTGATCAAGTGATTGATCTAACCAAGCCTAACCATGACAGACATTTTGTCAAACAATTAGTAAATATGCAACTTACAGGTGTAAATAAGAGATCTGAGCATAGGGGTCTCATACTTATTTGAGATTGGCCATGAAGCATTGTTTTTTTTTATCACTTTAACTTCCATTCCATCCATTAGTTCATAAACACATTGTTCATTCATCTATAAGTAAAAACATGATGAGAGCCATACATAGCTGCTGTAATAAAACATATACATAACCAACATAATAGGGACAAAAATATCAATGAAATCACATCCATATACACCACATATAATCCATTATAATACTCACAAAAATACCAAGAGAAATAACCTTTCATTACTGATGAGAAATCCAAACTCGAGATGGGACTTCCACGTTCCACCTGACCATAGAATGGATGAGCCAAATCTCTCTTTAGCCATTCATCCCTGTGCCATATTCCAAGCATGAATGTGGGATCTCATAGAACACATCAATCAAAACACATCTAGGGCTTCGAGAGGCCATCCACCTCAACCCATCAAACATTGATTCCACATCATGGTCAGACATCAAAAAACCATCATCATATCTATCTCTATCCTAGCCATCTAGGGCTCCAGAGTGTTTGTTCCAACCAAGGCTCTAGGAGTAGTAACTCAACCCACAATTGCCGTCGAGCTCCATAACGTTCGTCTAATCAAGGCTCCAGGACTAGTAACTCAACCCACAAAGGGTTCCAAAGCATTTGTACAACCAAGGCTACGAGACTAGTAAATCAACCCAAGCTGTTACAGGGCTCCAGAGCATTTGCCCAACCAAGGCTCCAGGAAGTAGTAACTCAACCCAAGCTAAGGACACATGATAACTAACCAAAAACACAAGGAAATAAAACCACAAACTTGATGGTTATCCAGGAAATGGAAAGGCTAGGAAATCCTCTGTCAATCTAGGAAATCCTCCATGCTAGTCACAGATAATAACCATGAAACCACATGCATGTGCCATGCATGCCAAAACTACTGAGGAAAACATACATGCAACTAAATACCTACAAGAAAATTTCTTGTAGCTGCTTATCCAGATGCCCTCTTGCATTTTCCTCCTCTTCCTTTACGTTTTTTCTCCAAAAATCCAAGTATACCACACCCTCCAAGAGTGATCCAAGAAAAATCTAGGTATCCAAGAGTATGAGAGAGAGAGAATATAATATAAGAGAGCTCCACCAAAACCTATAAAAAGCATGAGCCAAGAGCTTACACTAACTAAGAGCTTGCCAACAGATCCTCAGAATCCATTTTATTAATGAGGCTTCTATTTTCTTCATTTTCCATTATTTTCCTTCTATTTCCTCCTCACATGAAACCTGTGACCTTTCACCTCCCTTTTCTCCTAATTTCCTTTATTTTCATAAATAAATGTGCCAAAAAATGCCATTTTTCTTTTCCAAAGCCTTATCCATTGCCTTTGCCAATTTCCTTAGCCATAATAAACTGAATCAACATCCATTAGGATGTTTCCCCCACCATTTAGCTTGGAATACATGTCCCATCACCGTGGCCATATATCTATATATATATATATATATATATATATATATATATATATACTTTTACATGGAATTTTCACCAAGGGTTGTTATAGGTATTGATAGACATCTATGAGAATCTTTGTCAGATAAATTGCAGATGGGCGATGGAAAAACTTGGTAGGCTATTGACACCTTGTTCTGATAACCTGAGTAGTGTCAAGGGTTTCCCATATTGTGCAGCAGTTGACATTTGCATATTCATTGGGCTTGAGCACCTTATAATATGTTTGCATGTCTTCACCAGAATAAGTGTTGAGTTGGCCACTACTTTCATTGCATAGCACAATGTGAGAATCATCCATCTGTGTAATGATCCATTCAATTACTTATGCACATGGCATGATCGAGAATCTTCATGCAATCATGTGCATCTTGGACTTCTTGGTATTGATGTATGCATGCAAATCTTCTAGGTCTCCAAGAAACCTCTCCTGCATGAATGTGTTATATATCTTGCTCCAAGTGATCTGTGTACCTTTATCAATGAAGCACTAAGTATTTGCTTATATGGGAACATTGGGACTTTTAACTTCCATAGGTTCATCAGTTCTTGCTTTTGAAAGTTCTTTGGAGGTCACTTTGCGAGGTGACATGTCTCCAACAGATGACGACAAATAGATGACACTTGTAGCACGAGCACCTATTTGGGGAACCACACTCATAGCGATAATATTAACTTAAAATAGCCTAACTATGTAGCAACACTTGTCAATCACATTCAAAGAGCCATCATAGATGATAGATCATGAAGAACTGTGCACTACAACATAAAATAAATTGCATGTAAGAGAAAATACAAATGAAAACTAGGAGTCCACACTTTCAAAGCATGAAGGGGACATGCATGATCATTTAGGCTTCATAGGGTGCTCATGCGCTTGAGAAAGGGGGAAAAATCAACAAGGGTGCACTGTCACACAATGAAGGGTTGAAAGGATGGGAAAATGGGCCTTTAGGTCTTCCCTATGTGTCCATGCGCTCAAGGAGACAATGGGGGCACATTATCACACTCCGAAGGGATGAAGGTTGAGGTGAACATGACGACAAATGAAACATGGCTATCCCTGTTAAAAAGGCTCAACTTTGTCACAATGGATGAAGATGTGGAATGGGTACAAGATGATATGGGATAGGTAATTGAAGAAGATGGGGAACATTTGCAAGAAGAAGGCAGGGAACATGAACAAGAAGAGAAGGAACATGCACATATGGAACAACAATCACAAATTCGAAGAAGGGTAAAGGGTAACTAGATCCATGAAAAAATAGTTGAACATACAAAAAGAGGTGATTTTAGCTCCAAGGAGGATCAAGAAGTTGAAAATCCAAAATGTTTTAGTTTCATAGATACCTAATTCCCCACTTCAAATCCCCTTTCATTACGCTGTTGATTTAATTTTTTTCATCCTATTTTGTGCCATAACCAAGTTTTCTTTTAATATTTGAGAACTTGTTGTTGGTATCTTATGTGGTCCACTACTACTTGAACCTTTATAGTCCTTGTTGTAGCTTTTTCTATCTCCTACCACACAATTGCTTTAAGAAGATATAGAATCCTCCTAAAGACATCCTCTGGGTTGATAGGAGACCAGTGCCTAGGGCATCCAAGAGGAGTTCTTTTGAATATTATCAGTAGGGATTTCTGCTACACTCCATATGTCACATATTTTGAAAATAAATAATTCAGGGGATTGGTTCAACAGTCCTTCATCAAGGAAAACTCAATCAAACACATAGATCTAAATACTCAAGGGGTAAAGATGGCTAATCTCAAAGAGAAATGCCTTGGTTTTGTTGGCCGTCAGAAAACAATAGGTAGCTTAACATTGTTTCTGTAGTATAGGTGAACAAGAGGAAGGAAAGGAGGGAAATCGATGTAGAGGGCTGGAAATGGAACATAATCCTAAGCAAAAATATATAATAGAAATGTGGAAGAGTGAGGAGGCGAAAATGCAAAAAAAGTGGACCACGAATTAAGGTCCTAAGCTCTATGACTCATGAATACATTTGTCACCAATTGGCATAAGTACACTTGTGTTTACATATAGGTGCGACAAGCTATCAAATAACAAAAGTAAATCTGTAATTAACACAAATACTATTACTACTTAGCAACAAACATACAACCATAAATGAGAGTGAAACCAACAACTTCATTACACTATTTCAGAGGAAGAAAGAGATACATGAAGTGATAAACAAAGGGGAAACATACTAGGCATTTCTCTAATTGGAATAAAAAAAATTCATTATTCTTTGAAGATGGAGTCCAAATCACTAGTCCATTACATTTAGCAATTGTATTAGCCCAAGGACCTCATGAACAAACAAATTGAACCAAAGTGGAACCACATAATCTGGGCCTCTTGGGTGCAGAATTTGAGAACCGTTAAGTGTATCTTCCCTATTTTTATAAGGAGAGGGGGAGATTTGAAAGTAGTTACAAAATATCTTAACCAAGCTCCAAATTTCTGATCGACTAGTTGTCTCGGTGTGTGAAGGTATGCTCCCCAAATCATTACAATTGGATTTGATTCCTTTCCTTAAAATACATAAATTATAGAATAAAAGACAAAAGGAAAACTGAATAACGATTGAGGAAAATATCTCCCTACCATTCCTATGATGGCCTCTGATTAGGCCATGTCTCGGCCACGATGCTCTTCTTCAGTTACTCACCCGATTCGCTTGTCAGTTTCCTCTTAACCACTTGAACTTCCCACTTTCTAGAGTTGGGAGCGATTAGTTGTGGTGGCCTTAGTGGTGTTCAAGAATCATAGATGCTGACTCATCCATTTCTTACCTCTCTTCGTCACACTATGAGAATCCAATATGTCATGTAATATTACCACATTGCTATGTCGGAGCTTAGCCTTATCAGAACTTTATTCTTAAAATACATTACAAAAACAATGTGCTCCGATGCCCTTGGCCCCTTTTGTTTAGCCCCTTTATGCATTTCTCATCATAGGACCGAGGGCTGTGACCTATTTCTTAGTCTTAAGGTGCTAGGGCATTTTGTTCCTGCCAGGGGCCATTTTTCCTTTGTAAAGTGCTTTACACCCCTAGTCCTTTAAGTTCTTCTAGACCATGTGCTAGCCCAATATTGGAGCCCCTCTCATCAGAGGTTTCCAATCAGGGAAATAACTTTGGAGTTGCGACATTCTTCACTTCTGATATGCAACCTCTGATATGATGTCATCATTCCATGTGGCACCTCATGAGTGGTGACACGTGTCACCCTGATTTTTCCCCATAGGCCCCTCAAAATGCCAAAAATGCCTGCCACGTGTCCTTATCAGAACCAATCATATGCTGCCACATGTCCCACTAGAGGAGAGAGAAAAGGGCCTGCCCACCTTTGGTTTTGCGATGAAATCCTTTGTTAATCCTTATCATCGCTTCCTAGTAGTTTTTAACGCTATCAGAACTTTTCCCATATCACAAATTTTTAAAGGTTAGCACCTTAAGAAGTTCTGATTCTTCGATTGCTAATGTTCTGATGTGTGATCACCAATTTGCTAGATGCTATCACATGCGATACTGATCTCCAATGTCACTAGACCTCTGATATGCGATTACCGTTTGCTAGGACCTCCGATATGTGATCGCTGATATTCTGATGCTCTGATGTTGCGATGCACTGGTATGCTCGACCTTTGATATTCTTTCCTTCCTAAGGCTTGAATATTTGAAACTTAAGCAAAGCATATCTTTTGATCCAGGAGTCCATTTTTGGACTTCCACCTATCGTTGGAAAGCTTCTTCATAGAAATTTCCAACGGGGAGGTCCAATTTGGGCTTTGAGTCCTTTTGAGGCTTGGAAGATTACTGAAAAATTCTCTGCTCATTTACTCTTTAGACAACTGAAAACACATTTTGTAGTAAGTGACAAGAATCCCTTTCAAGGGTGATGTGATGGACGGGGGATTATACCTATAGGGTACCATAAATGGTGACATTTTTGATGAAGTATGGAAGGATGCATTGTACCACTATTCTCCCAAGGGAAACCATTTGACCCATTGTGTTTGTTAATCCTATGCAAAGCAACATAGGTATCCTTCTAAATATTTATTCACATTCTCAATGTTCTGATCATATTGAGGATGATAAGATAATATGTGAGCCAATTAAGTACCCAAACAAGAAAATAATTCAATCCAAAAATTTCTTGTGAAATATAAATCTATATCACTTACAATAATCTTTGGTATTCCATTTATCTTTTGGATTATTTCCACAAATTATTCTGCCACTGTAATTGCATTGAAAGGATTAGAAAGAGAGAAAAATGGGCAAACTTTGTCATTATATCTAGCATTATCATAATGCCACTCTTTCCTTCATATTTGGGTAAACCTATAATAAAATACATTGAATTTTCTCCCAACGCTGGCTTGATATGGCTATTGGATGAATAAGCCCTGAGGTCTTGATTGTCTCTCCCTTATTTTGTTGGTATACCACACATTCTGCCACAAAATTTTGCACATCTCATTTAAGACCTTCCCAAATTTTCTTAATCCTATGGTATGTCTCAATGAACCCTGAATGTCCTCCTATAGGAGAAGTGTGTAATTCCAAAAGGACCATCTATTTGAGTTGAAAATTATTACATAAGTATAAGAAATCTTGATACCATAAAGAAATCATTTTTCCAAATAAATTTTTATACTGCATTAAGGTCCTCCTATAGTTGTTAAGTGATCTTGCATACCTTCTCATATTGCTTCTATTCTATCCTCAAGTGTGCATTTTCCACAATATTTTGTTTTCCATTTTTGTATATAATTTCAAAGTCATCGACCAACATATTTTTGACCCATTTCTCTTCTAAAGATAATATTTTCTCCAAGAAGTACTTCAAACTATTATGATATATTTTTAGTTTGAGCTCTTTCCTATTAAGCATGGATGTCATTTCTTAATTGCATGTGGTATGGCCAAAATTTCTTTTTTGTAGATGGGTTTGAGTAAGTTCTTCCCTTTAAGTTCACTATTTTTAAAGGAAAGGGGCCTTCCCTCCATAAAAAATTCATGAAAGCCATGGCTTGAGGCATCACACTACATAATGAAGGTTTTTATGAAGTCAAGTGTGGATAAGACGAGAGTTTTAAACATGACCTATTTAACTTTTACAAAAACATTGGTCACTTCTTTATTCGACGAAAATGCTTCCTTCTTCAATAATTTTGTTAGAGATATTTATATTTGATCATAATTCTTGACAAACTTGTGCTAAAATCTTATCAATATTAAGAATCCTTTGAGTTTATTCAAGGTATTTGGGATTTTCCATTCCTTCATAGTTTTGATTTTTTTGAAGATTCTTCAGTGAAAATCACATAGAGAAACATTTGTCGACGCGTTTCGAACCAACCAGTGTGGTTCATCGACAGGACAAGTTAAATGAGCAGATCTCGTTTTTTTGTTAGGATCCACCTTGACATCCTCATGTGATAAAATATGACCATCAAATTCCACTTATTCAACCCCAAAGGAACACTTAGAAGGATTTTCATATAGTTGTTGCTCTTCCAATAGTGTTAAGTACTTGTGAACATGTTGCACATTCTCTTCCCAAGATTTGTTGTAGATTAGTATGTCATCAAAAAATACTAGCACAAATTTTCTAAGGACGGGTTTGGAAATAGAATTCATTAAGCTTTGAATTGTTGAAGGTGCATTTGTAAGTTGAAATGGCATAAAAATAAACTCATAATGACCTTTATGTGTTCTAAAGGACGTTTTCACAATGTATTCTTGCCTCATTATGTTTGATGATATTTAGAATGGAGATCCAATTTAGTAATGAAAATTTATCCATTAAATTCATCTAGTAATTCATCAATTATAGGAATAGGAAACTTATCTTTGATTTTCATTTCATTGAGCTATTTGTTATTGGGAACATACGCCATGAACCATATTTTTTGATAACCATTACGATTGGTGAATAAAAGGCACTCTAGTTAGGTTGATTGATGTCAACCTCTAACATTTCTTGAACCATGCGCTCAATCTCACTCTTCTGTGCATGTGGATACTATAATGCCTAATGTTAGGTGGTACACTTCCAACTTGAAAATGAATAGCATGGTCATGATCTCGGTTAGGTGGAGGACCCTTAGACATATCTCCAAATACCTTAGAATGGTTATTGATACCTTTTTGGAGACCCACGAGAGATGTTTGAGCATCTAACAAACACAATTGTGCAATTACACCTTGATGCCCCTTTTTTAACATATTTTCACGTTATTTGAGCTTATCACATTATTGGGTTCCCTTGGATAGCTCTAAGCTCAATTTCCTTTCCTTCTAAGGAAAATCTTATGAAAAGATATTGAAAATTAAGGGCCACTATTCCTAATGATTATAACCATTTGAACCCTAATACAACATCAACACCACCTATTTGGATTGTAATCATGGGACTATACAACAAATACTCCCCCATATTTAGCTTAATACTATGTCACTTATTTGAAAATTTATGGCACCTCTATTTGCAATCATTACTTGAAATTTTTGTGATGGATATACAAAACAATTAAGAACTTTTTCCAATTTTTAATTGATTAAGTTATGGGTACCAACTGAATTAATCAATATTGTTACCTTTTTTTGATATATCCTTCTATTTTGAGGGATTGTGGGGTATTGATTATTGAAATTCACAATTATACTTGGGGGAAAGGGTGAATCAGTATAATGACAAATTTTACTTACTTAAACATTTGAACATCATAGAACATAAATCTCATAATTGAACAAGTAACACCAAATGTATGTGGAAAACATTACGAGAGAAAACCAAAAAACTTATTTGTATGAATATCTTGTAGGCGCCAACCTACTATTACATCAATTTGTAGGCACCAACCTACAAGAGACACTAATCCCATTTATTGTTTTGTAGGCACCAACCTACAAGAAACACCATCCCCTTTGCTACTTTGTAGGCACCAACCTATAGGAGACTAATCCCTTGTTGCTTTGTAGGCACCAACCTACAAGAGGCTAATCCACTTTGTTGCTTTGTAGGTACCAAAATATAGGAGACTAATCCCCTTTGTTTCTTTATAGGCCCCAAACTATAGGAGACACCAATCTCCTCTACTGTTTTATAGGGACCAACCCATAGGAGACACCAATCCCCACAACTGTAATATTAGTAGGCACCAATCTATAGGAGACACCAATCCATAATATTGCAAATATTTGTAGGGGCCAACCTACTTCACTAAGTCTACTTTCTTATTCACATTGTATGTTCATTGCTTCTACTTTCACTAAGTTTGGTTAATTCTTTTTCCTTTACTAGGTCAGTTAGTTATTTCTACCTTCACTAGGTCTACACTGTTGCTTCTTCCTTAATTAGGTTTACTTCTCCCAAAACTTTTTTCTTTTGGATTCTTCCTATGAATGGATATGCACAACATGCCATGTATCCAATTTTTCAAATATGATTTTTAAGTTTCAACCACAGGTACCTAGAGATCTCTTCTCTGTCTCACCCAAATTTCACAATCTAAAACATATCAGAAATAAATTATAGAAAAAATGCCAAGATGACCTATTTGAAGCATATTTCAAGAGCATTAAAGAACACTAAATTCTCATTTCATATATTGGAAATTATAAAAAAGAAAGGTTTTAACTTTCTATCACAAGTACCTTGATATTTGTTCTTTATATCATACAAATTTCAGTGTCCAAAACACACTAGAAAGAAAGTTATAGCAAAAATGCCAAGCTGAACTATTTGAAGCATGTTTCATAAGCATTTGGGAACACTAAATTCCTCATATAATATCTATGAAGTTATAGTGAAACAAGGTATGAAATATCTATCATAGATAGCTTGAGATCTCTTCTTTGTTTCCTATACACTTTTATTTTGAAAAATCACAAATAGAAAGATATTGCGAAAATACCAAGTTGACCTATTTGAAGAAGATTTTAGGAGCATTCAAGATGTCTAATGTCCTTAGAGAATATATATGAAATTATAGATAAAAAATATCTATAATTTTAAACATATATACATGATCACCTTATATATGTATCCTCCAAGTTTCATGATATGAAACATCCTAGAACAAAATTTATAGTGAAAATTCCAAGCTGGCATGTTCAAAGAAGATTTTAGGAGCATTCAAGAGGTCTAACTTGCTTAGAGAATAGCTCTATAATTATAGCGAACCAAGGTCTATAAGTTTAATCATAGGTACATGATGATATTTGATTTATATCAGGCAAGTTTCAAGGTCTAAAACATCCCATAAAAAAAGTTATTGTGAAAATTCCATGCCGATTTGTTTGAAGAAGATTATGGGAACATTCGAAAAGGCTAGATTCCGTAGAGAATATCTCTGAAGTTATAAGACACCAAGGTATTAAATTTGAACCACAGGTACATGAAAATATTCTGTCTATATCCTCCAAGTTTTATGGTTTGAAATATCCCAGAGCAAAAGTTATAGTGAAAATACCAAGATCCCCTTTTTGAAGAAGATTTAAGGAACATTTAGGAAGCCTAACTTCATTAGAGATTATATTGAAAATTATAGCGAACCAAGTTCTAAAATTTGAATCATGATTACATGATGATATTTTATTTGTATCTACCAACTTTTATGGTATGAAATATCCCAAAACAAAAGTTATAGGGAAAATTCCAAGGTGACACATTCACCCCATAAATCAAATTTTTGCTTCCACCTCTAGACTCCAAAAATTAGCCCAAGAATTATTCCGCAAGTACTCTTGCGACCACAAATTTTTTCTTTGATGAATTGGTGATAAAATGCACTCATATTTCCTTTATTTATAGCGCTTTTATGTTCCTTTATGGGACCAACATATACAACTGTTTGGGTCGACCTACTTGTACTTTGGTTGAGTCATCTTGAAATTTTTTTCATATCTCCTCATTCATATGGAGTTAGAGGGGGTGCCATATACCATTGTAAAGGTACTAGAATAATATTTACAACCATATATCTTATGCTCCCATTTGAGCTACATGATTGGAGTAAAAATATCTTCAAAGATAAGGTATCCAAATGGGGAATCCAAAGTTTGAAAACAATATTTTCAATAATATTCATTTTCTAATCTTTATCTTCGACATAAGTAGTTCCCCCCTATCTTTGACATCGATGACAAAAATATTTCCAACAATCTCCCCAATTTTTCATTAATGGTAACCCTTTGTCAATTCTGCAATAATATTGTATGACTCCCCCTATCTACAATTCTCCTTTTCCCTACAAATTATTCCCCTTTGATATCAGTCGAAAAGGGATTCTCCCCCTGAACCTGTGATCCTCCTTATCTGTAACACTTATTCTATATGCAACTTTTCTTAGTGTCTACAATTGTTCCTCTATTTGTGACCTATCTTAGTGACTTCAACAACTCCTGCCATCTTCCATCTCTCCTTATGTTTTCATATTCCCCCCCTTTGACATCAAATGAAAATGGCTATTTTTACTTATGGTTGCATTTTATCCTTGTGGGATCTTAACAATAAAACAATCACTTCCTCTGATTACTTCTCATTTTTTCTACAACTAGAGCCCCCCTTTCAAGGCAGTGTTTATCTTTCCCTGTAGGTAACATTTCCTCTTCTATAGATATGATCTTGACATTGCTTCCCATGTGTTTGGAATTATTTTTACTTCATATTTTTTTGATTGATCCTCTTTGGCTTATTGTTAGACTTATGATTACACTGATAAGGGGCATGAATAAATGTAATGACCACTTTAAAAAATTTAGAAATCAACCAAAACTGTAAACATAATCATGCATCATTAAAGATCATCATCGCATCAACACATAAAGAAACTAGATGTATGTGGAAACCCTTGCAAGAGAAAACCAAAAACATTTTTTATATTATTAAATCTTTGATTACATAAGTTTGTAGGAACCAACATGTTGGAGGCACTAACCCCAAAAATAAATTTGCAGGAACCAACTTGTTGGAGGCACCAACCCCCAAGATAAACTTGCATATAACAACTTGCTGGAGGCACCAACCCGCAAGATAAACTTTTATACACCACCCTATTGTACGCTACAACCTAATTGAGGCACCAACCTTGATGATATGCAAGCACTAACTTGTAGTAGGCTCCAACTTGATTGAGGCGTCAACCTTGATTGAGGAACTTTTTGGACATATTATTTCATAGTGTTCGCATTAATGTCAACCTATTGGTCCTCATGACGTCAGCCTAGTTGTGGTGGTCCTCATGATGTTATCCTAGTAGTGGTGGTCCTCATGGTCCTATTAGTTCAAAGAGTCTCATGGTGATGGTATTGATGTGGTTTCCCTCATGATATTTTAGTTTTACAAATGTGTTTGGCTATGGAATCAATTGTGGAGTCAATTGTTGATGACATTCAACTTAGCATGTCAACCTTGGTGTCTACCCGAGGAGTGAACTAAGGAGGTGATTGTGTTGGAATTGAAGTCAACAATTTTGGAGGTCTTGACATGCTGATAATTTGAATAGGTTTGGAGGAATTAACATGATGTTTATAGACTTAACATGAGCTTAAAATGGGTCTAAAGGCTTGGGAGATGGTTGCAAGTGCAAAGGATCATGTTCAGGAGGAGCTAGAGAAAATGTGATTAAGATTTTGGGCTGTAATCAAGGTAACCCTAGTTCTTCACAAGAAAACTAAATTATAACTCAATTTTTTCATATGAAACCTATGTTACCCTTACTAGTAGCACTTTTCCCAAATGGATAACCTACATTACCTCGTCTAAGCTCAATTTTCCGCATTCCTCACACATTTTATTGATTTCTAGAGGCATATACTTTGGTTTTTGATGGGGAGAGTCGAATTGAGTTAACCATTATCTAGAAGGTGATCAAGTAAAATATAAGGATGTTTGGTGTTCTATATTGATTGCATCCTACATCAGTTATAAAATGTTGGAGAATTATTTAGAAGGGGTTAGAGAATGTGAGATTGAGAGAGTGTGTATGCTATAGGTTTGCAGATTTGGAGAGTAGATCAGAACTTAGACTTGGAGTATATTTCATAGGATTATGGAGATAAAATATACATAGATTCTTAATCTATTTATATTATAGATTGTGGCTACCAGTCGCTGCTGATATGGAGAGGACAAATATTGTAGGGGTTTTATTGGAGAATGTTTTGTTGTAGATTTAGTGTATTAGTTTTGTAAGGTAGCAGTTTTTTATGGCTAAGTGTGTAGATCATATTTTCATGCTATGTTGCTACATCGTTTCATTTGATGAGTATATTATTTAATAGAGACTAATCTTATTGCATAGTTTCTATTTAGTTTGGCATATTATATTCAGTCGATGGGATAATGTATTGATTGAGGTTGTGTTACAGAGATTGTGTTTGAGGAAATGATTCAGTGTTTGAGGTAGCATAGATTGATATTATGATTCCAATATGAAAATGGATGAAATGAGACTCACATGTGTTTGATTGTAGATATTGTGGATCTAGTTTGAAACATTGGGAAACGTGGTCCACGACAAATCTTGAAGGTTGGGGCCTTCAATGTGTTGAGTGGTGGCTTCCATCTAGTGGTGGATGGGCAAGGATTATTGGGAGTGATGGCCTCCAATAGATGGTGGAATAAAATGTTGAGGGAGTGGTGGCCTGCAAAGTTCATATAGGTTGTGGCCTGGAGCAAGTAGTGGCTCACATGATATACAAGTTATGGCTTGCACACTGGTGGTGGCCAGTGATCATATGTAATGAAGAATTATATGTAGGTCAGAAGAATTGGATGATGGTTTTCTCCCTTGTGGTTTCCACCTTACATCCTATGTCTCTTATGTGTGATGATGCTGTGCATGTTATTGATGGTTGTCCATATGGTTATCTATTTTGATGTCCTCACATTATGTTCTTAGATCTACTGCTTATGAGTTATGGTTATGCATAGATTTGTTTATATGTTATGTTGCTAATGAATGAATGAATCAGGTTTTGCAATAAGAAGGGAAAATTTGGTATAAGTTTATCATAAGGAACAATACTGATTCACCCCTACCCCCTTAGATTTTTTCAAAGTTTTTAATGACTCCCACCTCATTCCACAACCTGTAGTGGACCACTTTTCACAGTATTTCAAACAGATCCACATGTTCAATAAGATATACTTCTTCCAAAATCTGATCGTATAATACAACTTCAAACAATCCTTCGAACATCAACAACAACCCATTCTTCGCTTCCTATTTAACACTAAAATTTCTAATGTATCTCATGATAATAATGAAAGTAATACAACTTATTGTCTTCAAAAATGTATCCTCATGAATTTTCAGTTCCCCCACATAGATCATAAGAAAATTCAAGCCATATCCCCCTTTTTAAAAATTCAAATTGATCACAAATAAGCCCACAAAACATTATAAAAACTAACTGTTCTACAAAATACACCTTTCTCACATGCTTTCTACAAAAAGGCACCTTTCCAATGTGTGCTCTACAAAATTCACTCCTTCGGTTGGGAAAAGAGTTCGACAAAATGAACACCTGAGGGAAAATAAAAAATTCGGCAAACTAGTCTAGATCGTATCCACAACCTCCCATAACATAATAGAATTCTATACCAATTATGCTATTTAATTCCTTGTTCAAACCTTCTAGACTAAAATTATTTTGATCATAAATTGTATCATGCAATTGAAACAAAAGGCGAGGGCGAGACCCAAGCTTGCAACCAAGTGCCAAGCCAACAGACTGAGTACTAAACCAAGATTCCAACCAAAGTTCCAAGCCAATAGATTGAGTATCAAGCTAGAGTGAAAATCATAACTATGCAATTAAAATGGCACCAAACTATCACGCCAACATCAGACTGCCAACTAGGGCCAAGCCAACACCAGAGTGCCACCCACCATGCCAAACCACAAATTGAGTGTAAGTTCCAATCACTGCACTGAGTAGTGATTTTAAAAAAGTGTCAACCACCGTGCCAAGCCATAAACCAGAGTGCCAACCAAAAATTGAGTCACAAACCATAGTGCCAACCAAAATGTTGAGTCATAAACGAATCACAACCACAATTCCAAACTTCAGAATGGAGTTCCAACCAAAATGTTGAGTCACAAACCAGAGTGCCAACCAAAACAAAGTTCCAACCACAATTCCAAACTACAGATTGCGTATTAATGCAAATATGAACCACCATGCCAGGAAACAAACAAAATTCCAACCAAAGTACAAAGTCATAAACATCGTGTCAAGCAACCGAAAAAGTGCTGAGTCACAAACTATTTAAATGAAGTGTCAACCAAAGTGATAGATCATAATGTCAATCAAAGTGTGATTAAATCAAACAATGTATTAAACCAAAGTACCAATCCAAAGTGTCGAGCTATAGATTGATTGTTTAAATGAAGTGCCAACCATAGTGACAGATTAGAATGTCAATCAAAGTGCAAGCCAATCAAATTATGTATTGAACTAGAGTACCAATCCCAAGTGTCAAGATATAGATAGAGGTGATAAAAAAATTGTTAAGAAACAATCCAGAGTGCTAAACAAAGTTCTAGGCCACTAAATGCAAAAACAAAAGATCCTACAACCCAAATGACAACCCAACTCCATTAATCAAAACAATAATCATGTGAACGTAAGATATAAAACCTTGTCAAACCATCAGAATTCATGTCAATGTCAATAGAGCCAAGCCAAATCAAACTGGATCCAATGACTTTAACTCTGTTTCTTTTCATTCAAACCATAGGGGCATCCCCCTCTATTTTTTCAAACATTTGGTTCAAAAATCCATACACTCACACATCTTTGATCCAATTGAGCCACTTATTTATACATGGGTAGGGGAAAAAAAATGAACCAAGGATGACTTTAGATGTATGATATGACCAACCAACATGACCAGGTCTTAGGGTTAAATATGCAACCTTATGCTAACATCAACATGAATTCACAGATTCCACATTGCAATCACTAAGTGGTGCCATGTGTCACTTGGATTTGGCCCCATTGGCTGTCCAAAAATGTCGGTCAAGCATGCCATGTGGCATTGCCATGTCATCACATTGCTACTATGTCACCATATCCAGGTCATAAACCTTGGGCCATTCTCATGCAGCCATATGTCACTGCATTTCTGTTTTTCAAATCAATTCTTGCCATCTGTGCATCTATGTCGAGGCCACATCATGTTTACCAACACTCGGTGAGTCCACTTGGCATCTAAGTAAGGGGTCCACTTAATGTCTGCCATGTGTCATAAGTCTAATTGTCTCGTTGTGCCATGTGTTAACATTTTACTAGTCTAGAGAAAATCCAAGTGGAATATATGGTGGGTGAATCCTTCATTAAATGTTGTGTAGGTCCATACATAATCCATGATACATACTATCTCCGACCGTCAAATCAACCACAAGGTCCACAATGTTTAGTCCCATTAAAATATGTACATATTTGTGTGCTTGATGCCATTAATTGCCCACCAATGTTTGGATCTTCCCTAAACATGCATAATATTTAACAAATTTAGTGTTTTATAACCAAATTTGATGTTTCCCCCCTTTTTTCCATTGATACCTTCAAATTGACTTATATTCTCAATGGGGAAGAGTTTGAACAAGTATGATATACCATTGGAAAGGTCTTGTAGAGGACTATATAACATACCATCCATAGATTTATATGAACATCATCACCTCAAAAAATTTCAAGAAACTTAGAGCCACTTATCATCATTGGATGTGCCTTTCCAAATTATAAAACTATAATACTAAACAATATACTTCCTTTAACTTACCCTTTGACATCAATGACCCTGGTTGTCATCATTGACAACACCAAGCCCAAAAATATCCCCCTTTGTCATTGATGGAAACACCACTAGACATTGATGGTCATTGATGGAAATAGACTGAACTCCCCCTATGAAGTTGATGGCCCAATGTGAACTTCCCTTGTCAAGCTATGGTCCAATCTGAACTCCCCCTGTCAAGATGCTAATCCAAAATATGCTTTCTCTTGTACTATCTTCTATCCCTCCTTTAATGTGTTCCTTTCTCTCCCCCTTTGACATCAATGGAAAAGGGACCCACTGAAAATGGTTGCTTACCAGGTGACTGCTTATCAATGCTACTTCATTGTTCTTGCATATTCCTATGGGCCTATTATTCCTGTGAATGAATTTTCCCCTAGTGAATAAGCTAAAATAAATCCCTTTATGTTATATCTGATATATTACCTTCACATAAGCTGCAAAAATATTTGATCCATAATATGTGTCCCAAAATCCACTCCGTTCAATTACTCTTTCTTATAAAATCTTACTATCATATGGCTATGATCCCCTTTCACATCTTCAAAATAGATCACTTTCTCCTTTTGACAACTTCTCTCCTTATGCATGATCTTTCTTCTTTCTTCAAATGCATCTATTCCGCATAATCTTTCTTCTTCAAGTTTCACTCTAATCATGATTATTATTAAAGAATATTTCACCAATGGATTGGATCTGAGCAATTAGATCTATCCCTGGTTCTTCCTATCCCATTCTCCATGCCAAGGTGTTTATCCTTGGGTCAAAAAGGAGGCTTTCTCCCATGAACCTTCTCAAATTTATCCTGTAATCTCGTGCTATATGTCCTTCATTGTGGCACTTGTAACATTTTATATTAGTTTTGAATATTGGCAAGAATGACCCACTGCTATAAATTCTGATTGATTGCCCATATATTTGTCCCTAGAGGTTTGATAATGTCTTCTATATATGACATAATCATTTGTGGCATAGGTTCTACAATCCCTTGCTTTATATTGAAATTTAGTGCATAAGAAACAATGACCAAAAAGACAAGTTTTGATACCTGGGGGGATGGAGTTGCTTGATTAAACATTCCTTTTGAAGTTGTTTCTTAGAAGAGATTCATTTCTTTGATGATATTTAACTCCTATTCTATTGCTGCTATATATCCCCTAAGTGAGAAGATTTGTCCTTATACTTTCATCGTAGTTTCTTTCCTTACTTGGGCTAGTAGTATATTTCTCACTCTTGGACTCTTTCTAAGTATCATTTGAGATGCCAAAGTGAATTTTCTTGGGTTGATCCATCACTCGCTTGGAATATTCAATTGTGTTGTTGCTAGATACAGTGAATGTATGCACATAGATCTTAAGGTGTTCTTCATTTGGTGTCCTTGAGGGATCTTCATCTTTGGATGTCACATGATCTTCATGATAAACAAGGCCTGTTTTAATGAGAGGAGATCTTTGGAAGCTAAGGATGTGATCTAATGAATAATACCCTGTAAGGAGCTTAAAGTTGTGATTGAGATGATATAATTCTCCTCTCAAAAGTACAATTTCTTCGTCCAAGTTTTCACAAAGTTCTTTCATTTTTTTCAATAGTTCAGACGTAAACTTCTTTATCCTTTTGGATTTTTCTAGTTCGACTTTGAGAGAGATGGTATAGTTTAGATCCCATTTTCTATCTTGTATTTGTTTTTATAGTTGATCCACCATATTTCTAATATACTTTAGTTCCTTTAATGCACTTATGAGTTCTCCTTTAAGGTCTACTTTTGAATCAATTTCTTCTTAAGCTATGAACAATATCTCTCCTCTTTCATCATAAAATATGCTTCCATTGCTTTCTTAATCACTCTCTTCCTTGGAGTACAAGCTTTTTCCTTTTTGGAATTCCATCTTATTTTATAATCATCTGCTTTTAATTTCACTTCAAAGCATAGTGTCCTATTCTTCCACATTCAAAACATTTAAATGGAAGCTTACCTTTGAAATTTCCAGTTCCCTTCTTTATCTTTTTGAAAAATTTAGCTTCTTCTTCATTTGATTCATGGCTAGAGTCTTCTTGAGTCCCATGATTACTTCCTTCCTTGGCTTCTTTGAATGTTTCTTCTTTGGTTCCTGTATTGTCCTTTTTTGTCATCTGTTCATATGCAGTAAGAGTTCCATGAAGGGCATCAATGCTCAAACTTTTCATTTCAAATATCTCTTTAAGGGTTGATACTTTAGGATTTAATATTGAAGGAAGTGATCTCAATATTTTATGGACAATGTCAGCTTCCTTGACTTCTTCATTAAGGCATATGACATAGTTGACAATATTGTCTACTCAAAGAAAATATGAAGCGATATTTTCATTTTCTTCCATTTTCAAACTCTCAAACTGACCCATGAAGTTTGTAACTTGACCTATTTTACCTCTTATCTCCTTCATAACAATTTTTGATCTTGTTACATAGATCTTTGGCTATCTTGAAATGCATTACTTTGAAAAACTTAGTATTTGATAAGACACTTAAGATGGCATCCTAGATATTGCATTGGATGTATAGAGACTTACTAGCTCTATCAGTGGGAGGAGTAGTATATACTTGAGAATAATTCATAACAACTGCCCAAACATCAATACCCAAGTACATGGTGCATGTTTCCATTCTAATATTATATAAAGAATAGTTTGACTCATCAAACTGAAGTGTCTTACTTGAATATTTGACAGTGGCCATCTTACCCTATCAACCTTCCAGTTATTAACTATTACTAAAGGAACCTACTTTGATACCAATTATTGGAATAATGATTACATTGAGAGGGGGGAGGTAAATAAGTGTAATAGAAAATTTAAACAATTTAGCAATCAATAAAAAATGTAAGCATAATCATTCATGATTAAATATCATCATCACATTAACACATAAAAACACCACATGTATGTGGAAACCCTTGTGGGAGAAAACCACAATTTTTTTATCTTCTTTAATCTTTGATTACATAAGTTTGCAAACACCAACCTGCTGGAGGCACAAACCCCAAAAATAAATTTGCAAGAACCAACCTACTAAAGGCACTAACCCCCAAGATAAACTTGTAGGCACCAAAATAATGTAGGCTATAACTTGATTAAGGCACCAACCTCGATGATATGCAAGCACCGAAATGGAGCAGGCTCCAACCTAATAAAGGTATCCTCCTTGATGGAGGCACCCACCTCCTTCTTCAACATGTGGTGGACCACTTTTCACAATCGTTCAAACTATATCAACAAGCTCAAAAGTATATACTTCTTCCAAAATCTGATCATATCTTCACAACTTCAAAAAATTCTTCGAACATAAACAAAAATATATTCTTAACTTCTTGTTTCAACACTAAACCTGTCCATGTAGCCTAGAATAATAAATAAAGTAATAAATATTCTTGTCTTCAAAAATATATCCTCATGAATTTTCATATCCTCCACATAGATCACAAGAAAATTCAAGTCATATCACCCTTTTTCAAAAATTAAATTGACCTCAAATAAGCACGCAAAACATTATTAAAAAAAATATGTTTTTTACAAATTACAACTTTTTGGAACACGTTCTACAAAATTCACTCATCTGAATGGGTAAAGAGTTCGACAATATGAACACTTGAGAGAAAATAATTTTTTTGGCGAGCCAGGCTGAGATTGAACCCACAACCTCTTATTGCACAACATAAGTCTCTACTAATTGTGATGTTTTGCTCCTCATTCAAATATTCAAGATTAAATGTTTTTGATCACAAGTTGTATCATGCAATCAAAACACAATGACAAGGGTGAGATAAGTACTAAACCAAAGTTACAACCAAAGTTCCAAGCCAACAGACTAAGCATCAATTCAGAGTGCCAACCATAAGTATGCAACAAAAATTCCACCAAAATTCTACACCAACATTGGAGTGCTAACTAGGGTTGAGGAAACCTCAAAGTGCCAACCACCACGTCAAGCATAAAATTGAATGTAAGTGCCAATAGCCATGTCAAGTAGTGTGTTTAAATGAAGTGTTAACCATTATGCTGAGCCATAGACACAAGTTCTAACCAAAACGTCAAGTCACAAACCAAAGTGCCAACCAAAAAACCGAGTCACAAACTAGAGTGCCAACCAAAAATGATGAGTCACAAATGAAGTTTCAACCATAGTGTCAAACCTCAGACCAGAGTTCCAACCAAATAATTGATTTAGAAACAAGAGTGCCAACCAAAACGAAGTGCCAACCATATTGCCAAACTACATACAGAGTCTTAAACCAAATATCAACCACTATGCCAAGCAACATAAAAATTCTAATGGAAGTGTCAAGTCACAAACACCATGTTGAGTAATAAACAAATTGATGATTCAAAAACTATTTAAACAAAGTGCTAACCATGGTGACATATCATAATGTCAATCAAAGTGCGATCCAATTAAATTGTTTATTGAACCAGAGTACCAATCCCAAGTTCCAAGCTATAAAATGATTGTTTAAATGAAGTTCCAACCATGGTGATAGATCAAAATGTTAATCAAAGTGTGAGCCAATTAAACTGTGTATTTAACTATAGTACCAATCCAAAGTGTCGAGCTAGACAAGGGTGACAAATGAATTTTTGAGAAACAATCCATAGTGCCAAACAAAATGTTGAGCCATTGAGCTCTAAAAAAAAAATCATGCAACCTGAATGATGAACCAACTCCATTATTCAAAATTACGATCATGTGAAAAACCACATCAGATATCAAACCTTGTCAAACTATTAGATTTCATGTCAATGTCAACAGAGCCGAACCACATCAAAATCGATCCCATTATTTAACTCTGTTTCTTTTTGTTCAAACCACATGGGAACACCCCACCATTGGTTTCAAACTCCCGATTTAGAAATCCATATTCTCACACACCAGTGATCTGATTGAGCCACACATTTATAGACAGGCGAAGGCCAAAAGAATGAACTACAACCAACTCTAGAAGTGTTATATGACCAAATGACATTACCTAGTGTTAGGGGTAAATATGCAGCCATGTGTTGACATCAGAATGACATCATAGATTCCACATGGCACTTGCTAAGCGGTGCCATGTGTCCCTGGGATTTTACCCCATTGGCTATTTGAAAATGTCGATTAAGCATGGCATGTGGCACTATCACATCATCACCTTGCCTCCATGTCACCATATCCACATCATAAGCCTTGGGCCATTCTTGTGTTTCCATGTGTCACTGCACTACCATTTTTCCAATCGATTCTTTCCACCTGTGCATCCACGTCAAGATACCATGTTATGTTGACTTGCAGTTGGGGGCTCCACTTGGCATCCAATTAAGGGGTCCACTTGACGTCTACCAGTTGTCATAAATTTATTGGTTTGAGGATGCCAAGCGCTAACATTTCACTAGTCTAGAGAAAATCCACATGGAATATATAGGGGGCACATGCTTTGTCAAATTTCATGCAAGTTTGTATGTAATCAACCATATACTATCTCTCACCATCAGATCATTCACAAGGTGCATAATGTTTAGTCTTGTTAAAAAGTGCACATGTGTATACACTTGATGCCATTGATTACTCACTAATCCTTGGATCCACCCTAAGCATGCATGATCATTAAAAAATTTGGTGTTTTATAACCAAATTCAGTGTTCTTTCCATTTTTTCCACTGATTCCTTCAAACTAACTTATCTTCTCATCCAGGAAGATTTTGACAAAGTGTGATATACCATTGGAAAGGTATCAAAGAGGAATATCCATCCATACTATCCATAGATTCATATAACATCATTTCCTCAATACAATCCCAATAAACTTTGAGCTTCTTTGTCATCATTTGATGTGTCTTTCTAAATCATCGAACTATCATACTTAATTGAATTTGCTTTCTTTGACTTACCCTTTGACACCAATGACACTGGTTGTTATCAATGAAAATATTATGTCCAACTATCATGCTTTCTTTAGTCTACAACTTAACTCTTTTACTGAAAGATAACTTCCCTTGATAGTAACTTCTCCACTTTTGCAACCTTTTTTTTTGAAGGGATGTTATCCTAAATTGATGCTTCTCATTATTTATATTCTCCACCTTTTTCTTTATTACCAATTTAATTTCAACATTCAATTCACTTTCAACTATTAATTAATATCCTAAAAACTTTCCATTTCATCATCCTTCTCTTGTAGCTAACTCTCAAAATTTTCCATCTTCTTAATGTGCTACAATAACTTTGTTTTTTTTTTTTTTTGATGATGAGTTGTTAGGAATGTTACGCCCATAAAGGAGTTTTTATTTAAATCTTATTAAGGACATATATATTGTTTGGAGACCTGATTTCATTTGATACTAATCTTCCTGAATCTGTTTTTCTTATTTCACATGCTTTTGGTATTGAATATGAGATCATACCCTTGACCAACCATTTGAAATACACTCAATAGATTTTTCTTTAGAACTTCAACCAATAGAAAATTTTGAGTTTTTGTCCTTCCATAATCAAGACTGGTTGTACCTTTTCCAATTAGCCTTGATAAATAATTATTTGCAAGGGTGACACTACCTCCTTTAAATTCCTTTAGAGAGAGAAATTTTCTTCTATCTAGTCATATGACTTAAACTTCCACTATCTATATACCATTGGCTATCTTTGTTTTTAACACATAGAGCTAGACCACATTCTACTTGTTCCTCTTGCTTCCTTCTTCATACCCGTTTTCTTTTATTTCTATCTATAATAATATCTTCTTATCTTCTTTTATTTGGAAGCCTCAATGTACTTCTACAATCACAAGCCTTTTTCCCAAAATTATTTCATTTGAAACATTCAACATGATCTAATAAGGGGGAAAATGAATTGTAATTTTTGACATCATTCTCATTAAATTTTTTAGGATTTCTTCTCAGGCAACCATTCCTTGAGATCTTATATGATCCCCTTCTCCTATTACTCATATAACCATTTCTTACATATGCTCTCTAATCTATTTCCTTATGACCAAAATTAATACATGTAAAACAATATCCGTAAATTGGATTTTGATACCTAGATGTTTAAGACCTTCTTGAGGGAATTATTCTTCTGAATCCATTCCTAGGTGTTCGCTAGTCTTCACTTCCTTTCCTGGTGCTACTTCCTTTCATTCAAGGATTATATGTCCATTGGTCCTCTCCTTCTTTCCTGCTGATGTTTTCATTGATATATATTTTGAGCAAATTAACATAGCTTTCAATTTCCTTTTTGCATTTTTACTTGATGACATTGAGCTTGATTCTCCCTTGGCGATACCATGATATCCAAGACTTATTTTAATAAGACAATATCTTTGGAAACTTTAAAATTTATCTAATGATTCAAACTTTAATTGTAGGTTCAATACCTTTACAAACTTTAAGTTTAGATTCAACTGAGCATTTTTTTTCTCTAGCTGATTTCTTAAGGATACAACTTCTGCTTCTAGCTTCTCACAATTTCTTTCCTTTTCTTTCAACTGACTTATTAGTGTATTCTCTATTTTCGTGGCCTCTTCTAGTTTTTTCTTTAGGAGGATGATTGATGCCTCATCAAAATCATGGTATTTCTTTTCATATTTCTGTAATAAATCTTTAAGCTTTTTATTCTTTCATTTGAGTCCATTTTTTTATTTTTTTATTTTTATTTTTATTTAAATTTAAGGGAGTGATAAGTTCACCCTCAAGATCTACGTCCCCATCAACATATTCTTTGAATATGATATCTGATTCTCTAAGGCCATGAGTAGGAATTCTTCTTGCTCATCATGAGATGCATGTTCATAACTATATTCTAATGAGCCTCCATTTTCCTTGGAATATAAACTTTTTGTTAGGTCCCTATAATAATATTATAGCCCCATATTATTATTGTTCTACCCCTTAGAAGCCCACTATTTTTAATGCTTTTCCCTTGAATTATTATTGTTATGTAGGTCCTAATTATATTTTGACCCCTTAGACTCCTATATATACCAAAGAGGTCTTGTCATTTGAATCATCCAAGAATTATTCATTTATTTGATGTAAAAGTAGGTTTCCCCCTTGAAGAGGCTTATTTTCAAGTCGTTGATCTATATTTTCTTATGTTTTAGGATCTAGTTACGTAACATTTGGTATCAAAACTCTGGGTTCGAGGGTTTCGTTGCTTCAAACAAGTAATCTTGGAATTTTCACTATAACTTTTATTATTATTTATTTACTTTTTCTATGAGCTTTTAGAAGATGAAATTTAGACCATGTGGAGTCAAAATATTGATTAAAATTGCGTAAAAATTTCATATCTTCGTTCACTATATTTTTGGAGATATGGTCTAAAGAAGTTAGGGTTTTTGCATGCTCTAGAATTCAATCTAAAAAAGGTGTTCCGAGGAAAATCATCATAACTTTCTCTTTGTGCACTAGATTTGAATTTCGTAGAAAGGGACTAAAAATGCATGGAATTTAGTTTGTTTTGTATCATTTTTAGGTCCGAAGGTCAAAACAGTGACACGTGAAATCCTGTATAGAATCACCATACTGAACCACTCCATAATCAGGTCATCATGGGAGATTTGAAATAACTTTATCTTTTAGAATCCAATCTTGGTATTACTTATGACATTGGAAATTAGAATCATAGGGCTACCATAAGATGCAATTTTATACCTTGGAGAGTTGAAATCATAGAGATAAAATGGTTTCAAGTTCAGCGTTATCAACAAGCTCAAAATCAAGCTCTAAAATGTGTGTATTTTAAAATTTGCATTGCTTATGTTTGAAAAATCAGTTTGAAGTGATTCAAAGGGAATAATGAATCATATTTATCATTAATTGGTTAAAACATTCCTCCCAAACAATTTTTTTTACACCCATTAAGCCCTCAGAAAGCTCTACTATGATGCATGAAGAAAAAAATGCTACATGATATGTCAAAATTACGGGACCAAGTGCAAAATTTTTCACTCTCTCAAAGAGAAAATAAAGATGAATTGGAAGTGATGATGAATGTTAATATGGATTTTTTAGAGGAAAAAATAAAATTAGACATGGGAGGTTTGAAGGAAGGTTGATGGAAGAAAGGCTTCCTAGTGGTGACAAGGTATTCCACGAAACCCACGATGAGAACAAAAGGAATGTGCATCATGATTTTAGAGACTATAACTCGGGGCTAAATACCAACCATATTCCAAAGATCTATAAGATAATTTTGATGGCAAGGATCCAGTAACAAGGATACTATAGATAGAGTAGTTCTTTGATCTACATGATGTGCATCCCACACAAAAGGTACACATTACATATTTATATTTAGAACCTAGTCAATTTTTATGGTATTAATGGGTTTTTTCTCATAAAACACTTGCCACCTGGACAATATTTACAGAGGAATTGATAGCACATTATAATGATACAAAGAGAAATTTCTTCCTTATCCAGATGATAAATATCAAACAAAAGGGTTAAGTTGGAGAGCACATTGAGGACTTCCAAAGATTGAATATTAAGGTAACTAATATTTTAGAAGAGAATATGATTGATGTATTTATAGGGAACTTAATGGATAACATCCAACATGAGGTTCACCTTTGGGAACCTAAGTCATTTTAGAATGCATTTAGGGTGGCAAGAAAATTTGAAAGCAAAATTATGACAAGGAGGAGGTCTACCACTGACAACTATAAAGATGGAAGTGTTGATGCTCCTAGCTTCCCACAATATACAATGTTGACACCACAACTAGAGGAAAAAGAAAAAGAAAAAGGGCTTTGTTACAATTGTGATAGCAAATACACTAAAGGTCATAAGTTTGCTGAGAAGAAATTATTTTACATAGATTGTGAAGAGGAGGAAGAAAGGAATAAGAAACATCAAAAGAAGAATATATAAACGAGGAACCAATCCTAGTGGCTTAGTAAATGAATTCAACCATATCTTGTAATGCATTGGAGGGAATTACCACTCCTCAAACTCTCAAGATAGAAGGATATATCAAGAAGAAAAAGGTAATAGTGCTAATTGATTCGGGTAGTATTCATAAATTTATTCATTGTAAGATAGCCAAGGATTTGTATTTCTTTCTATATCCAGCACCAGAGTGTTAAGTGGTGGTTTCAAATGGAGGAACTATAAATTACTCAGGGAAGTGCCATAATATCAAGATAATCATGGGGGAATATAATTGAATGGTCTAATTCTTTTCATTCCAATGGGTGGTATGGTTGTTATATTAGGAGTCCAATGGTTTCAATCTTTGGGGACGATAACTTTTAATTTTCAAGAAATTTTCTTGAATTTTTTCTCAGAAGAAAAAGAAAATGAATTAAGGGGTATCAAAGGGAAACCTGGGAAGATGATCATCGATACTAGCATGAATTTTTTTTTTTAAGAAGGAATGATGGGGGGTAATTTCACAATTACATTCACTAGATGTTCAAACATCTAATTCATCCATTTCTCCAGATCTCCAAAAAGTCCTTGACAATCATTCCAAGGTATTTAAGATTCCCAAAGCTCTCCCACCTATTCAATATCATGATCATGCTATTCACTTGATTTTAGGAAGTGTTCCTCCAACCATCAAACCTTACATATATCCCTATGCCCATAAGAGTGAAATTGAATGTATAGTTGCATAAATGCTAGAGGAAGGTATAAGTAAACCTGCCCAAAGTTCTTTCTCTTCTCCAATAGTATTGGTGCACAAGAAGGATGTATCATGGCGTATGTGTTCGAATTATAGAGAGCGCAAAAAGATCACAATTAAAGATAAGATTCCCATTCCTGTTATTGATGAATTGTTGGATGAACTACATGGAGCAATTTACTTCACTAAGCTGGTTTTTCATTCAAGATATCATCAAATTAGAATGAAGAGAGAAGACGTTTTGAAAACAACATTTAGAACCCATGAAGGTCATTATGAATTTTTGGTCATGCCTTTTGGCATTACTAATGCACCTTCAAGATTTCAAGGTTTGATGAATTCCACTTTCAAACCATTTTTTAGAAAATTTTTGTTAGTATTTTTCGATGTTACATTAATGTATAACAAGTCTTGGAAATATTATCTTCAACATGTTGACAAGGTGATCTAATTATTGGAGAAACAATTGGATGAAAAACTCTCCAAATGTTTCTTTGGGGTACAAGAAGTGGAATATTTGGGTCATATTGTATCCCATGAGGATGTTAAGGCAAACACTAACAAAATTAAATCCCTCAAGGAATGGGAAATCCCTATGAACCTAAGGCATCTTCGATGATTTCTTGGGTTAATAGGGTATTAATGTAAGTTTGTTAAGAATTATTGGAATATAGTAGCACCTATATAAAAATTACTAAAGGAAGATGTTTTTTTTTGGATTCCAGAAGCAACTAAAGAATTTTAACATTTTAAAGAGGTGATGTGTTCAACTCTAGTATTAGTGACACCAGACTTCACAATAACCTTTATTATGGAATGTGATGCCTTAGAAAATGGCATTGGTGTTATTTTAATTCAAGAAGGAAGACTCATTTCTTTTGAAAGTTGTCCAATCAAGGTAAAGTATTTATAGAAACCTATTTATGAGAAGGAAATGTTTGAAACCCTACATGAGCTGAAGAAATAACACCCTTACCTAATGGGAAGAAACTTCAAGGTAAAAACATATCATGATAGTCTTAAATACTTCTTGGAACAAATATTATCTTTAAAACAATAGAAAAAATGGGTCACAAAGATGTTTGGTTATGACTTTGAAATAATCTACAAAAAAGGGAAGCAAAATGTTGTTGCAGATGTACTCTCAAGAAGGGATGAGGATGTGGAAGCATTACTCAGTGAAATTTCTATTATCAACCCTATTTGGACAACTAAAGCAAGGGAGGAATGACAGAATAATGAAGAGGTATGGACAACAATTCAAAAATTACAGCAATATCCTAGTGAAATTGACTCTTAATTTGGAAAAATGATTCATTGTGGTACAAAAATCACTTATATCTATGTAAGAACTCCCAACTTAAACAAAATGTTCTTTTGGAATTGCACACCTCTCATATAGGAGGGAACCCAGGTTTTTTAAAAACTTACTACAGGGTCAAGAAGGAACTTCTTTGGATGGACTTAAATATAATATTCATAAGTTTGTGGCAAAACATTTGGTTTGCTAACAAAATAAAGTTGAGACAATTAAAATACCAAGTCTTTTACAACCATTAGCCAATCCAAGTAAGCACTGGGAAGAGGTCTCAACAGATTTTATTACAAGTTTACCCAAGTCTTAAGGAAAGAGTGTCATCATGGTGGTAGTTGATAGAATTACCAAGTATGCATACCTTTTGTGTGCTATCTCATCCTTTCAAAGCTAGTACAATTGCTACTGCATTTGTGTAAATAGTTCAAAATCTGCATGGAAAGCCATATATTATTGTAAGTGATAGAGATCCCATTTTCGCTGGAAAATTTTCGGCAAAATTATTTTCTTGTCTTGGTACTCAATTAACTCATAACTCATCTTATCATCCTTAATCTGATGGGAAAACTAATATTGTGAACAAATGTTTGGAAGGATATCTTCATTTCTTTGTATCTAATAAACAAACACAATAGATCAAGTGGTTACCCATGAAAAAATGGTGGCATAACACTTCCTTCCATACCGTAATAAAAATGACCCCATTTATGGCTCTTTATGGATATCATCCATTGTCCATCACATCATCTTTAAGATAAAATTATAAGGTTCAAATAGTGGAATATAACATTGGGCATCAACAACAAGTTCTCCAACTCTTGAAGGATAACCTGACACTGGCACGAAATCGAATGAAACAATAGACATATCATCATCTCAATGAAAGAAGTTTTGATGCGGGCGAAAGGGTATTTTTTATGACTACAATCATACAAAAAAATGTCCCTCAAGAAAGCTAAGAAGGATGGTAAATTATCATGCAAGTACTATGGACCTTACAAGGTGTTGCAAAAGATTAGTACTATGGCATACAAATTGGAGCTTGCTGCATCTTCGTGAGTACACCTAGTTTTCCATGTTTCTTGCTTAAAGAAGGTTATAGGTGACAAGCTCCCAGTTCAAACTATATTTCCAGAACTTCATGAGGAATGAAAAATCATATTGGAGCTTGAAACAATCACAAAAACAATAATTCAACAAATATGGAGTAGATCAATTTCAGAGTATGTCATTAAGTGGAAGAATTTACCTACTGAAGACTCCACATGGGAGGATGATAATTTTATTCACAAGCATCCATACCTACTCAAGCAATGAGGACAACACTTTTTTGAAGGAGAGGGGAATGTTAGGTCCCTATAATACTAGTGTAGCCCCCAAATTATTATTGTTGTAACCCATAGAAGCCCACTATTATTATTGTTGTGCCCTTACATTATTATTGTTATGTAGGCCCCAATTATATTTTGACCCCTTAGAATCCTATATATACGAAGGAGGTCTTGTCATTTGAATAATTAAATAATTGTTCATTTATGTCATATAAAAGGAGGTTTCCCCCTCGAAGAGGCTTATTTTCAAGTTTTTGATCTATGTTTTCTTTTGTTTTTTGATCTGGTTACATAACACTTTTCTTCTTGAGAGATATTCTCTTCTTATTTTTATGAAAATTTCCTCTATTTATATGTTTCCTTTCATCATCACTAACTTCCAATTTTTCATATGGAACTTTAAAATTATAATGACCTATTCTACCACGCTCAAAACATTTGAATGGTATATTACCTTTATATTTTCCAAATCCTCTTTTCAACTTTCTCACAATTGAACTTCTTCTTCATTTGATTTAGAGCAGAATGATTATGGTCCTTATGTCCATTTATTTTCTTTGATGCTTTGAAGGCTACTTCCTTTAATCCTAGATTCTCTTTCATGTTGTCATCTCATATGTACTAAATATTGCATATAGTTTATCCATCTTCATATTTTCCATTTCTTTCATGTATTCAATAGTTGAAACATTTGGATTAAAAATCAATGGAAGAGATCTCAAGAATTTTTGAACAATTATTGGTTCTTCAATATTTTCACCCTATCGTCTAATAATGTTCACAATTTCATCCACTTGAAGGAAAAAACCTATAATTTCTTCTTCGTCATTCATCTTTAATATTTCAAATTGAATTCTATGAGCTTGAAGTTTAGCCCTCTTTACCTTTTCATCTCCTTCACAATTGATTTGAATCTTGTTCTAAATTTATTTAATAGAGTCACATTGTATTACCATGACAAATGCTGAATCAACAAGACCACTAAGAATGACATATGTTGCTTTATAATTATTTAGAAAATCGTTTTTATCATATGCATTTTTTAGATAAATTGCTGAAACTTTATAGCCATCTACCATAGAAAGCCATACATTAGCACCAAAATGAATTAAATATGCCCTCATCCTTATCTTCCAAAAAGTATAGTTTGTTCCATCAAAGGGTTGGGTTCTATTTGAGAAGGAAATCTCCTTAATAGCCATTTTCCATCTAATATTTACGTTCCAGTGGCTAGACGAGTTCTAAAGGAACCTACTTTGATACTAATTGTTGAAATTCATAATTATATTGAGAGGGAGGATGAATCAATATAATAATATTTCTTACATACTTAAACATTTGAACATCATAAAACATTAATATCATAAATTGAACAAGTAACACAAAACATATGGAAACCCTTACAGGAGGAAACAATAAAACTTCTTTACATGAAAGATATTTCTTGAACTAACCTATTATTACACGAATTTGTATGTGCCAACCTATAAGAGACACAAATACCCTCTGTTTCTTTTTAGGCATCATCCTATAGGAGACACCAATACCCTCTACTATTTTATAAGAACCAACCTACGATATACACCAATCCCCACTGCTACAAGATTTGTAGACACCAACTATATTAGACACCAATCCTCACTATTATAAATATTTGCAGGCACAAACCTAATTCATCGAGTCTATTTTCTTCTTCAAAATGTATGTTCACTTCTTCTAATTTCACCAATTTTGGTTGCTATTTTTTCCTTTACTAGGTATGTTAGTTACTTTTGCCTTTACTAGGTCAACCTGCTACTTCTTCCTTCATCAAGTCTACTTATCCCAAAACTTATTGATTTTGGCTTCTTCCCAAGAACAATTTTGCATAAATTCCCACATCTCCAATTTTGCAAATCTGATTCTAAAATTTCTACCATAGGTGCCTAGAAATACCTTCTTTGTCTCATCCAAATTTGACAGTTTGAAACATCTTATAAATAAATTTATAGAAAAAATTCCAACTTGACCTATTTGAAGCATGTTTAAGGGGAATTAAGGAACACTAACTTTCTCATATCATATATTTGAAATTATAGTGGAAATGTTATGAGGTTTATATGACAGGTATGTTGCGATCTATTCTCTCTCTCATACAAATGTCACAGTCTAAAACATATCATAAAAAAGTTGTAATAAAAATTCCAAGTTGACCTATTTGAAGAATTGTTTAAGAGGATTGAGGAACACTAAATTCCTAAATCACAAATACCTTGATATCTCTTCTCTATCTCCTATAAATTTGAAATTATGAAACATCAAAGATAGAAATATATAATGAAAATACCAAGTTGATTTGTTTGAAGAAGATTTCAGAAGCATTCAAGATGCCTAGTTTCCATAGATGATATCTCCAAAATGATAGTGAACCAAGGTCTATAATTTGAACCATAGGTACATGAAACTAATCATTTGTAACTTGCAAGTTTCACAATCTGAAACATCCTAGGTCAAAAGTTATAGAAAAAATAACAAGTTGGCCTGCTTGAAGAATATTTCAGGAGTATTCATGAAGACTAACTTCCTTAAAGCACTCAAATTATAGTGCACCAGGGTCTAAAAATTGAAACACTATTACACAATGATATTCTATCTATATCCTCCAAGTTTCATGGTCTAAAATATCTTAGAACAAAATTTATAGTGAAAATTCCAAGTTGAATGTTTTGAAGAAGATTTCAGGAAGCCTAACTTCCATAGATCATATCTCCAAAATTATAGTGAACCAAGGTCTGAAATATGATCCACATGTAAATAACTATATTCTATCTATATCTTCCATGTTTTATGGTTTGAAATTCCATAGAACAAAAGTTATAGCGAAAATGCCAAGATAGCTCATTCACCCCATAAATCACATTTTTTCTTCCACATTTAGACTCCAAGAATTACAAAAAGAATTATTTCTCAGCTCCTCTTGTGAACTCATATATGTTCTTCTATTAATGGATGATAAAATGCATTCATATTCCCTTTATTTGTAGTGTTTTTTTGTTCACTTATGGGGCTAACTTGTAAAATTGGTTGGGTCGACTTGATTGTACTTTGGTTGTGTTATGTTGAAAAATTATTTCATATCTCCTCTTTCCTATTGAGTTAGAGGGAGTTCCATATACCATTGGAAATTCCTTGGAATAATATTTTAAACCATATATCCTATGCTTCCATTTGCTCTAGGTAATTTTAGTAAATATTCTTTCAAATATAGGGTATCCAAATAGGGTATTAAAAGTCCAAAAACAATATTTCCAACAATCTTCATTTTCCAATATTTATCTCAGACATAAGTAGAGTCCCCCTGTCTTTGACATCAATGAATTTTTTTTGCAACATTGTTGGCTTGAAGGGGCCTGACCTAGGTTCAACGTTAATTAGCTAAACAAATCCCTACACTATTGGCCCTTTCGGCATTAGCCCGCGGGGCATAGACCGAAGTCTCACCTGAAGCAGCATGGGGGGATGCTGGAACCAAGTTTCCACACCCTAAGATGGTTGTGATGTCGTTTGATTCCCTCTATCCCTGCCTTTGGGTAGGTCGCTTAGCTCTAGGGCTGGCCAAACTAGCCCCTTATTCTACCCTTCAATACCTTCGCGAAAGGGTCTAATTGTCCTTCACACAGCCCTAACTTGCTGCTCAGGTACTTTCGCGCTGCCACAGTGGCATGCCATGCAGATTCCCTAATTAATTTAAGTGATTTTCTTATCTTTATCAAACAATTATAGTTAACATAGCGTAAACAAATATCCGTAGTTGTGTTCAATTTTCCAATATAATTACATTCATTCGCGCATCATATAACAATAATAAAGGAAATTCATACATAACATATCAAGATGCATCAACAGAATAAAGACACAGAACTTGCCGAATATTTCTCTTTATTGATATCTTCCAAGTGTTTATAAACTTTATCTACCCCGCGCACACAGCTGTAGGGGTCTGCACATTCAGCTATGGACTTCTACCCTAGACCTCTGTGCACTCAACTGCAGAGCCTCTACCTACGCTACAACCCAAAACTTATACTTCTTACTTCAGAGCTACGATTCTCTTACATGATCAATTATTTTCTTGTCCCTAAAACTACTTAGAGCTTCGATCTTTTTATGAAATCCCATTGTTCGTGGACTATGGGTATATCTCTTACAACTGACTTTACTTTACAAGACTACCCTTTATGGCACATGAAACCTTCGCACTCTGCAACCACAAAATGTGGAGTCTTTACAATTTTATTACAAAATTTGACTCAAACATGGGTTTTTAGCCCCAAAAATGTCCTTGGGGGATGATCCTCCCAACAGGCCCCCAACATAAACATCGTGACTCGTCCTCAAGTCACTTGGTAGGCACAACGATCTTTGCAAAAAACCCATCTAGCTTGACATGGATGACCGCTACCTCGGCCATGCACTGAGCTACCGCCTGCTTCACATCTTCCACTATCTGCTCGGTCACTGCTCCTGCACTGTTAGCCTGAAGCTTTTGTTGCATTGCTTGTAGATCCGTAAGATTGCCTTTGATATTTCCTATTACTGCATAAGCTTCCTCCAACCAGAGCTTTAGTCTCGCCTTCAACACTGCTTCCTTGTGCAGCACTTCGTCCACCTGTTCCTTTAGCTGCTTAGCCTCCTATAGCTTGGCTAGTCTCTATGTTAGCATGATGGTTCACGCTATGCCCTTAACCTCATCGTAGCACTGCTGTAGCTCGCGTGCTTCCCTCTCTAGCCTATGTATATTGGGGTCATCCTGCAAGCTTGTCAGGACCTCAAATGATTGCTCGTACAACAGCGTGTAGTCTGCTATTGCACTATCCACCGCTGCGACTCCTTTTGTGACAGTGGTTGCCCATTGCTCCTTCACTTCTAGTGGAGTCGAAGGTTGGGCCCTCAACTGTAGCTCCATAGTCTGTAGGTTCAACTCCAACTGAACCCGCACCATCTTAGTCTGAGTGTCGCACATCCTTGTGGCCAACTTGCGGATGCGTACCTTGACTGGATCTTCCTTTAGAATGGCCAACTCTGGGACCAGTCGGTACGCCTCCTCAACGACTTGCATAATATTCTTGCTTTGATTAGTTGCCTTGGTCTCAGCGGCAATGGCAACATTTCTCTGTAGGGCCATCTACTTGTTGTTGATCCGTTGTTCTCTAATCATCTAGAGGGCACGGTGCTCTTGGGCCCTCAGCACTGGAATTACTCCATCCTGCAAGAGGTGGAGTGCTTCGCATGGAAGTGCTGCCAGGTTCAGCCCAACTCCCTTCAGGGCACTGACAATGGGTTTGTCAACCTCATTTTCTATGGTCAGTGCTCCATCTGGCAGCAATATCGCACTAGAAGCCTTCGTGCGCAGCATATTGTTCGCCTCGGAAGTGTCGATAGCCAAGCTGGTAGACACTGTGCCAGCTTGCGATGCGCGAGTCTGCAACTCCTGTAACCTAGTCTGGATGGCCCCTAGGATGATCTGCTGCTGTTGTTCAAATTGTTGTAGGGCCTCCACGTTGACATCCCTAATTGTGTCACCGATATCATGTAAGACGCCTTCTGTTAATGTGATAGGGTCTAGCGAGGTCTTGGTTGCCTTTGATTTCTTTCTGGACCTTCCCTTCTCCAGCTCTCCTGGGCGCTTAATGTGGGTGGATGTCTCATGAGGGTCCACACCATGCTGTTATGTTTCTTCCTCTTTTGTCACAGGTGAAGGCGACCACCCGCCTTTGTTAGAGCCCCACTTCGTTCCACCTGTTTGCTTTCCTGCCTGCTTTCTTGTCTACTCTTCCTGGGCCTTATTAGTGGCCTCCTTTTTGCTCTTCTTGACTAGCTGTGCCATCTTCAGCTTGGCCTCCTCCTTCTTTTGCATGGCAAACTTTCTTCCATCCACATCCAAGTCTGTGGTAGTGCGCCACTCCACTAGCCATTGATCAAGCACTGCATCAATGGCGTCATCTGTGGCCATATACGACAATTCATACCACTTCTACGCATGGCCCTTTTTCGCAGGGTCTAACAATCACTTTCCAACTGACTAGCGCGATTTCTCCTTGGGTAGTGCAGCTCCCTCTGCGCTGCCGCGGACCTTGTGACACATCCTTGCTTCACACCGTCCTCCAATCGCACAACTCCCCAACCCAGGTAGTGTAGTTTATAGTCCCATGCCTCCTTTCAGCTGCCTAGAGCACTAAGATTGTGCTACCTTCATGTAGTCACATGGTTGGACCGCCATTGTATGGTTTCAAGTGACTGCCATTCACCTTTCCTGGGAAGGGTTCTCCATTTAATTTGACTAGCTGTATCACTCCTCCATCGGTAATTTCCTTAATGATATAGGGACCTAACCAGTGCATTCTGAATTTTCCTGGAAAATTTTCAAACTTACTATCATATACAAAAACCAGGTCATTTATCTTAAATGAGCGCAGCTTAATGTGTCGACTATGCCATGCCTTTTTGTGCTGCTTTTGGACCTGTTGGTGAAATCCAGCTAAAAATATCTCTTCCTCGAGCTCATCTAACTGTGCGAGCCTCTCTTCTAGGGCTCCATGATCCGTCATACCTATAAGCGCTGCTATGCATAGGCTAGGCATGATGTATTCCATAGGCATTACTGCTTCAACACCATAGACAAGCCTAAAGGGGGTTTGTCCAATCACCTTATTGCATGTCATTTGATAAGCCCATAGTACTACAGGTATGCGTAGGTCCCAATCACTTCGCTGAGCATTGCAAACCTTGGTCAGCGCATTTTCAAGCACCTTGTTGAATGCTTCCACCGTCCCATTAGCTTGTGGGTGATAAGGCGTGCTCTTCTGGTGATATACCTAAAATTCCTCTGTTAGCGTGCTGATCGTCTGATTCAGGAAGTGCGTACCACGATCACTCATCAAGATCTTTGGATATCCAAATCATGTCAATACATGCTCAAAGAGGAAATTTGCGGCAGTCATGCTTGTGCAATCCTTCACAGGATATGCTTTGCCCAACGAGTCAAATACTCCGTTGTGGTGATGATGTACCTTGCTCCTGTCTTTCCTTGTGGCTGAATGGGTCACACAAAATATATCGCCCACTTCTCAAAGGGTTGCAACATCATCTGTGGATTCAAAGGCATCTCATCCCTCTAGGATGGCCTGCCAGTCCTTTGACACACATCACACACCTTGCAATATGCTTTTGAGTCCTGATGGAGGGTTGGCCAACACAACCCTGCGTGTAGAATCTTCTACGCGGTTTCTCTTCTTACATAATGTCCTCCTGTGACGATCGCATGAGCATCCCCGAGGATGTTGCTCTTTCAAACTCAGGTACATACCATCACAATATCTCATCAGTCCCCATCTTATATAGATTCCCAGTAATGATAGAGAAATCTGTTGCGCGCACCACTAATTCCTTGTTATCCTAGACAGTGTATCCTTCTGGTGCAGTACCTGTCATTAGGAAATGTATTATATCCTCAAAATGACCATCTGTGATGCGCACTGCAAATAGCTGCATGTCAGGAAATCCCTCCAAATTAGTGGGCTCTTCCCCTGTTTCAATGTGTGACAGATGGTCTGGTCCAGCGTGCAGTCGTCCAGGTTTCACAATAACTTCAAAATCATACTCCTATAATAATAAGATCCTCTTGCAGATTCTCCCCCCCAACACAGGCTTATTGACCAGGTACTTTAGTGTGAAGTGATCCGTATACATCTTGAAATGGCCTCCCAACAAGTAGTGCCTGTTAGCACTCCAGGAAACTCTCCTAGGTTGCAGTTCGGAGATGCCTGGTAACATATAATCTTCAATATTTTTCTCTAAACTATTGGAATAAATGATGGTTTGGATTATGACAAATAACCATTTCAACTATGTTTTTACTCAAGACATGCATGAACACCCTTAGCTTACAAGGCTTTAGACCACTAATGCTCAATAGTTTGTAGTTTCAATGAATGGATGGAGAATACTGACCATAGCGACAGATGCATACATAAACATAAATGAATGACTAGCTATAGGCAGCAAAAGAGAATACTGACTGTACCGGCAGATGCATATATGACCACATATGAAGGGCTAGCTACATGTAGTAAAGAAGCTTGCAAATCTGATTCATTAAAGCAGAGATAAGATGACAGTTATTTGTCCTTAGACAAAAAAGAGAACATGAACACACTGTTCAAGTGCAAGCTTAGAGCAGAAGAGAAAATGGACATTGAACATATAACAACAAAAGAAGCTTGTATTACTAATGAATGAAGATGAGACGCTTGAGTAGCAAAGTCTCTATAGTCTCCAGAAGTTTGAATGATGCTGAGCCTTTTGAAGCTTCAGAGGTCTTGATCTGTCCCTCTATCTCGTTAACTGTTTGATTCCCTCAATTGGCAAGCATGGCTTGGAGCTTTTCCTCTTCTGACAGAGGAATAACCGCATTCAGATATTTTGGGTAGTTGTGCTGTCTAGGAGCTCTCTCATGTCAGAGATGCTCCATGATCATTCTATTTGTTCTAGCTGTGTCATGCTGTGGTTCCATGATTGTTTCGGGTTGATTTGGCAGTGTTGCGCTGTCTATTGATGCTTTCTGGCCTCTGTCCCTCTCTCCCGACCTGTGTTGGGTAGTGGAAAGGGTCTGCATGCCTTTATTTTCTCTTTTAACTGCAAACTATGACTGTTTCTATTATCAATAGAAAGCACAACCATACTACAAAATCCCGCCATTCCCTGTCCTTTTTGGACTTCAAAAAGTCCTCAAAGATGGTTTATATCCTCTCGGGTCTGCCCTTATTGCCGTCACAAGTCGCAAAGAAACCTGCCCTGTGTATTTTCCTCGCATGATGAAATATGAATAAAATACTTAAAACTCATGAAAATTGGCCTTAGGCGGACCTGAAAATATATATATTTCACCTCCAAAACCCATTGGGTCCGGCCTTGTTGCTATCGCAAGTTGCATTCAACTTATTCCATGGTTCCTTTGTATTTTCATTTAAACAACAAAAACAAACAAAAAAGCATTGAAAATGACCCACAACGGACCTAAAATGTTATATAATATCATTTCTGAACCCTTTCGGGTTTGGGTGAACTCGCATCGACGCTTATGAATGTGCAAAGGTCCCGCCCTTTTGTTTCCCCGATTTGCGATCCGCCGATGCGATTTGGGCCTTGATTAGTGCGCGCGATCGATAGTCCTAGTTTAATCACCGATCACCATTGCCATTGCCCCATGGTCTGCACCGATTTTCCTCCGTTGATGTGACCTGCGGATTAGATCTGGGCCGTTGATCAGCCAGATCTAATGACTGCTGTGCCTCGACTGTTAAAGCCTCCGATATGTGGTTTTTCACTTATTTTTCAATGTTTTGGCCTCCTAATAGTGTATATCTGCCCTTCCAAGGGCTCTTTGGCATGCGATAATTTTGACTTTGAATCATCCTTAAGAGGATTTTGAAGACTTTTGGGTCATACTTGGATCATTTGGCATGATTTTTAAGCACACTTGGAGACTTTGGGGCATATTTGGATCCATTTTTGGGTCATTTTCCTCCAAGGCTAACATTGGCTCCTTCTGGGGATGAAATCATCCTTGTGAGGGTTCAAGAACCACAGATCAATTCCTTTCTTGTATACAACAAGATCAAATCCTCCTCCTAGTGTTGCATTGGGCATCGAGTCTATTAAGCATGAACTAAAAAATTTGAAAACAACATATTTACAATACAAAGGCTTAAAAGCCTTAACTGAAATAAAGTTTGAAGAACAACCCATTGAATGGGCCATCAAAAACATATCCTTCCTTTGATGCATCCCTTTTTGAGAAAACAGTCACCAAATTGAAAATTGACCCTTTTTACCTTTCCATGAAAGGTTTCTTTCTCTTTGTCAATGTGTATATCAGCCAATTCATTAAAGACTTGCAAAAGCCTATTTATTTGATCCTCTACTTCAAAAAGTTTGGAACACTTGACATTATCAGGCAGAGATGGTCTATATTTCACCTCCTCTCCATATGCTTTCAGTCTTGTATGTTTTTATTAGGAGGTTTTGTACACCTATTGAATGATAAGGTCTGCTTCACACTTTGTTGTGCCATTTGTGACTTGAAAAGTTAATATGAAAGATGAATCAATGCATTCTTGTGTGGGGGTTATAAGGACTACACCTATTCCTGTAGCTCCCCCAAAGCAAGCCCCATCAAATAACATGTCCCAAATCTGTGGGCCTTCTTCCTCTGTGATGTAGAAAACTAATATTTTAAGCTGTGTAGAGGCCAACTGATAAGGCTTGGTAATGTCAAGACCGAGATTATCCATGACAGCCTTGGGCATTGGATCATGGTTGACTCCAGTGTCTAGAGGGAAATTGTGAAGGATTTCATCATAAATAGACAGAGAAACATAGAATGATGGGGAGCTGTCTTCATAGTTTTTGATCATTGGGCTGAGAATAACAGCTGGTTGGTCATCTTGTAGATTTAACAAGAAAGCCAATATCATAAAACATATTCAACATGAAAGTCAAGGAGTCCATGAAACAAATAACATGAGATACTTGTTGAGAAAAATGAGTTTGATTGTATTAATTCAAAAGAAGAAGAACTTTACAACCTGTGCCTTGACACTGTACAAGCTCCTCCCAGGGTCCAGCAAGAAGTCTCCTCTACTTTGACAAGTTTCACTCACTTCCCAATGAAGCCAAAAAGGTATGTGATCTCTCCTCTTAAGTTCAACTAGGAAGTTTTAATTTCACCAGAATTTACCCTAAAAAATGTTCAACTTCTAACCTCCTTAGCAACCAACCCAATGCCTGAATTTATAGTGCAATGGAGGGAGGTTACTAGGTCCTCCTTCAAAGGGATAAAGCCCTCCTTCAAAGGGATAGCTCCTCTCATCAAGGGATTAGCTCTTTCTCTTTTGGGATGCATGAACCACCTAAGAGCGGCAAATCCACGTCAAAATTCCTTCTAGAATCATCTAGAATTAACCCAAAGTGAGCTTTTTAGAATAAACTTGCGCCTTTTTGACTTTCACAGGGGTCCGCACCCACACCTTTAGGGACAGAGCGGGCAGGTCCGCAGATTTTGTAAACAGAAGGTGCAGGACCGCAGGTGACAGTGAGAGAAAGTGCGGAACCAGAGTTTCATTGATTTTTAATGTCTTTCTCCCATTTTCAAAGCTTGACTTGAAGAGCTGAGGTCTGAGACTTGCTTAGGAGGACAGTACAAGTGATGATAGATCCATACTGATTGCAAATAATAATGGTGACGATATTTTTGTGTAACAGATTGCCCCCTAAAGTGTGAAGTCTGTAGTAGATGAGGATTTCATATCATTTAGGAAGAGTGAAGTACTTTATCATTTCGAGGATCATCTTGTAGAGAGCTCGGTTGGAACCTGTAAAAACATTCAATGCAAGATATATATATATATATATATATATATATATATATATATATATATATATATATATATATATATATATATATATATATATATATATGAGATCACATCATCGCTGAGGTAGGCATTCCCATACTTAGATCAAAACTAACTTAGAAAACTAATTATTGCTCTGATACAGGAATGATCTTGTAAAACATCACAAGTATAGGCTCATGTGGACACAGTATGGACACAACCATCTATTTATGAATAGTCCATTATATAATGAATACAAAATTCCTCGCAGCCTGGATTGTGGGATCTAGATCTAGGGTCTTCATTTCTACTTCCCGAAACAGTACGATTCTATCCATGCGAATGAATTTGTTGATGTCCAACATGGTAGAAACCACTTTATTACCAGTAATATCGTCACCATGATTATTTGTAGTCAGTATGGGTCTATCATCACTTGTACTGTCCTCCTAAGCAAGTCTCAAACCTCAGCTCTTCAAGTCAAGCTTTGAAAATGGGAGAAAGACATTAAAAATCAATGAAACTCTGGTTCCGCACTTTCTTTCACTGTCACCTGCAGTCCCGCACCTTCTGTTTACAAAAACTACGGACCTGCCCACTCTGTCCCTAAAGGTGTGGGTGCGGACCCCTGTGAAAGTCAAAAAGGCGCAAGTTTATTCTAAAAAACTCACTTTGGGTTAATTCTAGATGATTCTAGAAGGAATTTTGATGTGGATTTGCCGCTCTTAGGTGGTTCATGCATCCCAAAAGAGAAGGAGCTAATCCCTTGATGAGAGGAGCTATCCCTTTGAAGGAGGACCTAGTAACCTCCCTCCATTGCACTATAAATTCAGGCATTGGGCTGGTTGCTAAGGAGTTTAGAAGCTGAACAGTTTTGAGGGTAAATGCTGGTGAAATTAAGACTTCCTAGTTGAGCCTAAGAGGAGAGATCACATACCTTTTTGGCTTCATTGGGAAGAGAGTGAAACTTGTCAAAGTAGAGGAGACTTCTTGCTGGACCCTGGGAGGAGCTTGTACAACGTCAAAGCACAGGTTGTAAAGTTCTTCTTCTTTTGAATTAATACAATCAAACTCATTTTTCTCAACAAGTATCTCATGTTATTTGTTTCATGGACTCCTTGACTTTCATGTTGAATATGTTTTATGATATTGGCTTTTCAGGTGCTATTTAATTTTTTTGCTTGTTTGTGTTTGCAGATTCGCGACAAGGGAGCTCATTTGGATCGAAGAAGCGAGGGCATCCACAAATTCGCGTTGGACCTAAGGTAGGCCCTAAAACACTTGTTTGCCTTTGTTTATTAAAGCATATTTAGAGAAAGATAGTGTTTGGTTGGTTTGCTTGTCATTAGGTCTTCTTTAGATTCTAGGAAGGTCTATCTTGTCTGCAAGATCGAATTATTCCGTGTGACAAAATGGTGACTCCACTGGGGACTTGATTGTTTTCCTTATTTTTACTTTGACCTCAGAAATTGTGTTTTTGTTTCTATTTTTGGCTTGTTGTGTGTAAAATTGGGTAGAGTTTGTAGATCCAGGGTTATTTTTCGTTTTTCATAGATTTGGGAGAGGACCGCACCCTAGCCTTTTGACATAGTGCGTACCTATCCGCACCTTTGCTTTTAGCACAGAGCAGGACCGCACCTGTGTTAACTGTGGGCCTGGGGACCCTGTCAAAATTTTGAAAAACCTAAGATTTCCTCTGTTAGTCAGCTTAGTTTTGTTTAGAAATTGTTATCCACTGCCCCGACCTGCATATAACTTGTCAGAAGCTTTCCTTAGGTTGACTTCATTAGTGTTAGGGTTTTAGGTGAAATTCCTAGGAGTTTTGCTTGTTGGGCTTGTTTTTCATTTTGGTTGTGTAGTGGCTCTGAGCTTAGAAGTTGTAGGGACTTCAGATCACCTTGGTGTCTACTAGCCTTCTTATGAGTCTGACCATTTATGAAATCTCCCCTTGTTGAGGAATTCTCTTTGAGTTTTCTCTTTACAAAACTTCTAAAAGCTTGTGTTTAAAAGTTTGGATTTTCATTTTCAAAAAGAAAACGAAATTGGTTGTTCTTGACTGATTTGTGATTCTGCATAAATTGGTCCTTAGCTTACATCTAGCTAAGTAAAACATCCTTAAAAAAGACATCTTGTAGGCTTTGACTTCAAATAGGTTTTTATAATTTATAGATCTCAAAGTTAATCATTTCCATAGTTTTGAGTGTTTATAAAAAATAAAAAAATCTCTTTTGGAAAAAAGTTTGTTTTTGTAGTGGTCGAGTGCTTTGAAACGAAAAAGGGAAATTTTTGTGAAATAACTAGTTGTCTCGTTTTGAGTGCATTGGAAAGGACAAAAGCTCTTCTTTTAATTTGTTTCTTAAGAAGGATTTGTGTTTACAAAGTATTTGCATTCTCAAATTCTTTCTTAGTTTAGAAGTTCACCGAAGAGAAAAAGATTGTTTAAATCATTTTAGGTGCATTTTTAGTGATTTTGAGTCGAGCCTTCATACCACGATTTTCATCTCCGCACCTTTTGACTTAAACAAAAACCAATAAAAAATAACGCTTAAAGTAAAATTCATCTAGTAACATTTTTATTTCTAGGGCTCTAATACACCAACTTAGCTTAGGCTAGTGTCTTGGAGTAGGAGAGTAATTAACTCTCCAAGACAGTGAAAACAAACAAGTAGCTGTATCTTGTGGTAGGGAAGAAATCCAATTGTTGCATTTATGCTCTGGGAAAGCTCGTCTTAAAGGAGAAGCACGAGATCGTGTCCGAACCAGTGTGGGAATCAATCCTTCCTCATTGGGAACGACGCCAGATATTCACGTATTAAAAATAGTAAACCTCGGATTAACCATTGTCGAGGAGCCTAGGGTCACTTGTTGGTAAACCTTGGATTATGTCAAGGAGCCTTCAAGGGGATTGAGCTTGCTACTCTGCCCTTGCGTGCGTATCGAATCGTAGACTGTTCCCCCAGGTATATTTATTTCAGTTGGTAACCTTAGTGGCCATATTCTTTAGGATTCTTCCTGAGGTGACAGTGGTGGGAAGATCCCACTGTACCTGGAGCAGACATCGGCTAGACTCACTTGGATTTTCTGGGGGGTTCTCTTCACTCGAGACAGTTAAGTGGAGGAACTTGTGCCAGTCTATTCATTAAGTAGGTTGCTGGGGTAACTATTCCAACCACCATTTCTGTATTGAACTCTGCGACGTTGGATTTCATCACCAACTAGTGTTTTCAGTACGGAAAGTAACTATTTGTGTGTGTTTGATCTCCTAGATTCTTTAGGCGTGTGATTCAAATTTGTTTGGTTCTTTAGAGGCTTTAGGTGGTTTTCATTGAGATTTTACTTTGTTTGAGTGTGAAGTAGTTAAAAGTTTTTAACCGTGGCTGAATTACCGAGGAAGTCCCGTAGACTTCGGGGCCAACCTCCTGAGTTTTCACCGAGCCAGCTTGAAGGCTTGAAAGTCCTCGTAACTCCTAGAGACAGTAGAGTTGGGTCACCTAAAGAAGGAGAATCTTCTTTGATAGTACATCTTGATTTTCAAGCGTTAGTAGCAGATTATAATCCGCAGTTAGTGTCTGTTTCCGAAGTTACTGGTAGCTTTTCATCTACTAGTGATATAGGTGAGGAACCTAAAATATCCGAGCCTGAAAGTGAATTTGCTGCTACTCCGACATCGGGGTTTGCTTCTCCAGCTTCTAGTGGTCCTGGTTCACCTAGGGTAGAAAGAGTAATCACCCAAGATCTTCCTTTTGGACTTATAGCTATTGAAGAACTTGCTACTCCGGAAGAAGAAGTAGGCATCCCTATCCCTGAAAATCAACTTGTTATTGAGCTAAGGGAGCGTAAATCAATTTTTTACAGTCCACCTAGGAGCAGTACTTGGTATCTTTCTTTGACTAATTTCTTAGAAAACCCAGGGTTAAGTTTTTCACCACCTCGCGTTCCTTATCACCCAACACCTAGAGGTTATTATCCTCCGTTAAATATGTCAAGGCAGTCGTCCATGTTTACTCAATCGCCCGAATCCTTATTGTACGACGGTCCTTTTGTTCCCTCTGGGTATCAGTCACTTTCTGGTACTTTTTCGGGAGCATCTCCTCAACCCATTGAGCAAGGGTTATTAACTGGAAGCAATGGTACTAAACCGTTGAGCGTAGAAGACATTCTCATGATGTCAGGTTCTATTCCCAATCCTCAACCTCAAGGTGGCCAGTTACCGCCTGGGGGGCAGCCTCAATTATCGCCTGGGGGGCAACCTCAAGGTACCCAATTTGCATCTGGGGGGCAACCTCAAGGACAGTACATACCTACGGGACAGTATGTTCCTCAAGGTCAACCCCAGACTCAATATGTACCCCAAGGTCAACCCCAGTATCAATTTATACCTCAAGGTCAACCCAGTATCAGTACGTGCCTCAAGGGTATCAACCCCAAGGTCAATACTCGAACCAAGGTTTCCAACCACCCTCTGGTCAAACGTATGTTCAAGGAACATGAAATGTACCTAAATTATCAATCCTACCCCAACCCGGTTATGGTCCTCAATATTCTCAACCTGTTATGGGTCAGTACCCCAGAATGAATATAGTGTGGGATCCATTGCAAACTCAATAGGTGTTGTAGCCAAATGTACAATTGTCATCTCAAACTGGACAATCCTTAGTTTCTGGTACACCCCAGCAACCAGTCCAGTCTAACATTTAAACTTCTGTACCTTCGGTAGTTTCTTAGCCTGGGCCTAGTACACCTCGTACTCCGCCTCAAACGACTGCTACAACTGCCGCAACATCTATTCAATCTACCCCACCTACTTCTGGAGAATTGACAGCAGCGGTTTCTACTGTTCCTGTATCTACTCCTCAAACATCTTTACCATCGTCTGGATCTACGATTCAAACTTTGGTTCAGATGCCTGTAGGACAACCTGGTTCGAGTACGGTTGTCACAAGTCAACCACAATTTATTTATCAACCATACCAGGGACAGTACCAATTCGGTCCTGTTGTGCAGCAGCCAGTCTATCAGTATCAACCGTACCCTGGGTACACTTATCAACAACCTCAACAACCTCAGTACAATCTGGTTAATCCTGGTTTTCCGGGAGGATACAATATCCCAAATGCAATTCCTATTCCTAGTTATCCTGGATATCCTCCTCCTGGGGCTGGTTTCATGACCCAGAGTTTTAGGGACCCTAATCGTCAGTTACCGTTTATCGCAACTTTGGACTTACCTGACTTGTTGCGCCTAACAAACGATCCCATTAATTATCTTTCGTTTTGGCCACCAATGCCGAATAAGTTGCCTAGTGACATTCCTAAGTTCGAAGGTAAATCAAGAGAGGACCCGTCGAACCATGTGATGACTTACCACCTATAGTGTGCGTCTAACTCCATTTCAGATGATTCAATCCGTCTTAGACTTTTCCAGCGCACTCTAATTGGTCTCGCGGCCAAGTGGTACATTGAGTTACCGCGAGGCACTTTTTATAATTTTAGTCAGTTAGCTACCTCGTTTTTAACTCATTTTCAGTTGCCAGTCCGATATGACAATGGCACGGAATTGTTAACTTCGTTAAAACAATCGACATCCACTTACATTTCAAATCATATTCATGAGTGGAGACGTCGACGATGTTTAGTGAAGGTTTTTATTCCGGATCAGATCTTGGCCGAGTGGTTTGTAAAATCTTTGTTGCCAAAGATCACTGAAGATGTAGCTAAAGCCAGAGTTGTTACTGAGGAGCAAGTAATTGCTCAAGCACAGTACCTTGACTTGATCTATACTCAGTCAGGTACGTTACACGAGAAAATCCCCGATCTTCCCAAGCAAAATCAAATCGCTGTAGCTCCTTCGGGATCTCATGCCGCCGATGGTATGATTGGTACGGTTAACACTAAAAGTAAGAAGAAATCTTCCAAGAATTCTTCTCCTATCATAACCTTGCCTGATTCCCCAACAGGAGATTCTTCTGCAGAGATTTCCGCCGATATTCACGTTGTAGAATCATCTACAGCCAAATCAAAATCCGGTGGGAAGAAGAAAGGAAAGAAGAAGAATAAAACAGACACAAATTCAAAGGAGAAACCTGAAAAATCAGAATCCAATGATGAAAAGCGCAAACCTCGTTATCCTTGTCTCGTTTGTGATGATGAACATTTTACAAGAGACTGCCCTCATCATGCAGAGGTTGTGAAGATTTTCAAAGGTTCCCAAACTCTTGTTGTTTTGAAGGATCCTTTTCCAGCTCAAGACAGTAAGATGATAGGTTCATCCTCGAGTGCCAATGAAGAACCCATACTGATGATGTCCCATGTTAGGATTGCGACTCGATCGCAAGATTATGGTAGTAAAAGTCCTGTTTATGGTAAAGAAGCAGAATCTTCTCATTCTAATCCATCAACCTCAGCTCCCGGTTCCGATCCACTATAGATCGAGAAACCTAATCCAGACTTGGTAATCAAACCGCCTGCCAAGGGTATACTTCGAAAGTCAGCTTTCAATCCACATGCGAGAGCGGCTCAGAACTATAACATTGTTGAGGATTTAGCTGTTTCACCCTCAACAATGTCAGCTTTGGAAGTGCTACAATCATGTCCAGCACAACGTAAATTACTTTTGTCGGCTATAGGAGCTATTGATGTTCAGGACTCGAACCTAATAATTTTTGATCTAGAAAATAGTACACCACGTTTGCCTCATTAAATGGCTTTCCAGATCCCAGTGATAGTCAAAAACATGCCTATTCATCGGACTGTGATTGATGAGGGAGCCTCAACGTGTATTATGTCGATACAGTGTTGGAGATCGCTTGGTTCTCCTTCGCTAAATCAATCCCCAACGATTCTAAAGGCCTTTGATGGTCGTGGGTTTCATCCTTTTGGCATTCTACAGGATTTGCCTATAGGGGTTGAAGGAAAAACCGTTAATATAGATGTGGAGGTGGTTGATGCCCCTATAGATTACAACCTTCTCTTGGGTCGAAGTTGGTCTTACACTATGACAGCGGTCGTTTCATCGGTCTTTCGGGTTATAAAGTTTCCTCATAATGGAAAGATCGTAACAATAGACCAGCTGGCTTACTTTTCATCCGACCCAGCCTCTTCAGAAAGTATTCAGCATGTCGGTAAAACGACTATCCCGTATAAGGATGTTGGAGTAGGACTAGTTAAAGATGTCAGTTTAATGGGAAATTTTCCTTTTCCTTTGATCAACGCATCGTCTTCATTTGCAACCATTCATATGATTACATCAGACACCATTGTTTATGATGATCCTTGGATCATTCCTTCTGAATCTGAGATAGACTCATTTGGTGATGTCATGCCTTTGAGTCCATATGAAATTGTGTATGAGGGCGTGCAATCATTTACCAACCCATTTTCAACCGAAAATGACTTCATGAATGTGGTCCGTGAGGAATCACTTTTCACATCAAGCTCGGATTTAATCACGTTTTCTGAACTTGTTCACTCTAATGAGAAAATTCGTGAAATCCTATGTGTAGATGATTTACCATGGGAAGATCTCCATCACAGATCTTCATTTTTACCCGAGAATGACCGTTTTGAAAATAATTCCTCATCAATTTTTACGACTGAATATGTCAAGGAACCTCAGAATCCAATGAAACATCCCGATTCAGAGTTAAATTTGGGAAACATCTCTCGAACTATTCCTATTGACATTTCGGTTAAGCCTGGAATTGTTGAGAACATTCATATAGGTGCCTCGTGTACAGATGACGAAATTCAAATATGTAAGGCCCTATTTCAATAATTCCGCGACGTGTTTGCCTGGTCCTATGAGGAAATGCTAGGAATTGATCTCGCGATTGTTGTTCATGAGATCAAGACTTACCCAGACGCTAAACCCGTTCGGCAACGTTTGCGTCAGATTCACCCAAGAAAAGCTGCTGCAATTAAAGCAGAAGTTGAAAAATTACTCAAAGCAGGTTTCATTTATCCGATCGCGTTAACAAATTGGGTATCGAATATTGTTCCGGTTAACAAAAAGCAGGGAAAAATAAGAATATGCATTGATTATAGGGACATTAATCGAGCCTGTCCAAAGGACAATTACCCAACTCCCTATATCGATCAAATCATTGATGATTGTGCCGGCAGCGAAATATTCTCCTTCATGGATGGTTTTTTCGGATACAATCAAATCAACATTCTACCTGCTGATCAACCAAATACGGCTTTCATTTGTCCACGGGGGACATTTGCTTATTGCAAGTTACCTTTTGGGCTCAAGAATGTCGGAGCAACTTTTCAAAGGGCCATGTCTTATGCGTTTCATGACATCAAGCACATTGTGCAACCTTATCTTGATGACTTGCCTGCTCATTCATTACATCGAGCTGATCACCTTGTCCATTTACGAGCAATCTTTATGAGGTGTAGACATTATCGGATTCGGTTGAACCCACACAAATGTGTCTTTTGTATAGAAATGGGTCGATTGCCGGGGTTTGTAGTTTTGAAAGCCGACATTCGCATCGATCCCTCGAAGGTCAAAGCTATTGTCAAATTGCCTCCTCCTTCGAGCCTTCGCCAACTCCAAAGTTTGCAAGGGAAAGCAAATTTTTTACGACGATTCATTCCTAACTACATCGAGGTTACAAAGGGTTTTACCCGGTTGTTGAAATAGAATACTCCATTCTATTGGGATGAGATAGCTCATAAATCTTTTGATGCACTCAAACACGCGTTGACCCATGCACCGTTATTGCATCCTCCCAACTACAACCAGGATTACTTCTTGTATCTCGCCGCCTCTCATTCCACCATTGGAATGGTCTTAGTTCAGGAAGATGAATTCGGAAATGAGCAAGTGATATATTACCTTAGTCAAACTTTAAATCCAACTGAGCTAAAATACTCACATGTGGAGAAATTGGCATTGGCAGTTGTTCAAGCTGTCCAACATTTTCGTCACTACATTTTACTACGTAAAACTACAGTAATTTCGGATTGCAACCCTATGATCTACATTTTGACCAAGCAATTGCTAGGGGGAAAGTACTCTAAATGGATTGTTATCTGCAGGAGTTCGACTTGGAATTTGAGAAATGTAAGTCTAAGAAATCTTTAGTCTTTGCGGAGTTAATGTGTGATTTCCCACGTACTGATACGGAAACTGTGGCGGAGGAGCCCATTGCGGACGAATCCTTGTTTCTAATCAGTACTTTAGTGGTATGGGGATATCATTATTTATCTCTAGACCCAATCCTTTCGGCCAGAAATTTCAAGATAAGAACGTCAGAAAATTCGGTTCCAGTCCCAACAATATAGGATTATTGGAGATACTCTTTATCGCCGTGGGGCGGACTCTATTTTTCGACGTTGCATAACTTACGAGGAAGCTGAAAGGGTTCTAAATGACTGTCACTCTGGAGCGTGTGGCGGTCATATGTCTGGGTATGCCATAGCCTAAAAGATATTGCGTGTTGGCTACTTCTGTCCGTCTTTGTTTAAAGATTGTATTACGGCGGTCCGAAAATGCCACAACTGCCAAATTTTTGATCGAAAGATGTGCGCTCCACCTTCTCCTCTCCACCCTATAATTGCCGTTGGTCCTTTTGCCAAATGGGGTATCGATTTTATTACATGTAACCCTCACTCGGCCGGGGGGCATGCGTATATCATCCTTGCGGTAGATTATTTTACCAAGTGGGCCGAGGTGATGCCTACATTTGAGGCAGACGGCAAGACAGTTGCAATTTTCGTGTTCAATCATATAATTGCTAGGTTTGGTGTCCCACAAGCGATAATCACTGATCATGGGTGTCATTTTCGAAACGTTATGATGACCGAACTTACAGGCCAGCTTGGTTTACGTCACGATAGTTCAACTCCTTATTATCCACAAGCTAATGGTCTGGTTGAATCCATCAAAAAAGTTTTAGTCATCATGATCCGACGAATCATTGGGATTCATCGGTTGAATTGGCATAACATGCTATTTTCAGTGCTTTGGGTGTACCGAACTTCAGTAAAAACATCAACAGGGTTCACTCCTTTCCAACTAGTCTATGGTCTGGAAGCTGTGTTACCCATTGAATGCGAAATCCCATCACTACAAATGGCCATCGAGTTACTTCCAGCCACTTCCGAAGAAGAAAAGCGTTTGTTATACTTGGCTCAATTAGATGAGAATCGACGTGATGTTGCATTGGCGATCGAGACTCACGCAAAATGCATGAAAGCTCAGTATGATCGAAATGTGACCCTCGAAATTTTTCGGAAGGAGATCTAGTCTTAGTTTACGATCAAGCTAATGATAAATTAGGCACTGGAAAATTCGTTCCTATGTGGCATGGTCCCTATGTTGTCAAGTGAAAGCTAGCAAAAGGGGCCTATGAATTGGTAGACTTTGACGGGGACTCTTTGGGTAAACCCAGAAATGGTCTTTACTTGAAGAGGTATTATGCTTAAAGAATGGGTATGGAGATTTTTAGTTAGGATAGTTTTACTTTCTAGTTGGTGTGTTTTAGTTTAAACAGTGTGCTTAGCTTAGAGAGTGTTTTTTTCGTCATTATTCCTGCTTATCTTGGTTTTAATTCTGATATTGCAGATGTCGATGCCTTTCCAAACATACATTGGTTTCGCTGATGGTGCTTGTCGTAATACACAGAACATTTCTTCCGCAGCTTGGGTTATCTATTCGCCCTCTGACGAGTTAGTATCTGTGCATGGGGTAAGCCTTGGTCAAACTACGAACAACATTTCCAAGTATAGTGCAGTGATTGAGTTATTATCGGAATCTGTTTCATTTGGGATTCAGAGTTTGATAGTGAGGTTAGATTCTGAACTTGTTGTATTACAGCTTAATAGAGTGTATGCCATTAGAAATCCAGTGTTATTAAGATTATTTTTGAGAGTGCGTCTCTTGGAACGTGAATTTGATTATATTGAATATCAGCATATTCCAAGATCTTTAAATACATTAGCAGATGCAATTGCTTATCGAATGTTAAATAGACATTTGCAATAATCATACATGTAAATTTAAAACCATTCCATAACATGATTTACAAGATAAGCCGGTAATAGTGATATATATATATATATATATATATAGGAGTGTGTCAAAAAATACATCGTCCTCGATCATAGGTTGAAAAACACCTTATGATCGGCAAAAATGATAAGTACAAAAAACAAAAATGTCATATGTGGCCACAATAGGCGATCATCCTATCACTGGTGATGATCTTGATAAGAAACCACTGCACAGGCCACCTTGCAAAGGAACCTCCTAAAAGGTCCTGGGACCCCAATCACATAGCGCTGAAGTCGACGAGGAATGTCATCTATAGTGGTCTCCGGAATATCTCCTGTCAAGCGCTCGAGATGACCCTCCAACTCGACCAAAACCTCTACTGATTCGTCCTGTGGGGCTGGCGCGGCTGCAACTGGTTGTTTCCTCTCGTAAGGCCGGAGAGCGGCTGGTCGCTGTGGACCCACATCTGCATTTGAAACTTTTGCTATCAGTTTTGAGACGATGGAAAAATAATAAAAAAAATTAAAATAGGAAAAATTTTGAAAATGATTTTACCTGAGTCATCCCACTGCTCTCCTGGTGGAAGAGCCATGTCTGGGTCACCACGAAAATCTACCCCAGCCTAAGCGAAGTCCTGAATAGAAAAGACCTAGTTTTCCAGCCATTGGAAATACTCAGGTTTGAATCGAGCAACCTCTGTCCTCTCGTCCGGGTGACGGGCCATAACTGCGACCCATCACATCAGTTTGAGCTCTCGAGGAAGCCCAACTCCAATAGTAAGGTGCTGCGGGATCAACATGGAAACCCTCTCCAGGCCAAAACTCACAACCAAAGCCCCATAACCAAAGGTCTTTAGTTGTCCGTTTTTGTCCCCGGTCAGTTGGCCTTTCGGATTGGCCAACACAGCATCGCACCAGTTGAAGATGGTGCCTCGAAAGCAATCAACTGCCATAAGCATCTGGGATCCAGTGGCAATATGTAATGCGGTAGCCCCGCAAATTCTGGTGACATTAAACGCAATCACCATGAGTTCAGGACGAGATATGGTCTTTATGTCTATCCCTTTGTCTCTAGCCTGGCTATTGCAGAACTCTAGCCGGAGGCTATCGACAGACTGGCCACCTGGCCTAGCCCCAAACAGAGTCAAGTCTTCACCTATCTTAGGCAAACCAGTCAAGAAATATATGTCCGCTGGCCTGATTACGAGCTGGTGGCCACCAATGAAGAAGCACTGGTCCTGTATGCTCCATCTGTCAACCAGCCACTGTAAGAAATCCACCTGAGCCCTCATGCCAGGAATGGCCCAGAATTTGTACAAGCCACATGCCCTCGAAGCATCAAGTGAAGGCTGATGATTCCATGTGGCAGCATCCACGTCCTCATGCTCTCGTTCACGCTAATCTAGCATGATGTACTCTCTGCATCAAGTAAAAAGATAAATTAAAATGTTAGAAATTATTTTGTTTGGTCCAATTTTGAGAATTTTTGGGTTAAAAACCCTTGCGACGGGGACCACACCCTCCGGGTTAGACACAGTGCGTGGGACCGCACCTTGTCTACATGGAAGGTGCGGACCCCTGACTTTTTCCCAATGGAGAAAAAGTTGGGGTTCGCAGGCCAGCAGTGGAAAACCTGCGGGCCCCTGCGCGTGGGTTTTAAGCCTAAAAACCCTCCCAAAAAATGAAATGAATGACTAAAAAAAAAATTGAAATGGTTAAAAATGAAGAGTAAGATGATGTGGATTACCTGGAGAAGACGGTGTTCGAGTCCGACGGTTGGATTTTCCGCAATCTTCACGGGAAGTTTTCTGAACGAAAACACTATTTTCTCACCCAAAACTCAAACAGTAAAAATGAATTGACAAAGGGCCTTTTTATAAGTTTTTTGAGTAAATAAATTGTAAATTTGTTTATGTTTCACTTTGGAAAGGTATTTTTGCGACATTTTTATCCATTTCAAACAGGTATGAGTAATGTTTGCATTTTTGTTCAGGATAACGGATTATTCAGGTGACATTTATCGTTTTCGACGAAAAAACATTTAGAGTCACCTTTAAGCTCTTTTCTGACTCCTAAAACATAAAAAGATCGCCAAGTTTTTCTTTTAAACTCGTTAAAACGGAATTAAAATACGGTCCACTTACAACTCTTTTCCGAATGTAAAAACATGAAAAGATTGCCGGATTTTTGTCGTTTCAAATTCGATATTGGTTATAAAACGGCGTGTCGTTGATCACTTTTTTACTTTTTCGGATCAAGGGCACTAATGACGAAAAGTACTCCTTGGTCGTAAAAGATCAAGCGGTTCTCTCAAGTATTATTTTATACTTTTTCGGGCTTGGGAGACACAAATTTATGAAAAAGGTCAATCCTGGAGTTTTCTTAAGTTTTTTTAGACTCTCTAAAATTGAAAAACGCCGAGTTTCTCCTATACTGGACTCGTTAAAATTTCACAGTAAAGGACCTGTTCAATTACAAACAGGAACGAACCACTCCTTAGGGTTTGAATTTAAACTAAGTTTGACTCATCCGAAGGATGTGCTTATAATCAAGCAAATGTTATCCTCCTCAAGCTTGTCAAAAATAAAGAGGTACTTGCCAGAAATGGTGGGGGAAAAGAGAGAAAAATGACCCTGTTTGTCATACTTTGTAACTGCTCTTGAACACGACACTTTTATTCACTTGGGTTGGGAAATCCTTTTCCTAACAGTTGATCAAACCACATTGAAAGTCTTCAGCCGGTTTCTGGGTATTAACTTTGGGTCAATTGTCACCAAGCCATTTGTCGTGTCGTTATGTGTTCAAGAGGTCACTGCCAATAAGCCATTCATCTGCAAAATATTTGTCATCCATCTTGACCATCCCTGAGTCAGTCCTTGCAACTAAATTTATTCAACTTGATCTATGATTTCATGTTGTGGGCTTGCCTACGACGGATCGCTTTCTATCGACTTTAGCTCATTATCTAGAAAGATGATCTAGAAATCGTCAGTACCTTGGGATCTGCATGCCTCAATGGCAGGTTTCTCACCTTTGACGACAGGTTGCATCATTGACTTTAGATCAAAGGATTCCGTGACATGTTCGACATCAACACATTTATTCACATCTCATGGATTGTACTGGGTACTTTGAAAGCCATTGACATTACTGGTGGTTTCTCTCACACTTGTTAAAAGTTTACATCATTGACTGGTAATCAAGTGGTTTCTACCATGTTCGACATCAACACATTCATTCGCATGGATAGAATCGTACTGTTTCGGGAAGTAGAAATGAAGACCCTGGATCTAGTTTCCACAATCCAGGCTGCGAGGAATTTTGTATTCATTATATAATGGACTATTCATAAACAGATGGCTGCGTCCATACTGTGTCCACATGAGTCTATACTTGTGATGTTTTACAAGATCATTCCTGTATCAGAGCAGTAGTTAGTTTTCTAAGTTAGTTTTGATCTGAGTATGGGAATTCCTACCTCAACGATGATATGATCTCATATATATATCTTGCATTGAATGTTTTTACAGGTTCCAACCAATCTCTCCACAAGATGATCCTCGAAATGATAAAGTACTTCACTCTTCCTAAATGATAAATGAAATCCTCATCTACTACAGACTTCACACTTTAGGGGGAAATCTATTACACAAAAATATCGTCACCATGATTATTTGCAGTCAGTATGGGTCTATCATCACTTGTATTATCCTCCTAAGCAAGTCTCAGACCTCAGCTCTTCAAGTCAAGCTTTGAAAATGGGAGAAAGACATTAAAAATCAATGAAACTCTTGTTCCAAACTTTCTCTCACTGTCACCTGCGGTCCCGCACCTTCTGTTTACAAAAACTGTGATCCTACCCGCTTTGTCCGTAAAGGTGTGGATGCGGACCCCTGTGAAAGTAAAAAAGGCACAAGTTTATTCTAAAAAACTCACTTTGGGTTAATTCTAGATGATTCTAGAAGGAATTTTAACGTGGATTTGCCGCTGTTAGGTGGTTCATGCATCCCAAAAGAGAAGGAGCTAATCCCTTGATGAGAGGAACTATCCCTTTGAAGGAGGGCTTTATCCCTTTGAAGGAGGACCTAGTAACCTCCCTCCATTGCACTATAAATTCAGGCATTAGGCTGGTTGCTAAGGAGGTTAGAAGCTGAACATTTTTGAGGGTAAATGCTGGTGAAATTAAGACTTCCTAGTTGAGCCTAAGAGGAGAGATCACATACCTTTTTGGCTTCATTGGGAAGAGAGTGAAACTTGTCAAAGTAGAGGAGACTTCTTGCTGGACCCTGGGAGGAGCTTGTACAGCGTCAAGGCACAGGTTGTAAAGTTCTTCTTCTTTTGAATTAATACAATCAAACTCATTTTTCTCAAAAAGTATCTCCTGTTATTTGTTTCATGGACTCCATGACTTTCATGTTGAATATGTTTTATGATATTGGCTTTTCAGGTGCTATTTAATTTGTTTGCTTGTTTGTGTTTGTAGATTCGCGACAAAGGAGCTCATTTGGATTGAAGAAGTGAGGGCATCCACAAATTTGCGTTGGACCTAAGGTAGGCCCTAAAACACTTGTTTGCCTTTGTTTATTAAAGCATATTTAGAGAAATATAGTGTCTGGTTGGTTTGCTTGTCATTAGGTCTTCTTTAGATTCTAGGAAGGTCTATCTTGTCTGCAAGATCGACTTATTCCGTGTGACACAGCGTCAAGGCACAGGTTGTAAAGTTCTTCTTCTTTTGAATTAATACAATCAAACTCATTTTTCTCAACAAGTATCTCATGTTATTTGTTTAATGGACTCCTTGACTTTCATGTTGAATATGTTTTATGATATTGGTTTTTCAGGTCCTTTACTGTGAAATTTTAATGAGTCTAGTATAGGAGAAACTCGGTGTTTTTCAATTTTAGAGAGTCTAAAAAAACTTAAGAAAACTCCAGTATTGACCTTTTTCGTAAATTTGTGTCTCCCAAGCCCGAAAAAGTATAAAATAATACTTGAGAGAACCGCTTGATCTTTTACGACCAAGGAGTACTTTTCGTCATTAGTGCCCTTGATCTGAAAAGGTAAAAAAGTGATCAACGACACGTCGTTTTATAACCAATATCAAATTTGAAACGACAAAAATCCAGCAATCTTTTCATGTTTTTACGGTCGGAAAAGAGCTGTAAGTGGACCGTCTTTTAATTCCATTTTAACGAGTTTAAAAGAAAAACTCGGTGATCTTTTCATGTTTTAGGAGTCAGAAAAGAGCTTAAAGGTGACTCTAAATGTTTTTTCGTCGAAAACGATAAATTTCGCCTGAATAATCCGTTATCCTGAACAAAAATGCAAACATTACTCATACCTGTTTGAAATGGATAAAAATGTCGCAAAAATACCTTTCCAAAGTGAAACATAAACAAAATTTCAATTTATTTACTCAAAAAACTTATAAAAAGGGCCTTCGTCAATTCATTTTTACCGTTTGAGTTTTGGGTGAGAAAATAGTGCTTTCGTTAAGAAAACTTCCCGTGAAGATTGCGGAAAATCCAACTGTCGGAATCGAACACCGTCTTCTCCAGGTAATCCACATCATCTTACTCTTCGTTTTTACCCGTTTCAATTTTTGTTTTAGTCATTCATTTCATTTTTTGGGAGGGTTTTTAGGCTTAAAACCCGCGCGCGGGGGCCCGCAGGTTTTCCACTGCTGGCTTGCGGACCCCGAATTTTTCTCCATTGGGAAAAAACCAGGGGTCCGCACCTTCCATGTAGACAAGGTGCGGTCCCACGCACTGTGTCTAACCCGGAGGGTGCGGTCCCCGTCGCAAGGTTTTTAACCCAAAAATTCTCAAAATTGGACCAAACAAAATAATTTCTCGCATTTTAATTTATCTTTTTACTTGATGCAGAGAGTACATCATGCTAGATTGGCGTGAACGAGAGCATGAGGACATGGATGCTGCTGCATGGAATCATCAGCCTTCACTTGATGCTTTGAGGGCGTGCGGCTTGTACAAATTCCGGGCCATTCCTGGCATGAGGGCTCATGTGGATTTCTTACAGTGGCTGGTTGACAGATGGAGCATACAAGACCAATGCTTCTTCATTGGTGGCCACCAGCTCGAAATCGAGCCGGCGGACATATATTTCTTGACTGGTTTGCCTAAGAGAGGCAAAGACTTGACTCTGTTTGGGGCTAGGCCAGGTGGCCAGTCTGTCGATAGCCTCCGGCTAGAGTTCTGCAACAGCCAGGCTAGAGACAAAGTGATAGACATAAAGACCATATCTCGTCCTGAACTCATGGTGATTGCATTTACTGTCACCAGACTTTGCGGGGCTGCCGCATTACATATTGCCACCAGATCCCATATGCGTATGGTAGTTGATTGCTTTCGAGGCACCATCTTCAACTGGTGCGATGCTGTGTTGGCCAATCTGAAAGGCCAATTGACCAAGGCCAAAAACGGACAGCTAAAAACCTTTAGTTATGGGGCTTTGGTTGTGAGTTTTGGCCTGGAGAGGGTTCCCATGTTGATCCTGCAGCACCTTACTGTTGGAGCTGGGCTTCCTCGAGAGTCCAAACTGAAGCCATGGGTTGCAGTTATGGCCCGTCACCCGAACGAGAGGACAGAGGTTGCTCGATTCAAACCTGAGTATTTCCAATGGTTGGAAAACCATGTCTTTTCTATTTAGGATTTCCCTTACGCTGGGGTAGATTTTCGTGGCGACCCAGACATGGCTCTTCCACCAGGAGAGCAGTGGGATGACTCAGGTAAAATCATTTTCAACATTTTTCCTATTTTAATTTTTTTATTATTTTTCCATCGTCTCAAAACTGATAGCAAAAGTTTCAAATGCAGATGTGGGTCCACAGCGACCAGCCGCTCTCCGGCCTTATGAGAGGAAACAACCAGTTGCAGCCGCGCCAGCCCCACAGGACGAATCAGCAGAGGTTTTGGCCGAGTTGGAGGGTCAACTCGAGCACTTGACAGGAGATATTCTGGAGACCACTATAGATGACATTCCTCGTCGACTTCAGCGCTATGTGATTGGGGTCCCGGGACCTTTTAGGAGGTTCCTTTGCAAGGTGGCCCGTGCAGTGGTTTCTTATCGAGATCATCACCAGTGATAGGATGATCGCCTATTGTGGGCACATATAACATTTTTGTTTTTGTACTTATCATTTTTGCTGATCATAAGGTATTTTTCAACCTATGATCGAGGACGATGTATTTTTTGACACACTCCTATATATATATATATATATCACTATTACCGACTTATCTTGTAAATCATGTTATGGAATGGTTTTAAATTTACATGTATGATTATTGCAAATGTCTATTTAACATTCGAGAAGCAATTGCATCTGCTAATGTATTTAAAGATCTTGGAATATGCTGATATTCAATATAATCAAATTCATGTTCCAAGAGATGCATTGTCAAAAATAATCTTAATAACACTGGATTTCTAATGGCATACACTCTATTAAGCTGTAATACAACGAGTTTAGAATCTAACCTCATTATCAAACTCCAAATCCCAAATGAAATAGATTCAAATAATAACTCAATCACTGCACTATACTCGGCAATGTTGTCCATTGTTTGACCAAGGCTTACCCCATGCATGGATACTAACTCGTCAGAGGGCGAATAGATAACCCAAGCTGCGGAAGAAATGTTTCGTGTATTACGACAAGCACTATCAGCGAAACCAATGTATGTTTGGAGAGGCATCGACATCTGCAGTAAAACCAAGATAAGCAGGAATAATGACGAAAAAAACACTCTCTAAGCTAAGCACACTGTTTAAACTAAAACACACCAGCTAGAAAGAAAAACTATCCTAACTAAAAAATCTCCATACGCATTCTTTAAGCATAATACCTCTTCAAGTAAAGACCATTTCTGGCTTTACCCAAAGAGTCCCCGTCAAAGTCTACCAATTCATAGGCCCCTTTTGCTAGCTTTCGCTTGACAACATAGGGACCATGCCACATAGGAACGAATTTTCCAACGCCTAATTTATCATTAGCTTGATCGTAAACTAAGACTAGATCTCCTTCCGAAAAATTTCGAGGGGTCACATTTCGATCATACTGAGCTTTCATGCATTTTGCGTGAGTCTCGATTGCCAATGCAGCATCACGTCGATTCTCATCTAATTGAGGCAAGTATAAAAAACGCTTTTCCTCTTCGGAAGTGGCTAGAAGTAACTCGATGGCCATTTGCAGTGATTGGATTTCGCATTCAATGGGTAACACAGCTTCCAGACCATAGACTAGTTGGAAAGGAGTGAACCCTGTTGATGTTTTTACTGAAGTTCGGTACGCCCAAAGCGCTGAAAATAGCATGTTATGCCAATTTGACCGATGAATCCCAATGATTCGTTGGATCATGATGACTAAAACTTTGTTGATGGATTCAACCAGACCATTAGCTTGTGGATAATAAGGAGTTGAACTATCGTGACGTAAACCAAGCTGGCCTGTAAGTTCGGTCATCATAACATTTCGAAAATGATGCCCATGATCAGTGATTATCACTTGCGGGACACCAAACCTAGCAATTATATGATTGAACATGAAAATTGCAGCTATTTTGCCATCTGCCTCAAATGTAGGCATCGCCTCGTCCCACTTGGTAAAATAATCTACCACAAGGATGATATACGCATGCCCCCCGGTCGAGTGAGGGTTACATGTAATAAAATCAATACCCCATTTGGCAAAAGGACCAATGAAAATTATATGGTGGAGAGGAGTAGGTGGGGCACGCATCTTTCGATCAAAAATTTGGCAGTTGTGGCATTTTTGGACCGCCGTAATATAATCTTTAAATAAAGACGGCCAGAAGTAGCCAGCGCGCAATATCTTTTGGGCTGTGGCATACCCAGACATATGACCGCCACACGCTCCAGAGTGACAGTCATTTAGAACCCTTTCAGCTTCTTCGTGAGTTAAGCAACATCGAAAAACAGAGTCCGCCCTACGATGATAAAGAGTATCTCCAATAATCCTGTATTGTTGGGACTGGAATCGTATTTTCCGACGTTCTGACCTTGAAATTTCTGGTCAAAAGGATTGGGTCTAGAGATAAACGATGATATCCCCATACCACGGATCTAAAGTACTGATTAGAAACAAGGATTCGTCCACAATGGGCTCCTCCGCCACAGTTTCCGTGTCAGTACGCGGGAAATCACACATTAACTCCGCAAAGACTAAAGATTTCTTAGACTTAGATTTATCAAATTCCAAGTCGAACTCCTGCAGGATAACAATCCATTTAGAGTACTTGCCCCCTAGCAATTGCTTGGTCAAAATGTAGATCATAGGGTTGCAATCCGAAATTACTGTAGTTTTACGTAGTAAAATGTAGTGATGAAAACGTTGGACAGCTTGAACAGCTGCTAATGCCAATTTCTCCACATGTGAGTATTTTATCTCATTTGGATTTAAAGTTCGACTAAGGTAATATATCACATGCTCATTTCCGAATTCATCTTCTTGAACTAAGACCATTCCAATGGTGGAATGAGAGGTGGCGAGATACAAGAAGTAATCCTGGTTGTAGTTGGGAGGATGCAATAACAGTGCATGGGTCAACGCGTGTTTGAGTGCATCAAAAGATTTCTGAGCTATCTCGTCCCAATAGAATGGAGTATTCTGTTTCAACAACCGGGTAAAACCCTTTGTAACCTCGGCGTAGTTAGGAATGAATCGTCGTAAAAAATTTGCTTTCCCTTGCAAACTTTGGAGTTGGCGAAGACTCGAAGGAGGAGGCAATTTGACGATAGCTTCGACCTTCGAGGGATCGACGCGAATGCCGGCTTTCGAAACTACAAATCCTAGTAATCGACCCATTTCTATACAAAAGACACATTTGTGTGGGTTCAACCGAATCCGATAATGCCTACACCTCATGAAGATTGCTCGTAAATGGACGAGGTGATCAACTCGATGTAATGAATGAGCAGGCAAGTCACTGAGATAGGGTTGCACAATGTGCTTGATGTCATGAAACGCATAAGACATGGCCCTTTGAAAAGTTGCTCCGGCATTATTGAGCCCAAAAGGTAACTTGCAATAAGCAAATGTCCCCCATGGACAAATGAAAGCCGTTTTTGGTTGATCGGCAGGTAGAATATTGATTTGATTGTATCCGGAAAAACCATCCATGAAGGAGAATATTTCACTGCTGGCACAATCATCAATGATTTGATCGATATAGGGAGTTGGGTAATTGTCCTTTGGACAGGCTCGATTAATGTCCCTATAATTGATGCATATTCTTATTGTTCCCTGCTTTTTGTTAACCGGAACAATATTGGATACCCAATCCGTTAACGGGATCGGATAAATGAAACCTGCTTTGAGTAATTTTTCAACTTCTGCTTTAATTGCAGCAGCTTTTCTTGGGCGAATCTGACGCAAACGTTGCCGGACGGGTTTAGCATTCGGGTAAGTCTTGATCTCATGAACAACAATCGTGGGATCAATTCCTGGCATTTTCCTCATAGGACCAGGCAAACACGTCGCGGAATTCTTGAAATAGGGCCTTATATATCTGAATTTCGTCATCTATACATGAGGCACCTATATGAATGTTCTCAAAAATTCCGGGCTTAACCGAAATGTCAATAGGAATAGTTCGAGAGATGTTTCCCAAATTTAACTCTGAATCGGGATGTTTCATTGGATTCTGAGGTTCCTTGACATATTCAGTCGTAAAAATTGATGAGAAATCATTTTCAAAACGATCATTCTCGGGTAAAAACGAAGATCTGTGATGGAGATCTTCCCATGGTAAATCATCTACACATAGGATTTCACGAATTTTCTCATCAGAGTGAACAAGTTCAGAAAACGTGATTAAATCCGAGCTTGATGTGAAAAGTGATTCCTCATGGACCACATTCATGAAGTCATTTTCGGTTGAAAATGGGTCGGTAAACGATTGCACGACCTCATACGCAATTTCATATGGACTCAAAGGCATGACATTACCAAATGAGTCTATCTCAGATTCAGAAGGAATGATCCAAGGATCATCATAAACAATGGTGTCTGATGTAATCATATGAATGGTTGCAAATGAAGACGATGCGTTGATCGAAGGAAAAGGAAAAGTTCCCAGTAAACCGACATCTTTAACTAGTCCTACTCCAACATCCTTATATGGGATAGTCGTTTTACCGACATGTTGAATACTTTCCGAAGAGGCTGGGTCGGATGAAAAGTAAGCCAGCTGGTCTATTGTTACGATCTTTCCATTATGAGGAAACTTTATAACCCGAAAGACCGATGAAACGACCGCTGTCATAGCGTAAGACCAACTTCGACCCAAGAGAAGGTCGTAATCTAGAGGGGCATCAACCACCTCCACATCTAGATTAACGGTTTTTCCTTCAACCCCTATAGGTAAATCCTATAGAATGCCAAAAGGATGAAACCCACGACCATCGAAGGCCTTTAGAATTTTCGGGTATTGATTTAGCAAAGGACAACCAAGCGATCTCCAACACTGTATCGACATAATACACGTTGAGGCTCCCTCATCAATCACAGTCCGATGAATAGGCCTGTTTTTGACTATCACTGGGATCTGGAAAGCCATTTGATGAGGCAAATGCAGTGTACTATTTTCTAGATCGAAAATTATTAGGTTTGAGTCCTGAATGTCAATAGCTCCTATAGCCGACAAAAGTAATTTGCGTTGTGCTGGACATGATTGCAGCACATCCAAAGCCGACATTGCTGAGGGTGAAACATCTAAATCCTCAACAATGTTATAGTTCTGAGCCGCTCTTGCATGTGGATTGAAAGCTGACTTTCAAAGTATACCCTTGGCAGGCGGTTTGATTACCAAGTCTGGATTAGGTTTCTCGATCTGTAGTGGATCGGAACCGGGAGCTAAGGTTGATGGATTAGAATGAGAAGATTCTGCTTCTTTACCATCAACAAGACTTTTACTACCATAATCTTGCGATCGAGTCACAATCCTAACATGGGACATCATCAGTATGGGTTCTTCATTGGCACTCGAGGACGAACCTATCATCTTACTGTCTTGAGCTGGAAAAGGATCCTTCAAAACAACAGGAGTTTGGGAACCTTTGACAATCTTCGCAACCTCTGCACGATGAGGGCAGTCCCTTGTAAAATGTTCATCGTCACAAATGAGACAAGGATAACGAGGTTTGCGCTTTTCATCATTGGATTCCAATTTTTCAGGTTTCTCCTTTGAATTTTTGTCTGTTTTATTCTTCTTCTTTCCTTTCTTCTTTCCACCGGATTTTGATTTGGCTGTAGATGACTCTACAACGTGAATATCGGCGAAAATCTCTGCAGAAGAATCTCCTATTGGGGAATCAGGCAAGGTTATGATAGGAGAAGAATTCTTGGAAGATTTCTTCTTACTTTTAGTGTTAACCATACCAATCATACCATCGGCGGCATGAGATCCCGAAGGAGCTGCAACGATTTGATTTTGCTTGGGAAGATCGGGGACTTTCTCGTGTAATGTACCTGACTGAGTATAGACCAAGTCAAGGTACTGTGCTTGAGCAATTACTTGCTCCTCAGTAACAACTCTGGCTTTAGCTACATCTTCAGTGATCTTTGGCAACAAAGATTTTACAAACCACTCGACCAAGATCTGATCCGGAATAAAAACCTTCACTAAACGCCGTCGACGTCTCCACTCATGAGTGCTCCTCAGTAACAACTCAGGATTTAGCTACATCTTCAGTGATCTTTGGCAACAAAGATTTTACAAACCACTCGACCAAGATTTGATCCGGAATAAAAACCTTCACTAAACGCCGTCGACGTCTCCACTCATGAATATGATCTGAAATGTAAGTGGATGTTGATTGTTTTAACGAAGTTAACAATTCCGTGCCATTGTCATATCAGACTGGCAACTGAAAATGAGTTAAAAACGAGGTAGCTAACTGACTAAAATTATAAAAAGTGCCTCGCGGTAACTCAATGTACCACTTGGCCGCGAGACCAATTAGAGTGCGCTGGAAAAGTCTAAGACAGATTGAATCATCTGAAATGGAGTTAGATGCACACCAGAGGTGGTAAGTCATCACATGGTTCGACGGGTCCTCTCCTGATTTAACTTCGAACTTAGGAATGTCACTGGGCAACGTATTCGGCATTGGCGGCCAAAACGAAAGATAATTAATGGGATCGTTCGTTAGGCGTGACAAGTCAGGTAAGTCTAAAGTTGCGATAAACGGTAACTGATGATTAGGGTCCCTAAAACTCTGGGTCATGAGACTAGCCCCAGGAGGAGGATATCTAGGATAACTTGGAATAGAAATTGCATTTGGGATATTGTATCCTCCCGGAAAACCAGGATTAACCAGACCGTACTGGGGTTGCTGAGGTTGTTGATAAGTGTACCCAGGGTACGGTTGATACTGATAGACTGGCTGCTGCACAGTAGGACCGAATTGGTACTGTCCCTGGTACGGTTGATAAGTAAATTGTGGTTGACTTGTGACAACCGTACTCAAACCAGGTTGTCCTACGGGCATCTGAACCGAAGTTTGAATTGTAGATCCAGACGGTGGTAAATATGTCTGAGGAGTAGATACAGGAACAGTAGAAACCGGAGCTGTCGATACTCCAGAAGTAGGTGGGGTAGTTTGAATAAATGTTGCGGCAGTTGTAGCAGTCGTTTGAGGTGGAGTACGAGGCGTACTACGCCCAGGCTGCGAAACTACCAAAGGTACAGAAGTTTGAATGTTAGACTGGACTGGTTGCTGGGGTGTACCAGAAACTAAGGGTTGTCCAGTTTGAGATGACAACTGTACATTTGGCTGCAACACATGTTGAGTTTGCGATGGATCCCACAATATATTCATTCTGGGGTACTGACCCATAACAGGTTGAGAATATTGAGGACCATAACCGGGTTGAGGGTAGGATTGATAATTTAAAGGTACATTTCCCATTCCTTAAACATACGTTTGACCGGAGGGTGGTTGGAAACCTTGGTTCGAGTACTGACCTTGGGGTTGATACCCTTGAGGCACGTACTGGTACTGGGGTTGACGTTGCGGTACATATTGAGTCTGGGGTTGACCTTGAGGAACGTACTGTCCCGTAGGTATGTACTGTCCTTGAGGTTGCCCCCTAGATGCAAATTGGGTACCTTGAGGTTGCCCCCCAGGCGATAATTGAGGCTGCCCCCCAGGCGGTAACTAGCCACCTTGAGGTTGAGGATTGGGAATAGAACCTGACATCATGAGAATGTCTTCTACGCTCAATGGCTTAGTACCATTGCTTCTAGTTATTAACCCTTTCTCAATGGGTTGAGGAGATGCTCCCGAAAAAGTACCAGAAAGTGACTGATACCCAGAGGGAACAAAAGGACCGCCGTACAATAAGGATTCGGGCAATTGAGTAAACATGGACGACTGCCCTGACATATTTAACGGAGGATAATAACCTCTAGGTGTTGGGTGATAAGGAACGCGAGGTGGTGAAAAACTTAACCCTGGGTTTTCTAAGAAATTAGTCAAAGTTAGATACCAAGTACTGCTCCTAGGTGGACTGTAAAAAATTGATTCACGCTCCCTTAGTTCAATAACAGGTTGATTTTCAGGGATAGGGATGCCTACTTCTTCTTTCGGAGTAGCAAGTTCTTCAATAGCTATAAGTCCAGAAGGAAGATCTTGGGTGATTACTCTTTCTACCCTAGGTGAACTAGGACCACTAGAAGCTGGAGAAGAAAACCCCGATGTCGGAGTAGCAGCAAATTCACTTTCAGGCTCGGATATTTCAGGTTCCTCACCTATATCACTAGTAGATGAAAAGCTACCAGTAACTTCGGAAACAGACACTGGCTGTGGATTATAATCTGCTACTAACGCCTGAAAATCAGGATGTACTATCAAAGAAGATTCTCCTTCTTCAGGTGACCCAACTCTACTGTCCCTAGGAGTTACGAGGACTTTCAAGCCTTCAAGCTGGCTCGGTGAAAACTCAGGAGGTTGGCCCCGAAGTCTACGGGACTTCCTCGGTAATTCAGCCACGGTTAAAAACTTTTAACTACTTCACACGCAAACAAAGTAAAATCTCAATGAAAACCACCTAAAGTCTCTAAAGAACCAAACAAATTTGAATCACACGCCTAAAGAATCTAGGAGATCAAAAACACACAAACAGTAACTTTCCGTACTGAAAACACTAGTTGGTGATGAAATCCAACATCGCAGAGTTCAATACAGAAATGGCGGTTGGAACAGTTACCCCGGCAACCTGCTTATGAATAGACTAGCACAAGTTCCTCCACTTAACCGTCTCGAGTGAAGAAAACCCCCCAGAAAATCCAAGTGAGTCTAGCCGACGTCTGCTCCAGGTACAGTAGGATCTTCCCACCACTGTCACCTTAGGAAGAATCCTAAAGAATATGGCCACTAAGGTTACCAACTGAAACAAATATACCTGGGGGAATAGTCTACGATCGGATACGCACGCAAGGGCAGAGTAGCAAGCTCAATCCCCTTGAAGGCTCCTTGACATAATCCAAGGTTTACCAACAAGTGACCCCAGGCTCCTCGACAATGGTTAATCCGAGGTTTATCGTTTTTAATACGTGAATATCTGGCGTCGTTCCCAATGAGGAAGGATTGATTCTCACACTGGTTCGGACACGATCTCGTGCTTCTCCTTTAAGAGGAGCTTTCCTAGAGCATAAATGCAACAATTGGATTTCTCCCCTACCACAAGATACAGCTACTTGTTTGTTTTTACTGTCTTGGAGAGTTAATTACTCTCCTACTCCAAGACACTAGCCTAAGCTAAGTTGGTGTATCAGAGCCCTAGAAATAAAAATGTTACTAGATGAATTTTACTTTAAGCGTTATTTTTATTGGTTTTTGTTTAAGTCAAAAGGTGCGGAGATGAAACTCGTGGTATGAAGACTCGACTCAAAATCACTAAAAATGCACCTAAGATGATTTAAACAATCTTTTTCTCTTCGATGAACTTCTAAACTAAGAAAGAGTTTGAGAATGCAAATACTTTGTAAACACAAATCCTTCTTAAGAAACAAATTAAAAGAAGAGCTTTTGTCCTTTCCAATGCACTCAAAATGAGACAACTAGTTATTTCACAAAAATTTCCCTTTTTCGTTTCAAAGCACTCAACCACTACAAAAACAAACTTTTTTCAAAAGAGATTTTATTTTTTATTTTTTATAAAACACTCAAAACTATGGGAATGATTAACTTTGAGATCTATAAATTATAAAAACCTATTTGAAGTCAAATCCTACAAGATGTCTTTTTAAGGATGTTTTACTTAGCTAGATGTAAGCTAAGGACCAATTTATGCAGAATCACAAATCAGTCAAGAACAACCAATTTCGTTTTCTTTTTGAAAATGAAAATCCAAACTTTTAAACACAAGCTTTTCGAAGTTTTGTAAAGAGAAAACTCAAAGCGGATTCCTCAACAAGGGGAGATTTCATAAATGGCCAGACTCATAAGAAGGCTGGTAGACACCAAGGTGATCTGAAGTCCCTACAGCTTCTAAGCTCAGAGCCACTACACAACCAAAATGAAAAACAAGCCCAACAAGAAAAACTCCTAGGAATTTCACCTAAAACCCTAACACTAATGAAATCAACCTAAGGAAAGCTTCTGACAAGTTATATGCAGGTATGGGCAGTGGATAACAATTTCTAAACAAAAACTAAGCTGACTAACAGAGGAAATCTTAGGTTTTTCAAAATTTTGACAGGGTTCGCAGGCCCACAGTTAACACAGGTGCGGTCCCGCTCTGTGCTAAAAGCAAAGGTGCGGATAGGTACGCACTGTGTCAAAAGGTTAGGGTGCGGTCCTCTCCCAAAGCTATGAAAAATGAAAAATAACCCTGGATCTACAAACTCTACCCAATTTTACACACAACAAGCCAAAAATAGAAACAAAAAGACAGTTTCTCAGGTCAAAGCATAAACAAGGAAAACAATCCAGTCCCTAGTATGGTCGCCATTTTGTCACACGGAATAAGTCGATCTTGCGGACAAGATAGACCTTCCCAGAATCTAAAGAAGACCTAATGACAAGCAAACCAACCAGACACTATCTTTCTCTAAATATGCTTTAATAAACAAAGGCAAACAAGTGTTTTTAGGGCCTACCTTAGGTCCAACACAAGTTTGTGGATGCCCTCGCTCCTTCGATCCAAATGAGCTCCTTTGTCGCGAATCTGCAAATACAAAAATTCAAACAAATTAAATAGCACCTGAAAATCCAATATCATAAAACATATTTAACATGAAAGTCAAGGAGTTCATGAAACAAATAACATGAGATACTTGTTGAGAAAAATGAGTTTGATTGTATTAATTCAAAAGAAGAAGAACTTTACAACCTGTGCCTTGACACTGTACAAGCTCCTCCCAGGGTCCAGCAAGAAGTATCCTCTACTTTGACAAGTTTCACTCACTTCCCAATGAAGCCAAAAAGGTATGTGATCTCTCCTCTTAAGCTCAACTAGGAAGTCTTAATTTCACCAGCATTTACCCTAAAAAATGTTCAGCTTCTAACCTCCTTAGCAACCAGCCCAATGCCTGAATTTATAGTGCAATGGAGGGAGGTTACTAGGTCCTCCTTCAAAGGGATAAAGCCCTCCTTCAAAGGGATAGCTCCTCTCATCAAGGGATTAGCTCATTCTCTTTTGGGATGCATGAACCACCTAAGAGCAGCAAATCCACGTCAAAATTCCTTCTAGAATCATCTAGAATTAACCCAAAGTGAGTTTTTTAGAATAAACTTGCGCCTTTTTGACTTTCACAGGGGTCCGCACCCACACCTTTAGGGACAGAGTAGGCAGGTCCGTAGTTTTTGTAAACAGAAGGTGCGGGACCGCAGGTGACAGTGAGAGAAAGTGCGGAACCAGAGTTTCATTGATTTTTAATGTCTTTCTCCCATTTTCAAAGCTTGACTTGAAGAGCTGAGGTCTGAGACTTGCTTAGGAGGACAGTACAAGTGATGATAGACCCATACTGACTGCAAATAATCATGGTGACGATATTTTTGTGTAACAGGTCCATACCTATCAGCTATGATTCTTTCCATTTTGGTAGGTGCTTATGGACATGCCATAGCTGCGGTGGCTAAAAGAGTACTAGCAGTCTGAATGATAGAGGGCTGAGGAGTGACTAACATGACTAAAGGAGTATGATGGATAGGAGGTGAGGTTCCCTTTGGGCTTAAAGCAAAAGGAGAACCTAAAGAATAAGGAGCTTTATGAATCTCTGAGAGTTTTTCTTCGCTGCTAGTATTAGATGCTATACTCTCAAGATGTATTTGTTCTATTACAAGCCTTTCTTGAAGAGATATGGGAGATTGTTTAGATTTACCTGAACCTGATGCTCCTTTTTGTAATACCTTTCTCTCTTTGATGATTTTTTCAGGGTCAGGTACTGGGTCAGCTTGTAGCTTTTGAGGATTTCTCTGAGCAAGCCTCACAAACTAAGCTAGAACTATGAAGTGGAGTCGCCAAGAGGTTTGACCTCCAGTAGAGTCGCCAGATAGATGATTACAACCAAAAAAAGTGCCCAAACTTTGTCTATCATCAAAGTTGGATCTATGTCGTTTCCCAGGGAAGCTGAGCTTCAGTTTCCTCTCCCCGGCAATGGCACCAATTATGTTAGCACTCCAGGAAACTCTCCTAGGTTGCAGCTCGAAGAATCCTGGTAACATATAATCTTCAATATTGTTCTTTGAACTATTGGAATAAATGATGGTTTTGATCAAGCTAGATAACCATTTCAACTATGTTTTTACCCAAGACATGCATGAACACCCTCAGCTTACAAGACTTTAGACCACTAATGCTCAACAATTTGTAGTTTCAATGAATGGATGGAGAATACTGACCATACTAGCAGATGCATACATAAACATAAATGAATGGCTAGCTACAGGTAGCAAAAGAGAATACTGACTGTACCGACAGATGTATATATGACCACATATGAATGGCTAGCTACATGCAGTAAAGAAGCTTGCAAATCTAATTCATCAAAGTAGAGATAAGATGACAGTTATATGGCCTTCGATAGAAAAGAGAACATGAAAAAATTGTTCAAGTGCAAGCTTAGAGCAGAAGAGAAAATGGACATTGAACATATAACAACAAAAGAAGCTTGTATTACTAATGAATGAAGATGAGACGCTTGAGTAGCAAAGTCTCTACAGTCTCCAAAAGTTTGAACCATTGTTACATTTAGTTTTAGCTATTTATAGCTCTTTACAATGATGCTAAGCCTTCTAAAGATTTAGAGGTCTTGATCTATCCCTCTATCTCGTTAACTATTTGATTCCCTCAATCGACAAGCATGGCTCAAAGGTTTTCCTCTTATGACAGAGGAATAACCGCATTCAGATATTTTGGGTAGTTACTGCACTGTCTTGGAGCTCTCTCATGTCAGAGATGCTCCACGATCATTCTATTTGTTCTGGCTTTGTCATGCTGTGGTTCCATGATTGTTTCGGGTTGATTTGGCAGTGTTGCGATATCTATTGATGCTTTCTGGCCTCTGTCCCTCTCTCTCGACCTCTGTTGGGTAGTGGAAAGGGTCTGCGTGCCTTTGTTTTCTCTTTCAACTGCAAACTGTGACTATTTCTATTATCAATAGAAAGCACAACCATACTGCGAAATCCCGCCATTCCTTGTCCTTTTTGGACTTCAAAAAGTCCTCAAAGATGGTTTATATCCTCTCGGGTCTGCCCTTGTTGTTGTCACAAGTCGCAAAGAAGCCTGCCCTGTGTATTTTCCTCGCATTGTGAAATATGAATAAAATACTTAAAACTCATGAAAATTGGCCTTAGGCGGACCTCAAAATATATATATTTCACCTTCGAAACCCATCGGGTCCAGCCTTGTTTCTATCGCAAGCACATTCTGCTTATTCCATGGTTCCTTTGTATTTTCGTTTAAACAATGAAAACACACAAAAAAGCATTGAAAATGGCCCACAACGGACCTGAAATGTTATATAATATCATTTTCGAACCCTTTCAGGTCCAGGTGAAATCGCATCGGCACTTATGAATGTGCAAAGGCCCCGCCCTTCGGTTTCCCTGATTTGCAATCTACCGATGCGATTTGGGCCGTCGATTAGCACGCGTGATCGACAATCCTAGTTTAATCACTGATCGCCATTGCCATCGCCCCATGGTCTGCACTGATTTGCCTCCGCCGATGCGACCTGCCGATTAGATCTAGGCTATTGATTGGCTAGATCTAACGACTATTGTGCCTCTACTATTAAAGCCTGTGATATGTGGTTTTTCACTGATTTTTCAGTGTTTTGGCCTCCCGATAGTGTATTTCTGCCCTTCCAAGGGCTCTTTGGCATGCGATAATTTTGACTTCGAATGATCCTTAAGAGGATTTTGAAGACTTTTGGGGCATACTTGGATCCTTTGGCATGATTTTTAAGCACACTTGGAGACTTTGGGGCATATTTGGATCCATTTTTGGGCCATTTTCCTCCAAGGCTAACAATGCCTATACTTTTGGAGCACATACACCATAGCTAGCCCTTCGCGCTTGGTGATGGAATAGTTCTTCTTAGCTTTTGATAATCTTCAGCTTACAAATGCGAAAGGATGGTCCAAGCCTTCTCCGCCAGCCTGTGTCAATACTGCTCCCAGCGCTATACACGACGCATCGACATGTACATGAATCGACACAATGACCATATTTTCTTTCAATATATCCAAGCTCTTCTTACTATCATTGTTCTAGTAGAATGTAACATCCTTCTTCAACAATTTCTCCATAGGCGCGGTGATTTGGCATAATCTTTAATAAACTTTCTATAATATCTTGTATGTCCCAAGGTAGCACGCATCTACTTTACACTCCGCGGCGCTTCCAAGTTCAATATCACTGCTATCTTTGCGGGATCTACCATCAGTCCCTGTCTACAAACCACATGCCCTAACAGGTTCCTAAAAGGAACAAAAAATAGACACTTCTTGATATTGAGCGTGATCTGGTATCTTCGACAGGTATCCAGCATCAGGCGCAGGCTAGCTACATGGAGTTTAACCAGTCCAAACACAGTCCAATCATCAAAATATACCTATAGGAACTTATGAATAAATTCCTTGAATGCAGCAACAACTATGCACGAGAAGATCGTAGGTTCATTCTTCAATCCAAATGGCATTACAGTGTACTAAAAACAACCCCACTCAGTTGAGAAGGTTGTCTTGCTCCTATCCTCTGGCACAATTTTGATCTGGTGGTACCCATAGAACCCATCAGTGAAGAAATATGCTTCCTGGCCACCCACATCATCCAACACTTTATCAGTGAACAGAGTCGGGAAAGGATCATGTACACATATCCTTATTTCATCCTTCTACTTCTTTTCTTGTACCACCATTGGGCTTACCTAGTTAGATTCTTCCACAAACTAAATGATGCTTGCCATGAGCATCTTGTCTAGCTCTAAGCAGTCCTTCTCCTTATATTTCGGATTGAGACAGTAACGTACTTTCTTAACCGGCTTCACGTCAGGCTTCAATGTAATCTTCATCATTCCTAGGTCCCCGATTATCCCTTTCAAATTCGTAAACTTGGTAGGGAATAAATCTCGGTATTCATGGAGAAATTCAACGACCTTATCCATCGTCGCTTCGTCCCAGTAGTCTCCAATATTCGCGAATTTGGTTTCTGCCTCCGTACCAATGTTTACTTGTTTCGTTTTCAATAATGCGGTTATTTCAGGGTCCTCAATTTATGATCCTTTAGCCTTGCGGTGACCTTCTCTTTTTGGAATCTTAATCTTTCGTGGATCCTCATCTTCTTCTTCAGCGGCCACATTATAGCATTCCAGTGCTTGACTTAGCTGAGTAGCCCACTCAGGCTTAATGAGGTCCAAAGGATCCTATGGTATCTGAAAGATAGTTGCTTTCACTTCTTGTAGCACCTCATCAATGTAGTCAAACCTATCTTCAAAGCTAAATTTCATTACAAAGCCTTTGCACAGAATATCCCATTCACCTGTACCATGGAGGAGCTTTTTTTCTACGTACCAATTCATCGGGACAACATCCAGGGTATGACAGAACAAGTGCATCCATTTAGGTTGGGACTTTTCTCCATAAGCCTGGCCCCATTTGGCCAAATGCTCATGTGGATCATCTTGCCCATCATACTTGTTTGTCATTGGCATCTTAGCCTTCTCGAATCATGTTCTCATCCTCCTCCTACATTCGTGCTAATCATCAAAGCCTCCCTTATGCGTACCCCACCATCTTGCGAGCGTAGCACGTAGTGCCTAGTCCAACACCTGGAAGTGCTACTTTTCTAGTACCTCCCTTTCAAATGCATCCAAAAAGATATCTACCTCATTCAGGCCATCATAAGTAAGCAGATTTCTTACCTCCGAGGACACACAACATAGTGATAGGGTCATCATGTTGCAGTTTAGTGTAGTCACTTCGTGTAACCGATTCTGCCAATATTCTAACTCTTCATCTGAGTCCGAAGTGTAGGAACTCTTGCGATCCCATGTAATTCGTCCATTTGCAGTGGGATTCACCCAATATTGATCTCACACTATTATCTTATAGATACAGTCTAGATTGTCATCACTTTCATAATCACAGATTGGTTCCGTATAGCACGATCCTTAAGCAAGATCTAGGTGTACTATTATGCGTAGCAGTTTCTTCTCAAAGATCATCTTTTGCTTCTTTAGGTTGATTACCCCATTCATATTAGTAGCCCAGTCAATTCCCAGGAGTGCATGATAAGGATTGCTATCATCCACTATCTCTATCACTTCAGAATTAGCCAGTGCACTCGCACCTTCAATATACATAGTCACCCCCTGTAGCCGTCCCATGGGGATGATCTTATGCTGATTGGCCATCCTTAGCTGGATCAGAGACCATTTCAATGCGGGTCTCCCCATCTATTCCCAAGTCTACTTTGGTAGGATGTTCGCGTCTAACCCCAAGTCCAAAATAACCTGATCCATTTCATACTCTGCTATCTGCGCGGTCAGTCTCATCTCCTGTCTCGTTCTTGTTCTATGATTTCCAATCTTTTGTACTACGCACGGCTCACCCGACGTGGTTCCAGCGCATCTATTGATGAGCTCTTGTAATCCTTTTACAGTCTTACTATCGCGCAGTAACTTCATACAGGTTTCCAGCAAAGTTGTGAGCATAGAGGGGTCCATCTCCAGATCAGGCTTATCCTTGCTTCCTGAGGTTGATGCCTCAGTGAAACTCTTCTTCTCTTCCATGAAGGTTTCACGTGCGTGCTCCAAATTGAACTCAGCCTCCTTAGCCAGAGCTTTGCAGACCCATGTACTGTCTTATGGTTGTTTCTCCTTGTCATCTCCTGTCGTGATTCCACTTCTAAGAACTATATTTACGTTTGGATCCTCTTCGAACGACTCAGACCTCATCATCTACAGGTTTTGAGTCGGCGGAGGTGGTAGCGCCCCTTTGTCAGGTACCCTAACTATCAGCGCAGGACAATCTTCCATTTCATGATCAAACAGAGTGCAATACTTGCACGGCGGATGTGTGGGGTTAGTGAAATCGCGAACATAATGTCCTGGTTCTTCGCAACTGTAGCAGATCAACTATCCTCGACCTTTGCTAGGTCAACCTCCGCCTCGGCCTCGTCCGTGCCTCTGAAATCCTATCCGCACCATCCCTGTGCTCTGGTCATGGGGCCGTGTTTCTACTTGAACCTTATAGGCGGGAGTCCTATCCATCATCAATTCATAACTCTTGCAATTATGCTCATCATGCCCTACCGACCTACAAAATTTGCAGAACAACTGTTGCGGTGTCTATACAAACTTCTGCTGCAAATGAAAGTTATCTGTTGCATATTTTCCTGCTTCCTGACAGATAGCACACCACAATGCAGGGCCCACGCTAGGTCCTGCTTGAGCTTCTGGCCTCAAAGGCATTGGTCCTCTTCCTGCAATATAGTTTGCAAACACCGGGCAATGGTCCTTGTCATGACCCTGACTCTTGCATTTCAAGCAACATACCTCCTCACGCACCTCTGGTCGAATCGTCCGGTCCTACTTCAGACTTTGCATCTCAAGGCTCAAATTCTTCAACTGTGCATGGATCTGTTGAACCCCCAGATTTGGATCTTGCATCGAAGTTTCATGCAATCTCATTGCAATCTCCAAGGCCTCCGCCTGAGTTATTATCTTTTGTTGTGACAACGCAACCCTTAAGTGTGGCAGTAGCGAAGCCACAAACCACTTGCGATGTTGTCCATCTATTAGATTCATGTTGGCTTCATGGATTGTACACTTCAACCTCTGATCTAGTTCCTAAGGCATCTCGCCTGGTTGCATCACAATCTCCTTAAATCCCACAATCAATTGCACCTCATATTTAGGCCTGCTGAACTCTCTATTCAGTGCTGTCTGGATGTCTGCCATTCCAGCATTCGGGTTATCATTAGAGTACTTGATATACTAGGTTAACGCGCAATCTTGCAGAGCACTAACCAAGGTTTCCTTCTTTATATGATCATTTGTAACACCTTGAGCTTCCCATACATCTTTCACAATGAACCAAAAGTGGTATGGGTCCTCATTTCCCATGCCTTTGAACAAAGGCAACTTCACTGAGTTTGCCACGCTGAACTGCGGTGGAGGTGGAGGTGGTACGAGTGAAGTTGGAGGTGATGGTGGTGAAGTTGTAGGTGGTGTGGGCGGAGGTGGTATTCGCAGGAATCCTTGTCTTATTAACTGAATAGCACTTCGTGGAGAAACCTTCACTATCCCTTCCTCGTCACCTCATGGAGGTGAAATCAATGGACTATACTCTAGACCCTTTTTTCCTTCGTTCCTGTAAGTTTTTCTTCTTCGCGTAGTTTCGAACATCAAGATAGCTGCATAACCTGTTTTTTGCACAATAGCATTTTAATCTTGGTATTCAAATATTTCACGTACTTACCTCGCGGTCCTTTGAAAAAACACCGCTCTGCCTCGCTATAGTTGATTGAGGTGTCAACCGCGAATTCAGTCACAAATCCTCCCATGACGCATTCAAGCCAATGATCGACGGTGCTGGCGATATTGTCCTCAGATGCTTCCAATTTCTGTACTAGCTCCGGGGTCCAAACAATAGGACCGTCAAGTTTCCACCTTCCTTGGCTATCTGCTAGCTTCGTGATCCACTCGTATAACTCAATTGGGAAGGAGCAGAACAAGATCTCGTGGATCTTTGTATACATGTATTTGTCCAACCACTGTTCATTTGTTAGTCGCGGGTTTCTGTTCTCCTACGCTGTGAACTCGTGGATCTTCCTATCCAACCAGTCTCCGATCACTTTCTTAGTTGGATTCCAGTGATATGACATCACACATCTCTTATGTAGATTACGGTCCCAACAACAGAACCATTTGTTGGCTTGAGGGGGTCTGACCCAGGTTCAACATTAATTATCCAAACAAATCCCTACATTACTGGCCCTTACGGCATCAACCCACAGGGCACGGACCGAAGTCTCACCCGAAGCAGTATGGGGGGATACTAGAACCAAGTGTTCACACCCTAAGATGGTTATGATGTCATTTGATTCCCTCTATCCCTACCTTCACACAGGTTGCTTAGCTTTAGGGCTGGCCAAACTAGCCCCTTATTCTACCCTTCAATACCTCCACGAAAGGGTCTGATCGTCCTTCGCGCAGCGATAACCTGCTACTCAGGTACTTTCACAATGCTATGGTGGCATGCTGTGCAGATTCCCCAATGAATATAAGTTATTTGCTTATCTTTATCAAACAATTATAGTTAACACCACGTAAACAAATATCCGTAGTTGTGTTCAGTTTTCCAATATAATTACATCCATTCACGCATCATATAAGCATAATAAAGGAAATTCATACATAACATATCAAGATGCATCAACAAAACAAAGACACAAAACTCGCTGAATATTTCTCTTTATTGATATCTTCCAAGTGTTTACAAACTTTCCCTACCCTATGCACACAACTGCAGGGGTCCACGTACTCAGATGCAAACTCCTACCCTAGGCCTCTGTTCACTTAGCTGCAGAGCCTCTACCTATTCTACAACCCAAGACTTAGACTTCTTACTTCAGAGCTAGGATTCTCTTACATGATCGCTTATTTTCTTGTCTCTAAAACTACTTAGAGCTTAGCTATTTTTAAACAATGCCATGGTCTGTGGGCCATGGGTAGATCTCTTACAACCGACTTTACTTTACAAGACTAAGGGTGCACTACCCTTTATGACACATGACACCTTCATGCTCCACGACCATAAAATGCAGAGCTTTTACAATTTTATTACAAAATTTGACTCAAACATGGGTTTTTAGCCCCAAAACTGTCCTTGGGGGATCTTGCTCCCAACAAATGTTGATGCCAATAAATGCATGACAAGGGACTATTGAAATAATATCTTCAAACTTTAGATCTTGTGACAATTTAACTTGTTGATCTTCTCCATCTTCATAGTCTATGTATAATAATTTCTTCTCAATACATTTATGCCCCTTACTATTATTGTTGTAATAGTTGAAACATAGCCCCTTTGATTGCCACACTCCCTTCTACTCCCTTGAGCTTATCGTGGGCTATGGTGGGTGTTACTTGTTTGTTTTGACCTAATATATAAGATTTTATAGGAAGATGGGGTTAGAAAAAACTTCATTTTTTGTGATATTTGTAGAAATTAATTATGATACCACCATTGTGATATGGTCATCGAGATATTTTTGATGATATAAAATTTAACTCAATCTATGTTCCAGATCAAAAGTTATGCCCTTTAAAAGTTTTCCAATAAAAAGGGTCCATGTTGGTCCATGGATCTCCACATAACACCCATGTGACCCTTGCCTATCCCATGTGGAACTACTATGGCTGCTTATGTGTCCATAATGTCACTTGCCTTGTTATGCGCCACACTAGGGTATGAAATCGCCTTGACCAAAGTAGCTGGTAGTGCAAACTACTCCAATGGTCGTTTTGAGTTTTGGTGGTAGAGAACTTATAACAAAATTACTAAAGGAAGATGCATTTTTTTGGACTCCAGAAGCAACTAAAGCATTTGAAGATCTTAAAGAGGCAATGTGTTGAGCTCTGGTATTAGCCACACTAGACTTCACAAAAAACTTTATTATGGAATGTGATGCCTGAGAAAATGGCATTTGTGTTGTTTCAATGCAAGAATGAAGACCCATTTCTTTTGAAAGTCGTCGAATCAAGGGAAAGTATTTATAAAAACATATTTATGAGAAGGAAATGTTTGTAATCCTACATGCATTGAAGAAATAACACCCTTACCTAATGGGAAGACACTTCAAGGTAAAACCAGATCATGATAGTCTTAAATACTTATTGGAAAAAATATTATCTTCAGAAGAGTAGAAAAATTGGGTCACAAAGATGTTGGGTTATGACTTTGAAATAATCTACACAAAAGGAAGCAAAATATTGTTGCAGATGCACTCTCAAGAAGGCATGAGGATGTGGAAGCATTGCTTTGTGCCATTTCTATTATCTGGAAACTTGATTAGATAACTAAAGCAAGGGAGGAATGGAAGAATGCTGAAGAGGTATGGACATTCATTCAAAAGTTGCAGCAAGAACCAAGTGCATTTGATTAATTTATTTGGAAAAATGATTCATTGTGGTACAAAGATCACTTATATCTATGTAAGAACTCCCAACTTAAACAAAAGGTTCTTTTGGAATTACACACCTCTCCTATAGGAAGGAACTCAGGTTTTAAAAAACTTACCATAGGGTCTAGAAGGAGCTTTTTTGGAATGGACTTAAATATAATATTCATAAGTTTGTGGAGGAATGTTTGGTCTACCAACAAAATAAAGTTGAGACAATTAAGATCCCAAGTCTTTTGCAACCATTAGCCATTCCAAGTTAGCGTTGGGAAGAGGTCTCAATGGATTTTATCACATGATTACCTAAGTTTGAAGGAAAGAGTGTCACCATGATGGTAGTTGATAGACTTACCAAGTATGTACACTTTTGTGCACTATCTCATCATTTCAAATCCAGTACATTTGTGGACATAGTTCAAAACCTGCATGGAAACCCATAGATTATTATGAGTGATAGAGATCTCATTTTCACTGGAAATTTTCAGGCAAAATTATTTTCTTGTCTTGGTACTCAATCAACTCATAACTCATCTTATCATCCTCGACATGATGGGAAAACTGATATTGTGAACAATTTTTTGGAATGATATCTTCGTTGCTTTATATCTGATAAACAAACATAATGGATCAAGTGGTTACCCATGACATAATGGTGGTATAACCACTTCATTCCATACAGAAATAAAAATGATCCTATTGATGACACTTTATGGATATAATCCATCGTCCATCACATCATATTTAAGAGAAAATTCTAAGGTTCAAATAGTGGAATATCACATCAAGCATCAACAACAAGTTCTCCAACTCTTAAACGATAACATGATTCTAGCACAAAATCGAATGAAACAACAGACATATCAACATCTCAATGAAAGAAGTTTTGATGTGGGAGATTGGGTATTTTTAAGACTACAACCATACAAAAAAATATCTCTGAAGCAATTATCACCGAAGTACTATGGACCTTTAAAGGTGTTGCAAATGATTGGTACTATGGCATACAAATTGGAACATCCTACATCTTTGCGAGTACACCTAGTTTTCCATGTTTCATGCCTAAAGAACGTTATAGGTGACAAGCTACCAGTTCAAATTATATTTCCATAATTTCATGAGGAAGGAAAAATCATATTGGAGCTTGAAGCAATCAAAGAAACGATAATTCAACCTCTATGGAATAGATCAATTTTAGAGTATCTCATTAAGTGGAAGGATTTTTTCTGTTGAAGACTCCACTTGGGAGGATGAGAATTTTATTCATAAGAATCCATACCTACCCAAGCATTGAGGACAACACTTTTTTGAAGGAGAGGGGCATTTTAGGTTCCTATCATACTAGTGCAGCCCCCATTTTATTATTGTTGTTCCCATAGAATCCCTCTATTGTTATTGTTGTGCCCTTACATTATTATTGTTATGTAGGCCCTAATTATATTTTAACCCCTTTGACTCCTATATATACCAACAAGGTCTTGTCATTTGAATCATCCAACAATTGTTCATTTATATGTTGTAAAAGGATGTTTCCCCCTTGAAGAAGCTTATTTTCAAGTCGGTGATCTACCTTTTGTTTTGTTTTGTGATCTGGTTACATAACACTTTTCTTCTTGAGAGATATTCTCTTCTTATTTTTATGAAAATTTCATATATATCTATCTTTTCTTTCATCACCAATATCTTCCAATTTTTCATATGGACCTTTAAAATCATAATGACCTATTCTACCACACTCAAAACATTTGAATGGTAGATTACCTTTATATTTTCCAAATCCTCTTTTCAACTCTATCACAATTGAAATTCTTCTTCATTTGATTTAGAGCATAATGATTATGGTCCTTATGTCCTTTTGTTTTCTTTAATGCTTCAAAGCTTGGTTCCTTTAGTCCAGAATTCTCTTTCATGTTGTCATCTCATATGTACTGAAGATTACATATAGTTCATCCATCTTCATATTTTCCATTTCTTTCATGTCTTCAATAGCTGAAACATTTGGATTAAACCTCAATGGAATATATCTCAAGAATTTTTTAACAATTATTGGTTCTTCGATATTTTCACCCTATCCTCTAATAATGTTCACAGTTTCATCTACTTGAAGGAAAAAACCTATAATTTCTTCTTCGTCATTCATCTTTAAAATTTCAAATTGAATTCTATGACCTTGAAAGGCATACATCATCACCAAAAGGAATTAAATATGCCCTCATCCTTATCTTCCAAAAAGTATAATTTGTTCCATCAAAGTGTGAGGTTCTATTTGAGAAGGAACTCTCCTTTCTAGCCATTTGTCCATATAAAGATTTACCTTCTAGTGATTAGACTGCTTTTGAAAGAACCTACTCTGATACTAAATGTTGGAATTCATAATTATATTGAGAGGTGGGATGCATAAATATAATAATTTTTTTACATACTTAAACATTTGAACATCATAAAACATTAATCTCATAAATTGAATAAGTAACACAAAACATATGGAAACCCTTATAAGAGAAAACCATAAAACTTATTTACATGAAGGATATTGATGGAACTAACCTATTATTACACCAATTTGTATGCACAAACCTACAAGAGACACAAATACAATCTATTTATCTTCAAACACCATCCTATAGGAGACACCAATACCATATACTATTATATAAGAACCATCCTACAAGAGACACCAATCCCCGCTGCTACAAGATTTGTAGGCACCAACCTATAATAGACATCAATCCTCAATGTTGTAAATATTTGTAAGCATCAAACTAATTCATTGAGTGTATTTTCTTCTTCACAATATATGTTCACTTCCTTTAATTTCACCAATTTTGGTTTCTACTTTTTCCATTACTAGGTATGTTAGTTACTTTTTCCTTTACTAGGTCTCGCTGCTGCTTATTCCTTCATTATGCCTACTTCCCCCAAAACTTATTTCTTTTGGATTCTCCCGAAGAATTAATTTTCATAAAGTTACATATATCCAATTTTACAAATATGATTCTAAAATTTCTACCATAGGTACCTAGAAATATCTTCTTTGTCTCATCCAAATTTGATAGTCTGAAACATCTCAAAAAGAAAGTTATAGAAAAAATTCCAAGCTAACCTATTTGAAGCATGTTTAAGGAGAATTAAGGAATACTAACTTTCTCATATCATATATTTGAAATTATAGTGAAAAAAATTATGAAGTTTCTATCACAGGTATGTTGAGTTCTATTCTTTGTCTCATACAAATTTCACAGTCTAAAACATCTCAGAAAAATGTTATAGAAAAAATTCCAAGTTGGCCTATTTAAGGAATGTTTGAGGAGAATTCAAGAAGACTAAATTCCTCATATCATATCTCCAAAATTATAGAAAAATAATATATGAAATTTCTATCACCAATACCTTGATATCTCTTCTCAATCTCCTATAAATTTGAAATTCTGAAACATCAAAGATAGAAATATGTAGTGAAAATACCAAGTTGACTTGTTTAAAGAAGATTCTAGGAGCATTAAAGAATCCTGATTTCCATAGATTATATATATAAAATGATAGTGACCCAAGGTCTATAATTTGAACCATAGGTACATGAAAATCATCCATATGTATCTTGCAAGTTTCACAATCTGAAACATCCCAGATCAAAAGTTATAGAGAAAATAACAAGTTGACATGTTTGAAGAAGACTTGAGGAGCATTTAGGAAGCCTAACTTCCTTAAAGCACTGAAACTATAGTGCACCAGGTTCTAAAATTTGAAACACAAGTACACAATGATATTCTATTTATATCCTCCAGGTTTCATGGTCTAAAATATCTTAAAACAAAAGTTATAGTGAAAATTCCAAGCTAAACTTTTTGAAGAAGATTTCAGGAAGCCTAACTTCCATATGTCATATCTCCAAAATTATCATGAACCAAGGTCTAAAATATGATCCAAATGTTCATAATTTTATTCTATCTGTATCTTCCAAGTTCTATGGTTTGTAACATCATAGAACAAAATTTATAGCGAAAATGCCAAGATGGCTCATTCACCCCATAAATCACATTTTTTCTTCCACATTTAGACTCCAAGAACTACCCAAAAAATTATTCCTTAGCTCCTCTTACGACCTCATATCCATCTTGTTATTAATTAGTTAAATTCACTCATGTTCCCTTTATTTTTAGTGTTTTTTATGTTCACTTATGGGGCCAACTAGTAAAATTGGTTGGGTCGACTTGTTTGTACTTTGATTGAGTTATCTTGAAAAAATATTTCATATCTCCTCTTTCCTATGGAGTTAGAGGGAGTTCCATATTCCATTGGAAATGTCTTTGAATAATATTTTAAACCATATATCTTATGCTTCCATTTGTTCTAGGTAATTGTAGTAAACATTATTTTAAGTATAGGGTATCCAAATGGGGCATTAAAAGTCCAAAAACAATATTTCCAACAATATTCATTTTCAAATATTTATCTCAGACATAAGTAGTATCCACCTATCTTTGACATCAATGATTTTTTTTTCCCAACATTGATGGCAATCAATACATGACAAGAGACCATTGAAATGCTATCTTATAACTTTATATCTTGTGATGTTTCAACTTGTTTATCTTCTTCATCTTCACATTCTATGTAGAACGATTTATTCTCACTACATTTATGCCCCTTACTATGCTTGTTGTTCAAACACAATCCCTTTGATTGTAACACCCCCTTCTATGCCCTTGAGCTTATATTAGGCCATGGTGGGTGTTACTTGTTTGTTTTGACCGATCTCTATGGTTTGTTAGAAATATGGGGTTAGAAAAAACTTCATTTTTGTGATCTTTGTAGAAATTAATTATGATACCACCATTGTGATAAGCTCATCGAAAAATTTTTGACGATATAAAATTTAACTCAATCTAAATTCCAGTTCAAAAGTTATGCCCTTTCGAAGTTTTCCAATAAGAATGGTCCACATTGGTCCATGGATCTCCACATAGCACCCATGTGACCCTTGCCTAGCCCATTTGGAACTACTATGGCTGCTTACCTATTCACGATGTCACTTGCCTTGTTGTACACCACACTGGGGTATGAAACTACCTCGACCAATGTAGCTGGTAGTGCAGAATACTCCAATGGTAGTTTTGGATTTTAGGAGTTAGGGGTGGGGGTGGGGGGCTCAATTAATTTCAAAAATTGATTGAAAATAGGCAGGTTGGTTCTAATCCAAATCATGGCGCCCACGATTTGTTAAATGTTGATCATGAGGCCCCCCCTCAATTGATCTTGATTTTCGATCTATAAGCCTCCTCTCAACTTAATTTCCTTTGAAATCTCAATGGCCTAGAGACCCACTAGCTCGATGTTGGGTTTTGGAATTGGCATATTTTTCACTATCATTTCCTTACCTTTTTAATCACTTTTAATCTTTTAATCCACTTTGTTACTCCATTGATTACCATTTTGATCAATGTATGCTACCCCTTCATGTCACTTTAATTCATGCAGTTTTGCTTCTATATTAATGAGAGGTTAGCTATTTTGGATAACTTTACCTGTAAATTTCTAATTGAATACAAATATTTCATGCGTTCATGGCTCAATTTTGGTTTTTTGTGTTAGCTTGTGCGCTGTGAATCACTAGCTCCCTACTAAGGAGGAAGGGCCCTCCTCTTTAGCAGGGATCGCTGTGTTAGTAAGGCAGTGTAACATCGTGTTTTAATTCTCTCATGTTATGAAAAATTCTTTAGTTTTCATTGTTATAGATTCTTATTGATGTGTTGTAGTTACTAACTATTAATTAGTTTGCATAGTACTTGACATTCATTACTTGGGTGACAACATAGATCTTGGATCAATCCATTTTTCAATTGTGTGTCATTTTTATTTAACTATTTCTATATTATTTTGAGTTATTTCTTAAACAAATTGTTAGAAAGATTGTTGTTATACCTATTATAATATGTTACACAGTCCATGATTTGATGATTGTAATGGGTTTGTTCATTGTGTGATTGCATTTCAATGATTTATACAATTTCTTTCCAAGAGTGTTATTTTCCTTCCCCACAAATGTGATCTTGAATGATTGAGTTATGTTTATTCAACAATAATGATTTCAATTTCAGAGCTATGTGTAGAGAGATTGAAATGGCTGAGGGTTTGATAGTGATGAATTTAGTTTGCAAAGAGTGAGGAGTTACAACAATCTATGTTTTGATTAAATGCCATGATCTTAGAAATAGAGATTGGTACTGATAAATGTTAGTCATTGATTGATACCTAGATATATTTTGCATAATAATCTTGAAATAAAAATACCTACTTTGGTTGACAAGTTATGTGTGTGAAATTAATTTGTTTTAATTAAAATAAAATTAATTCGCACGACATTTTGGCACCATTGTCGGGGAGGTTATAGATCCATTGATTCTTTTTTTAGATCCATTGTTGAAGAAAATGCATTATAAGTGCTCCTTGCTCTTAGGTGATAGGGTGATAATATGGGAGGTAAGAACCTATGCATCACTTTGATAGACTGAAGCAGGCTCTACCTCATAAGGAGTCAGGACACATCAGTTGCATGAATAAAGAAGAAGAAAAACATAATTCCCCCAAAATTACTAACCATGCAGGAAAAAAAGGTCACAGAGGAAGGGAAAGATAATATGTAGGATGACCAACATTTATTTTGGAACTGATCTAAAAAGCTAAGGCAAAATCATCTGGCTTGCGAATAACTTCTAGGAAAACAATATCCCAAAAAAATATTCCTTAGAGGACGAAATATCTAGGATCATCCATGTTAGGAGCACATATTTGTGAGGTATAATATCATGAATGTTCAACTTTAGAGGAAATGAAAAGAGTTTCCGAGTCATCTGTATAAGTAGGGGAATAATATTAGGACTTGCTAGAAGGAAAAGGAGGTATATATATGAATAATTTGGAATATTAGGAATTGAGTCCAAAGAAACAACCTCTTGATCATTCTGTCCCAGACTCAGGAATGTTGTAAAGCAACCTAAGAAGCCATTGGAAAGCCTCTCATAGCTAAGGAATAAAAAAATACTCGAGACTATTTTACGGAGCCCTTATATTTTGTTGGAGGATCAGATGAAAAAGGAAACATTTACTACTTTTTAATTCCATATTTGGGATGTCTAGGGGTAGGCTCCAATGAAGAATATTCCTCTATCAACCCTTTCGATTTTTCAGGGCACAACTAGTGAAGATCCAAACACTTTTCTTTTTGAATATTATGACCCATGTTGAAGTTGTTAGAAAATTATATATTATAGAGCAACGAAACACATAAAATATATTGCAGAATATAAACAAAGAAAACACATAAAACAAGAGAGACACAGATATACATAGTTCGCCCAATTTGGGCTACATCCACGTGAAACAACTAGTCCTTCCTTTTATATTATCCAACAAACTGAAGAGATACAACCTACAACAGATCCGCTGTAACTCTTCGCTCTCACACAATCTCCTCTCTCTTTCTCACTCAGAATATAGATCTACATAGATGCAATACAATTCCCTCATATATAGCGATGGTTTGCCTTCTAGGGCAAAAAACCCTAAATTAAACATAACTTCTACCATTAGATCTCTGCCTAATGAACGGCCCAGATTGACTATGAAATTACAACATTTTAGAAGGCAATTTTACATATATTTTTAGCTTCGGGGGTGCTGCCTCCAATCCCACGCTTGGGGGGGGGGGGGGGGGGGGGGCTCCCAATGATCACAGCCGCCCCCCCTAGATGTCCCTTGCAGCACAAATATTACAGGTGAAATTGCTGCCACATTATGAACTGGGGTCCAACGTAGTGATACCTCTGAATAAAGAAGATAATCATGCTCCACACCCAAAAAACGTTATGATTACACCTCAGATTCTTAGAAGCTAAAATTGTTCCTACTACTCAGAAGGGAGCTACACTAAGATGGTTCATGGGACTTGTTGGTGCATCTATTTCTTCATGGGATGATATGAAGAAAATATTCTTGGAAAAGTACTAGGATTACTGTCAAACTAGGGATCAAAGGGAATAATTATTTAGGATGTCCTAGAGGAAGGAAAGCTTGGAATACTATATTGAGCATCTTCAATACAACTTACAAAGGTCCAAGCATAGTAATTTGGATAAGAAATTTTTGAAGACAATTCTGATTAGGGGAATGAAGGATCACTGCATGGATATGTTAAACCTCATGGGAAAGGGAAACATATCTAAGTAACCCTATGATGATATAGTTTCACTTTTCTTAAGAAGATCGAGAGGATCATCAAGAAACAAAATTTTGGTATGAGATGCCTCTACGAAAATACAAAAATAGCCAATGGTGGGGTGACAAGGACAAATATTGGTAATTTATTTTATGTTATAAATTAAATAACAGATAAATGAAACACATAAAATATTGTAGAAACATGAACATAGAAAATCATCAAAAAAGAGACACAGATATATGTGGTTCTCCCAATCTAGTCTACATCCAAGAAGAAAAAATCTTTCCTTTTATGTTATCCAACAAACTCAAGGGATACAACCTATAACACATCTGTTGTAGCTTCCTCTTCACTCTCACACAATATACTCTCTTTTTTTTTCATAGAATAATACATAGCCATAAGACAATTCCCTCATATAAACCGAGGTTGGCTTCTTGTGCGAAAAACCCTAAATTAACATAACTTATACCATTATATTTTCTACCTAATGAATGGTCCATATTGACTATGAACTTAAAATATTTTACAAGAAAACAATAATGGAGGGGAAAACCCCCCCCATACCCCCCTGGCAACAGTAGTGGAGGGGAAGCCCTGCAGACTCCCCTTGTCAGGGACTACGATCCAATGTGGATGAAACAAGACCTGTGAATTAGGAAGATAATTAGACTCCACACTTAACATTTTAAAAATTCAAAACCAATACTAGTAGCTCTTTATCTTCTCAACTAGACATGTTATAGGTGAAATATAGTTGGATGTGGTTCAGAAAGATATTTCAATATTCTACCCCAATTGTAGAAAGAATCATCCTCTTAGGGAATGGCCACTTAACAATATAAAAGTTTATAACATTTGTGAGCAAGAAAATTCCATAGGACACTTCCATCATTGCTTGTACTAAAATTAATAGTCAAGGAATCAGGTGAAGAGGTTGAGACAACATACTTCATTAGCTCCAAGAAGACATGGCAGGCTCAATCACTAGGTATGGTTCAAGATATTTTATCTTCTTTTGGTACTTGGTATAATGCATATAATCCCTATAAAGTTTCTAAAAAAATGTATATCCTATCGTCCCTTTGTAGTTCCCTAAGTTCAGTATCCAATGCCTTGGCCCTAGTGGCCTTCTCCTTCAAATCAACCACTTCCATGGCCTCAAGGATGTGTGGAACCTATTTTCTAGGACAATATAATGTGTAGTTACCAATGCAACAACAACAACTGTAACTTCCTTCCAATACACTAGTGACTAACTGTCCTTTATGACCTTAGTTAGCTATACAACCTAACCCTAATCCAAACAATAAGGTAACACAAAAAAGTTGAAGTGCCTTTTTTCCCACTTACTATATCTCCCCTGTTGGATGTAATGAAGTATGGTTGTGGTTGGGGAGGATAGAAAATTTGATAGTTTCCCCTATTATTACAAAAAATGAAGAAGATAATTCACCTAGGGAAAAAAATCCAAACCAAAGACCGTTAGACATACAATAGGCTAAACGTTTTGTAACGACTAATGACACTATTACTGTTGAGACCATATAACGACCAATTCTACTGCTACTACTAAAAATCCTTCCATAATTGATACCACCATTAATGTGGGGCCTATAAAAATCAAAGCTACTATCAACACTGAGACTTATTTAAACCCACCTTATATAGAAAGTTTAGTTGTATCTAAAGCTACCCCACAATCGAAGTGCAATTTTTTGAAGGAATTAAAGAATTTATATATATGAATTCCATTACTCCAAGCAATTAGAGATGTCCCAATTTATGAAAAAAATAGTAACGGAACTTTGTGTCAAGAAACCTGGTAGGAAACCTGGAGATCGTCCCACTATGAGTGTGGTGTGAAAATTGTTAGAATTGATGTTGGGTGAAATTCCATGTACCAAGTATGATAAGCCATGTAATATGAAAGTAACTATTCACATTGGAGAAACAAACATTCTGAATACATTGGTTGAATTGGGTGTGCAATAAATATAATGACAAGGGAGACCTTTGACCTATTCAGATTCACCAATCTAAGACCAAGCCCATATTATACTATAATTGATTGATAGGTCTGAAATAATTAGAGAAATTTTGAGGTAAAAAATGGGCATAAAAAAATGTACAACAAGAATAAACTTTATAATAACCAATAGGATTCAATATGATGATGTCAACCATGGGGGATGGTTCACTTTTTTTGGAGTAAGAAGGTAAAAAGATAAAGAAATATAAAAAAATAAAAAACTACTTTTTCAACTCATATTTTAAACTTATCTCCTTACGATATTACTCAAATTTCGAGCTAGAGCACTCGTTGGATGAAAAATTTAATTTTTCATCCAAGGAGTACCCATTTTGAGTAATTTTGATGGACTCTACTACACAAAAAGTGTGAAATACATGAAAAATAATTATTGCAATCACGTCTTTTCATGTATTTTAGATTTTTAGTGAGTAGGGTCCATCAAAATTATGCAACATGAGTACTCCTTGGATGAAAAATTAAATTCTACATTGAATGAGTGCCCCCACTTGAAATTTGAGTAAAAATAGTAGGGAGAAAAGTTGAAAATACGAGTTGAAAAATTATTTTTCCCTCCATTTTTTTTTGATGGGTAAGCACCCACAGGGGATTTGAACCAGTGACCTATCACAAGGAGTGCCTTAACAGTGCACCCATTCACCGTCAATCCAAAGCGCCGTGGGCATTTTTCCCTCCAAAACTTAATGAAGTAATCTAATCTTATTTTATTATTTCCACTATTATTTTATAATATTCCTTAGGAGGCCCATTTTAGGCCTCAAAATTTCTCTAATGTTGACTTGAGTTAATTCTAGAGGATATAGTCATTTTAGTAGACTATTGTGAATATCCAACTGATTTCCTAGTGTTAAAGTCTAAGACACACTTAGGAGGACACCCCAAATTTTTGGGCAGACCTTGGTTAGCCATTGCAAATTCATTTATCAGCTTCAGATCAAGTTTCATGACCATATCCAATGGAAATACTACAAATAACCTTGTTCTTTACCCTCCATTTAGACCAAGTGTTTTTTATGAAAACCATTTATGGTCTAAATTTGAGCCAAAAGGGATGATGTATGACCACTCCTTACAATTGGAAATGCCTTGTAATTTAAAAATGAAATAGAGAATGACACTATCAACAATTTTATTAGTAACCCTATGCTATTACTTAGCTAATATCCTAGTTATTAAGCTCTATAATGGACAAACCAAGTATGGATGATGCCACTGGTGATCTTATTATAGAAAATATACCAATTTCCCCAAATATTAAGAGTGTTCCAGTTCAAATTGAGCCTGGAAGATCCCTAAATATTAAAACTAATTTATCTCATGCACAAGTAGAAAAGTTGATACAATTACTAAGAAAGAATAAAGAATCTTTTGCATGGGATTATATGGATATGAAGGGAATCCACCCTTGTTTATGTACTCATCATATTTATTTGAAGGATGGATCCCATATTTTTTGGCAACCTTGGGAAAGAATGAACCCAACTTTGAACGATATTGTCAAAGAAGAACTTAAAAAATCATTGAATGCAAATTTCATCTATCTAATATCCGACAACTAGTGTATTTCTCCACTTGTTATCATGCCTAAGAAAAATGGGAAATGGAGAATCTGTGTTGACTATAGGGATCTCAATAAGGCTACTCAAAAGGACCATTTCCCATTATCTTTTATTGCTTAGGTCCTTGATACATTGTTTTGTAATTTTTTTTTTTTTTCATTTCTCAGTGGGTTTAGTGGTTACAATCAAATCTAGATTGTCCCTAAAGGCCAGGAAAAACTACTTTCACTTTCCCATGGGGTACATTTTCCTATAGAGTCCTTCCCTTTTGGCTTTGTAATGCAGCAATGATGTTAGGAATATTTTTAGACCTGGTTAATGACTACTTAGACAATTTCATGGATCATTTTACACTACATGAAAATAAATTTGACGAAGTACTAATAATCTTGAAAAGGTTCTTGAATTATGTATACAAACTCATCTTTCTCTTAGAACTAAAAAATTCCATAGGATGATGAATGAACCGATTATGACACTATCTTTTTGCTGTAGGAATACAAGTTGATCTGGTGAAGATTGAGGCAATATTAAGAATTCCTTCTCCTAAGACACATAAATAGGTACATACCTTTCCTTTCTTTGGTGAGTTAATTTTCCATGCTTCTTTAGAAAATATATTTGCTAATTCCCATTTTTTACTAGAAATGATTTGCCCAAATTTTAGAGTATAAAATTATTTTACCTTAAAAGTCACCAAAATTTTATATACACTAATCTAAAATAATTAGAAATCTAAATATCATAATAAAAATATCATCAAATATTTTACAATTTGCATATTGGGGAATAGTAAGATTCTCCAAGGATTCTAAAGTTTAAGACAGAATTCTAAATTTTCTCTGTAGCTTTTCAGGGCATGCACGCTAATATAGACATTTCATAGATTTTTTTTCTAAAATTACATTCCCATTGTGTATGCTAATTTGAAAGGAGAAGGAATTTATATGGATTGATAAGTGTAAAAATGCTTTTGCAGGTCTAAAGAGGTGTGTAATAAAAGATCCTATTTTAAGAGGACCTAATTGGGCATTGTCATTCCATATCTCTATAGATTCCTTTAAGACAACTATTGGGGGTTGTGTTGGGACAACAAGAAGTACACAACCCTTATGTTGTCTATTACATTAACAAGAATTTGACCCCAGTTGAATTGAAATATATGGTAATTGAGAAGGAATTTCTTGTTGTTATACATGTTATCAACAAGTTTCAACATTATATTGTAAGATATCAGGTTTTTGTACATACTAATCATTCTTCTATTTAATTTTTAAGGAATAAACTAGTTACCAATGGTAGGGTTATTAGATGGTTACTCTTACTATAAGAATTTGATATACCTGTTGTAGACAAGCCTAGAAAGGATAATGTTGTTGCTGACTTCCTGTCTAGACTACACAACAATAATAATAATTTTCCTATTGAGGATTCCTTTCCACATGAATATCTTTTCACGGTTTCCATTTTCTCACCAGGCTATGCAAAAATTGCTAATTATATTGTTGTGGGAAGACTTCCACACCAACTCTCTCCGAGATTAAAATGAAAAATCATTCAACAAAGTGCTTGTTAATTTTAGGTGGATGGCTATCTCTTTCATATCGGATGCCATGTCCTCCTCTCGGTAGACTAGGTTTACAACAATGGGATTGAACCTTGTATCTCTTAGTTTCCATAATTTCATATCACTTCAATCACCAATTAAGCTTCTCTTTGCTTAATGACTTGTGTTTGTATAGGATACCAAATATGCCCTAGCTCTGAATGTTAGAAAATGAATTGGTGCAGATGCGAAGGTATGAAAATTAAGATCAGAAAATGAATTTTCTCTCCCTTTCTTACGATGAGGTGAGCTAGAGAGAGTATGGTACAAAGATAAAGTTATAAACTAGAAAAAAGGAAACAACAACAATGAGGATGGAAATCACAACACCTGCATTATTTCTAGCTAAAATAATCAGTGGATGTTATAGTGCCAAACAAAAGGTTTGTTGTAATGCTTTGAGAATGGTAGTGAGGGAATGATAGCCACCACCTTCCCCCCACCCCTTGTATGAGTGACATTAACAATCAACAAATCAAAAGACATTGTAGCCACTCCCACCTATTGCTATTAACTTTTAGTTCATCCCACATGGTGTAAACATGACCTTAGTACCGAGGAACATCGCACCCTATGATTGCACGGGGTGGTGGTGTTTTATTCCCTTCCCTCCTTCCCTGATTCAGTATTATAAAAAAAGTGTATGTTATTTAAACATTGTCTTTTTGTTAATTTCATCAAGTGTCTTCAAACAAATTATTTAGCAGTTCACTAAATAATCAGTTTATTAAAGTGTTTACCTTAATACTTGAAAGTTTTCCAAGAAAAAATGTGAGTTTTATTATTGTAATGTTTAACTTCCTGTCTAGCTTCTCCCACAATGTAGTTCAAAATAAACTAAGAAATTGTGCGTCCCTGTCTAAAATGATGCTCCTTGGTAGACAATGTGTAAGTGAAGATGAAATCCATGAAATTTTGAATGCTTGTCATGATGATCATTGTGGTGGAAAATTTGATGATAGGAGAACAAGTCATAAGATGCTTTGGATGGGATACTTTTGGCCTAGCATATTCCGGGATGCAAGAAAGTATGTTCAAGGGCGTGACAATTGCCAAAGGATGGGCCAACGTTTCTGATGAGATAAAATGTTGTTACAACCTCAACTAATGATAGAGCATTTTGATATATGGGCCTTGGACTTCATTGGACCTATCAATCCCCCATCTCATCTAAAGTCATACATTTTGGTATGCAAATATTATGTCACCAAGTGGGTTGAAGCTACAACACTTACCAAAGCTATTGAATAGGATGTTTTATACTTTTTGTTTGAAGACATGTTTGTTTGTTATGAAGTTCCAAAGGTGATAGTTACAGATGGAGGGCCAAAATTCACTTCCAAGTTGATCGATAAGATTTTTAAGAAATATAATATTCGTCACTGAATTACCTCACCTTACCACCCATAGGCTAATGGATAGGTGGAGAGTACTAATAAAGTTATTGATGAAATTCTTACAAAGACCATGGCTAGTCACTACTGAGATTAGGCTAAGAGACTTCTAGAGGAACTTTGGGCTTACATAACTACTTGGAAAAACACCGTGGGATTCTCTCCATATGAGCTTGTGTATGGTAAGAGTCCTATATTTCCCATTGATTTCAAGATTAATACACTCATGTCTACTTTAGAGGTGAATTTGGAACTGACTACGATATAGAAACACCTGATAATATTGGAAAAAAATGTTTCTGATACCTGTAAGAGGGTGAATATATAAGAAACAAAGGAAGGGGAGTGGACATAACCTCACTCCCACATCCTTGGGAGGATGTAACATATTTTATTCAGACACATATCACCTATGAGGGCCGATTTGGAATATTTTTCAACTATCATTTTCAGTTGTTGGCCCATCTTCGTAGTGGGAAAACAATTAACATGCCTTATTTTCTACTGAGTTCTTTGGAAAACATGGAATATTTCTATTCAATAGTCTAAACACCCTGAGACCTATGTGACAAACCATGGGTTGATAAAGATAATTATCATTGATTCATTTAAGTAACAAGGTAGGACTTGGGCAGGGTTTTTCACTGTTGCTATAATACTAGCTTGAGAAGAAGTAGAAATTGAGCTTGAAGAGCAGAGCAAGGATGATAAAATAAAGGAATAAAGTCCAAGCAAGAGAAGTCATTCCCCTAATGACACACATATTCAATACCTTATGCTAACACCCTTGAATAAACTCATCATATTGATACATCAATTATGGATTCTTGTGCTAATGAAGGCCTGGATGTTGAAGTACCAATTGATATAACTAGTGGGAAATTAGAAATCTTGGAGTTTGGGGCTTGTCCTATTGTAGAGGAACAACCCCTGCAGAAAAAAAATTAAGAGAAGGCTATTGAGAAGGTTTGTAGGTTGCAAGTTTCCAAAGAACATGGTTAAGGTTATTGTCACAACATCACCTGCTCAGTTGTCTAAAACACCCACTCCTACCAAGGAGTCAAAGAATTCAAAGGAGAAACCTAACAAGGGAAGAGAAGAGGAGTCTAAATAGAAATAGGATGAAAGGTACCCTTATGGTAAGTTTGAATTCGACCTCCTTTTTCAATTTGGTATTTTAAGGAAAGAAAATTATGATTTGAGAAAGCGAGTTCCCATGCTAAAAGAAAAATTTTCAGACTAAGAAACATTCAAAACTAGAAACCTTAATTGAGGTAGTTGAGATGAAGATACTCCTCCTTCTCCATATGAAACTAAAAATTCTACAAAACCATTGCATAAAGTTTGTGGGTAAATCCTAAAGGAGGGTAGATACACAAAAGATGAGTTCCAAATACTTGAATATGTTTTAATAGTAGTTAAAACTTAATTTGAAGTGGAGGATATGGAGTTTTAGGATACCACACTAGAAGTTGTTGAAGATGTGGTTGTGACATAAGAACCAATAGTTGAATCAAAGAAACCTGAGGAGTTTGAGGATACCACGCAAGAACCTACTAACAATGTTGCTATCATACATAGACCAATAATTGAAGAATAACATCCATAGGGAAATCAAAATGCTAGTGAAGAAGAACCTACCAACGATGCCACTAATACACAAGAACTTGCCAATGATGCTACTAATATACAAGAATTAGTAGCTAAGAAAGTATAACTGAAATATAAGGAGGATACTAAAAATCATGAGGATTTATAAAAATCTGTTGAAGATACTGTTATAACAACAGAAGAGATAGTATGGCCCAAAATTGAGTATAATTTAAATACAACATTTTGAATAATAATTTAAGTAAATGGAGACAATTGGAAGTTTCATTACAAGAAGGGGTAATTACATTAAGTGATCATAGGAGAATCATCAATGATCTCAAATAATCTTGGGCTGAAGAATTGATGATTTAGAGATTGAGATGGGACAAGGTAAAGGAGGAAGGGAGAAAGAAAATACACAAGCGTTGGATCTGCAAGAAAAATTCTAGTAGTTGCATAAGGATAAGGAGAACTATATATAATGTACTGTGTTGTAGAAAACCTTCTCCCTCTTAACCCTTGTTTCTTCAAGAGAAACTTTTCCTTTTTTGGTTGGCAACTATGAAATAAGAAAGGCCATATGAGATGACTACCATTACATCATTTCTCGAGGCATTCAAGTAGAGTAGCTTTGTAGAACAACATTTTCTGTGTGATATATACATGCATGAGTTTTATTTTTCTGGGTAAAGGAGCTTCAATCTATCATGCTATGTGGAAGACATATAGCTAAGGGAATTTAATTCCTTTGTGAAAAATCCTAAGCTAGAAGTTAGCTTATGAAGTTGTAATGACAAACCTAGAAAACATAATTCTATGGATTTGGGAAGAGCCACAATCTATTGTAGAAGTGATAAGGACATATGGAAACTTTCCACAATCTCCAGAAAGAAGGTCTAAAGTGATTTAAGTTTGAAATAAGGTTTTAGATTTTTGTTCTAGAAATATTGAGCAATTGAGGTAGGATGCATTAAATGATAGCAGGTTGAGATGGGATGTATGTGATAAGAAGAAAAATAATGAAGATCCCTATTGCATCCCAAATTTTTTTCATGCTCCTTCAAGGATCTCTAAATATGTTAACTGTATCGGGTGATGCAGGCCTAATTGGCTTAGGCTGAAATTTAGATTTCCATTAATTTGGATTTTTGTATTAAAGTATCATCACTACTTTTAGTTGAAACTAGCATATGTAGAGATGTTGTGGTTGTACTTGATTATTTCCCAAGGATAAAAGATATTTACAAAATATACAACAAAAACCTATAATTTCTTAGTTGCACTTATAACATGTGTTGAAAGTTGATTGAAGGGTTTGCATGAGGAAATGTAGTGTGTCAATTGGGGGGAGATGTTGGGTCTTGGAATTGGCATGTTTTTCACCATCATTTCCTCACCTTTTAAATCACTTTTACCCTTATAATCACACTATGTTACTCCACCGATTTCCATTTTTATAAATGCATGTTACCTATTCACATCACCTTAATTCATGTAGTTTTATTTGTATATTGATGAGAGGTTAACTATTTTGTGTAAATTGACTAATGAAAATGACAAGGAGGCTATTTTAGGATAACTCAACTTGTTGGGATGTTTCTACTCACTTCTTCTTAGGCAATGTAATATTTTTTCTATGATATTTTGTACTCCTGACACTCTAGGACATGTTATGTTGTTGCGATGCTAATACTCTATTTTATGATACTCTGTTTTCTTGATGACATTACCAGGAGTCAACATGGGATATTTTTCTCGGTCAAGTCAACCAAGACTATTGTGCCAGCAAGGATCAGACCACCCTTTGACAATACAACCAACTCAACTGTGATAGTTACGATTCCCCATTTTGGCTTCTCACTAAATGAAGATGTTGTTACAAAATTTTATTTCTTTTAAACAATTAGCCTTAATATGTTTAATGAGATTCTTAGTTTGGACAACTTGAGAATCCAAAGATTCTCATGGTTGAATTTGGTATTGAAATTAAAAATGATATAAATATATAAAGATAGAAGCCCTCTATGTCATGCGGGGGGTGGCACCACTGTCTTTTAGAGAACTGTGCAATTATAAATTTCTAAGTTAATACAAATATTTCATGGGTTCATGGATCAATTGTGGTTTTTTGTGTTAGCTTGCGAGCTATGAAACACTAGCTCCCTACTAAGGAGGAAGGGCCCTCCTCTTTAGTAGCGATCATGTGTTAGAAAGGTAGTGTAGAAATGTGTCTTATTTCTCTCATGCATGTTTGACATTGTTTAATTGTCACTGTTACAAACTCTTATTGATGTGTTGCAGTTACTGACTATTAATTAGTTTGCAAAGTACTTGACACTGATTACTTGTATGACAACATAAATCATGGATCAATCCCTTTTTTAATAACGTGTCATTTTTATTTAGTTGCTTTTACAATTTTTTGAGTTATTGTTAAAATAGAGTGTTAGACATATTGTTATTACACCTGTTATAGTATGTTACATAGCCAATGATTTGATGATTACAATGTGTTTGTTGATTGTGTGATTGCATTTGAATGGTTTACGTAGTTTCTTTCCAAGAGTATTATTTTCCTTTTCTACAAGTGTGATATTGAATGATTGAGTGATGTTTATTCTACAAGAATGATTTCAATTTCATAGTTGTGTGCAGGGTGATTGAAATTCTTGAGGATTTGATAGTGATGATTTTAGTGTGAAAAAAGTGAGGATTTACAACAACATGTGTTTTGATTGAATTCCATGAACTTAGAAAGAGATTTTGGTATTTATTAATGTTAGTTATTGATTGATACCTACATATATTTTGCATAATAACCTTGAAATAAAAATACCTACCCTAGTTGAAAATTTAGTATGTGCAATTATGTTTTTCTAATTAAAGAACAATTAATTCACCCAAAACATAGTAGGGTCCACCCCCAAGCGACATTACTTCTGCCATGGTCACCCTAAGCCAGGTCATCACAAATTCATGTTCTCAACCATCTCTCTACTTCAATCTCAATTGGAAAACACTGAGGTCCAAGTTCTGAGATTCAAGGTCCGAGATAAGAGTCCATCCCAAGTCACGTCACCCCAAGCCACGTCACCCCAAGCCACGTCATCTTGACATCATATTCTCAACCTTTTCTATTCTCCAACCTCCAAAGGAATACACTGAGGTATGAAGTTTAGGACTCAATGGGTGAGGAGAATGTTTTGGTACCCAAGGTTCCACATGCCTCCTGTTCGCGCCTTTGGTGATTGCCCCATTGGCTTCAAACCTTCCTCATAAGGCTTACCCTAATTAAAAAATGCCGAGGTTTGAGAATCGTTAGACGAGGGAGACATTTTGGTACTCAAGATTCGACATACCTCCTCATTGTGTGTTTCACTATGGGCCTGTCGACATCAAGCCTTCCTCACCTAATTCCTTTAGTGGTATAGTGGCATGATGGCTAGGGATCCCAATAAGCCAAAATGGTAAAACACCAAAATTTGGTGGTTTATGGGATGCGGGTGAAAATGCCAAAATTATGAGTATGAATAGAAAAAGGAGGAACTACCCATAAATCCAAAAGGAACCACTCCTAAAATAGAGGGGAAGAGGCCCCAAGTACCAATTTTACATAATTTTCAATGTTGTACATGGAGTATTGCACCAATTGATCCAATTTTGTTAGCCTCTTGTATAGGTTGTTTAAATGCATTCAGGGAGATGTGAACTACTATTTTTTAAATCATTCATATATATATATATATATATATATATATATATATATATATATATATATATATATATATATATATATATATATATATATATATATATATATATATATGTATGTATATGTATATGTATATATGTATGATGTTGGACAACATAGTCCAAGCTTCCAGAGGACACCTACACGTTTTGGTATATCATAGTACTACATAGCTCAGTCTAGTTAATTTAATACAAATATAACAATATGTTGTAGCAGCTATAACCACCCTCCACAATTTTGCCTAAGCTTCGTTTTGGAGCCACCTTACTAAATTCTCAGTAGCTTATCTTACACTGCCCAGGTTCTTGTGCTTGAATTTAGTTTTATCTTTTGATTTACAACTTGTGTTTGCTTACTTGGTTTTCTATCTAGCCATAAGCTGACCTCTGAGTTGGTTGAAATCTGGCTCTAGCACTGCCTTGACGATCTACGCAATCTTAGAGGGCAACCAACCTTGCTCTCAGGAAATGGACATTTCAACCTAGCAGTGAGCTTCGGCTCTAGAATTGTGCAGAACTAGATGACAACTTGTCTTCAGCTGGGAAACTACGCAGACCATGAGAGGTAGTCAGAGCCACTCAGCACAGGAATTGCACAAAAGCATTTCCTCAGCAGCTGCCCGATGCATGTGCCGGTGAGTTGCCCAGTTCTCCCTAGAACTGCGCAATTTCTCCATGCATGCATGGAAACCTTTCCCAAAAAATAAAAAAAAGTTAAAAAGCATCCCTAAAAAATAGGGATCTATTTTTAGCAGTCAGAGTTACACTTGAGTTATTTTTGGAAACTACCGCCATGTGTTGCTTTTTCCTATATTTTTGGCCTTCACATCATAAACCCTAAATCGATCAAATCTATTTAATGGGCACCACCAAAGTTCATTTTCACATTCAATCTTGTATTTATAACATTCCTGAGGAGATCTAGGAACCTTCAGCATAGTCGACACAACTTTTTCAGGTAAGTCTTGCTTTTCTATTCTTTTGCTACTTTTTCTATCAATTTTGTTTCTTTGGCTTGTGAAAGTGTTGTTTTGCCTGTTATTGAACAAATGTTGGCGTTTTGATTTGTTTTATATTTTAAAAGTGTTTCTTTAAGTTTTCCTTTGCCTTTCTTAAGTGTCGCATGCAAAACCCAGTTTTTGCACTAACAATTGTCATTGTGGTGACTCTCTCCATAAGCTTCGTTGTTCTTTTGTGTAACTGATTCCTGCATGTGTTTTGATTGCATGCATCACCATTCAATCATATTTTCACCAACCATCACTCACACATTTAGATCTTCTCGTTTTCATGTTTACCTTGTGCAGATCTGTGCTGCCTTGGCCCAGATCTAGCTCTTCCTGATAGGCACTGCGCATTTCTAGATCTCAAGGCTCTGCCTTAGCTTCAGGAATTGCGTAGAGGATTCCAGTGACTAGATCCAACTGCGCACTATGCAGTTTCAGGAGCCAGTCCCAGAGTCTTTCCCATTGGGATTGCACATGTGCAGTCCCATCCAACATCAAAGCCAGAATAAACTACACATTGCATAGTTCTAGTCATCAGTAAGCCACACTGGATTGTGCATTGCGCAGTTCCAGTCATCATCACCTCCGACTGGTAGCTGGGAATGCACAATGTGCAGATCTAGCTGACAGTCCCTCACCTTTGAAACACATAATTGTGAAATCTTTCCCAATAGTTGCCCAGTTTGTTGCATGATCTACCCTTGATCTAGGTGGATCTTTAGATACAATGGCATGGAAAAACTCAGAAATCAAAGTGATTGGAATGAAGTCAACTTAGGATCAGAGCATAGATCTCATCATCCTGATTCCAATGGCGTGAATGACACTTGATTCCGAGTCCAGATGATGAAGTTATCACACAGGGAAGGTTGCTTTGATCCTTAAGGAAATGAGGATTTTTCCTTTGAAAAATGGATTTAAGCCTTAAAGGCCAAATCGCAATCGGAGGTCTTGTGGAGGCGGACTTAAGAGAGGTGTAGTGGAACCTCGATCGCCGATCTCCAACTAAATCGGATTGGTGGATTAGCGGGCAAATGGATCGGAGGCCATATATATATATATATATATATATATATATATATATATATATCGGCGAACAGGTAGAGCGATCGACAATTAAACAATTGACAGGATCGTTATTATGACACCAGAGTGATCTATGAGTGGGACATCGACACGATTCTCCGATGTTGATATCGGTGATCAGCAGTTGGCAGTTCCCCAGTTACAGGACCTTAGGGACAGTGATACGCCGATTTGCGACCTCGGGTTGGACCCGATATGGAATATATGCCCTATTTCACTAGTTTTGAAGTCCGGGTAAATGGTTTTGGGGCATATTTTTAAACTTTATTGGGATTTTAAGGCCTTATCACCTCAATGATAAAAATGTAATTTTAAGAGGTAGTTACGCTCACCGATCCTTCCACAACACTAGCCTCCATTGTTAACTAGACAACCTCGATTTAAAGGGGATTCTATCCGAAAAACCCATTATAAAACCCGATCGATGGAAAGAGTGGGGGGGAAACATTTTTGTTGCAGCACGTTGTTTCATTGGCAGGAGGCCGAGAGAGCATCTTTGTCTATATTTAGATAGTTTTAAATGACTCCAGCCCCTTTCATTGGTGCAGACGCATTGGTGTTGTTTACCTCTCCATCATCAGGCGTCCATTTCACAGCCATCTTGAAGATTGGAGGTATAAGCCTCTTGTGGACAATTGATGATTTTAATACTCTTTTCTTTCATGCCATTTAATAAGAAAGGCAGCCCCATTGTTGAGCTGGGTCTGGAGGCGTAGTTTGAATTGGACGAACTCTGTTATCAAGCCTTGGTGTCTTCTTTTGTGCCTTTTATGTGTTTACTTCTTCTTTTCTTATGTGCACATTTCTATGTTAAGTTGCAATTTTTCATTTGATTCTTTTCTATACATCTATAAGCGAAAACATCCTGGATGGTATAAGCCTCTTGTGGACAGTTGATGATTGTAATACTCTTTTCTTTCATGCCATTTAATAAGAAAGGCCTCCTCATTGTTGAGTTGGGCCTGAAGACATAGTTCGAATTGGACGAACTCCGTTATCAAGCCTTGGTGTCTTCTTTTGTGCCTTTTATGTGTTTACTTCTTCTTTTCTTATGTGCACATTTCTGTGTTAAGTTGCAATTTTGCATGTGATTCTTTTCTATACATATAAGTGAAAACATCCTGGATCAAGTGGTATCAGGGTAGGGATTTTTAGATGTGAATTATTTGCATGCTAACAAGAGGCATGCTTCAAAGAGGCGAAGGGGAACTAGAACCTTTGGATCCAGAAGCAGGGTGTGCACCTCGAAGGAGAAACATGGCAGAAGATGAAGCTCATATTGAAGAGGAGCATAATTTCAGAAAGACTTTCTATTCAATGGCAGAGAACATTAGTCAGCTGGTTTTAAGACTGGAGAAAGCAGAGGAGAGAAATCCATAAGGACAAGGTTCAACACATGGGAATGGTGGAGAAGAACCCCCTCCTTCTCCTTCTGGTAGTGAAGGCTCTCCTTCCTCTCACCACCATAATTAGAGAAATCCAAAGGATGCATCTAAGAAACCTTTTTTTAAATTAGATGTTAAATTTGATATTCCTGTGTTTAATGGTGAAAGTAACGTAGAGAAGCTTAATAATTGGATTAGGCAGATTGAGGTTTACTGTAGGATTCAACAAATCGTAGAGGATGAGGCGAAAATCCAGCTGGCCTCTCTACAGCTGGGCAGCACAGCTCTCGTTTGGTGGGAGAGCAAATTGCAGAGCAGTAAAAATGTGGGTAAGCTCTTTTCCTCATGGTATGATTTCACTTCTACATTAAAGGAACAGTTTTATCCCTTAGGATACAAACAGAAAGCTTTGATGAATTGGCAATATTTAAGGCAAGGCAAAGGGCAGGATGTTCAGAGTTTTACAAAAGAGTTTAGGAAGAAAGCACTAAATTTGGGTATTGTACTTGATGCACCTGAAGTTGTAACTAGGTATATTGGCTCACTGCATAGTTATTTTAGGCATTCATTGTTATTGTTTGAACCAACCACTATTGATTCAGCCAGCGTGAAAGCAATTCATATTGAGAACAGGGGCAAGAATGAAAGAGACGATCAGTCCAGAAAGCTATCGTTCAAACCTCCCAATGACAAATACAAAACAAAATGGAAAGGGAAGGAGAAGAAAATAGCATCAACCAAAGAAGGAGAGAAACCTTATTGCAATCACTACAAAAAGGAAGACCACGATGACGATCATTGTTGGAAGTAGCATCCAGAAAAGCATCCAAAGAAGTATGGAGGAAAAGGGAAGCAAAGAACTGTGGTAGCGGCACAACAAGACCTTGGATCAGATTTGGGAGATGAAGCGCTGGTCACAACAATAGGAAAAAAAGGTACCCTTACACCTCCTGTTGATTCTAAATCGCATAAAAGTAACATTTCTATAGATGAGTCCCTTTCGAATGATAGAAAAAGAATTGAATTATTTCATATCAGGGTTGTAGTAAATCACACCAAAGTAGAAACTCTGTTTGATACTGGGTCCCAAACAAACTTAATTGCAGAATCCTTGGTAAAGAAGCTTGGCTTAGAGACAAAACCACACCCAAAACCTTACCCGCTGGGATGGATACATGATAAAGCGAAATTGAATGTAACCCAGCAGTGCAAGGTCAAATTTGTGATTGCGTCTAAGCTGGTAGATGAAGTAGAAATGGATGTAATACCACTGGATATCTGTGGCATGGTATTAGGGAGCCCATACCTGTATGACAGAAAAGTAGTCTTTTTCCGCCATGAGAATAAATATCACATCACCAAGGATGGGGTAGAATACATAGTGCGGGCTCATCAAAATAAGATTAATGCCAGCCTCGTAAGCGCTGGGCAAATGAAAAGACTAGTGAATTCTAGTAAAACATGCATGCTTATGGTTGTAAGGGAGAAAGAGGCCAAATTCACTAATGCATTCCAGGGCTGCGATGGGAAGCATAAACAAGAATTAATGGAATTGATTTTTGATTATAATGAACTGTTTCAGGAGCCGAAGGGACTACCTCCGAAGAGGGAAATCCAACACGAAATCCATCTATTGCATGACGCCCCTTTGCCAAATATCGGCATGTACAAGATGTTGGCGATTGAGATGGAGGAAATCAAGAGGCAAGTGCAGGAATTACTGGACCAAGGCATCATCAGGCTGAGCTCCTCTCCATGTGGTTCACCGATTGTTCTAGTGCCAAAGAAAGATGGCAACTGGAGGATGTGCATGGACTACCGCGTGCTCAACAAGATATCGGTGAAAAATCGCTATCCCCTCCCACGCATAGATGATTTATTAGACCAATTAAAAAGTGTTGTATATTTCACAAAGTTGGATTTGCATAGTGGCTATCACCAGGTCAGAATTGCGGAGCAGGATGTGTGGAAAACCGCTTTCAAGACCAAGCAGGGGCTGTTCGAATGGATGGTGATGCCATTCGGGCTTTGCAATGCTCCAGCCACCTTTATGCGGGTTATGAATGATATATTTTAGCCTTTCATTAATGAGTTTTTTCTTGTGTATTTAGATGATATACTAGTTTTTAGCAAGAGTTGGTTTGAACATGTCAGTCATGTAAAGAAAGTGCTTGATGTGCTGAAGAAAGAAAAACTCTTTGTAAAATTGTTAAAGTGTGAATTCGAGAAAACCTCTTTGGGTTACCTAGGTCATATTGTTGGTCATAGTTAGTTAAAAATTGATCCCTCTAATGTTGAAGCAATTGTAAATTGGCCTAAGCCTACTAGTGTAACCGAGGTCCGCAACTTTTTAGGTGCAGTCTAGTATTGGAGGAGATTTATTGCTAATTTCTCTATTATTGCAGCACCTTTGCACACCTTGACAAGTGTGAAATAGGTCTTCCAATGGGGAGGAAGACAACAGAAGTCCTTTGAAACATTGAAGGAAAAAATTAGCACCGTGCCAGTCTTAGCCTTACCTGATCTCCAACAGCCATTTGAGATCAAAACTAATGCCAACAGTTATGCCATGGGAGCTGTATTGATGCAGCAAAAGAAGCCAATTTGTTACCATTTTGAGAAGTTTTCTCAAGCTGTGATAAACTATCCCACCTATGACAAGGAGCTTTATGCCTTGGTGCAGAGTGTGAAAAATTGGAAACACTACCACATCGGCAAGGAGACTTTCATCCATATAGATCATCAGCCCTTGCAGTACCTTTAGTCACAAACCAAGTTGCAGCAATCTCGTCATTTCAAGTGGATTGCCTTTCTTCAACAGTTTCATAATGCTTTGTTATATTTTGAGAGTTAAGTTGAACAATATGCTAACGATGATGACTTTAAGGAGGTTTATGCAAAATTAACCCATGGTTCACAGGTGGACAACTATCACTTGCAGGGGAAATTGTTGTATCACCTTTGTAAATTGTGTATTCCCACAGGAGAAAGAGTACATGTAATTCGAGAGTCTCACACCTCTCTTGTGTCTGGACACTTTGGTTTTGAAAAGACTTTATGTCATGTACAAAGCTTTTGTTTTTGGCCTCATATGAAAAACATTGTGACTCGCTATGTAAAGGGTTGTGTGATGTGTTCTGTTTCGAAGCCCTCTAATAGAAAACATGGGCTCTACACACCACTCCCTATTTCGATTCGTCCATGGGAAAGTGTATCAATGGACTTTGTAGGAGGTTTACCTTTGTCTAGGAAGAGTCACGACTATTTGTATGTTGTCGTTGACTGTTTCAGCAAGATGTGTATTCTTATGCCTTGTAAAAAGCAAATTACTACAGAGCAGACTACTTCTCTTTTCTTTCAGCATGTTTGGGTCCACTTTGGATTACCCACATCAATTGTGTCAGATCGGGACTCTCACTTCCTTGGAGAGTTTTGGACTAGCTTGTGGAGGATGATGGACACCAAATTGAAAAGAAGCACGACATTTCACCCGCGGACTGATGGACAGACAGAGGTTGTTAACCGTACCATGGTACACTTATTACAAGGCTATTGTGGGAAACATCCCAAGTTGTGGGATGAACATCTCCCCTATATACATCATTCCTACAACTAAGCAGTGCATTCATCTACGCAGTGTTCACCATTCGAGACATGTTTTGGTCACCTGCCAAAGGCCCCTTTTGATATGGTCTTTGGAAGGGAAGATGGCTATAGTGGACGTAATGATAGGGACAAAGCTCAGTAGTTCATTCAATGAATCCAATTGATTCACCAAGGAGTGCAAGTGTAGTTGGAGAAAATTCAAGCCTGTTACAAGGCTCGACATGATAAACACCAAGTCGACCATCAATTCCAAGTGGGCGACAAGGTGTGGTTCTACATCAGTAAAGACAGTATGAAGGGATAAGGAAAGAAGTCACAGCTAATCTGGTATGGACCATTCACCATATTGGAGAAGATTGGGAACACTGCCTTTCGTCTTGACTTGCTGGTATATATGCAGATGTACTCAATAGTGAATGTGGAGAACCTAAAGCTGTATGAACCACATTTGATCATGGACATTGATGAGGTGGGCATAGTTCCTATAGTCGATGATTTTGCACTAGAATATCTCGATGAGTTTCTCGAAGACATCATCCTTGACCAAATAACCAGGAATTCATGGCAAGGAGATGTAGAATACCTTTGAGTTGGATTCAAGGGAATGCACCCTAGCAAGGCCAGATGGTTGGAGAAAGAGAAAGTGAGGGAACAATTCCCTCACTTGCCAATTGACTAATGAAAATCTTTTGGTGGTCCAAAAGCTCCTCAATGGGGAGGATTGATCTAGATGGATCTTCAGATACAATGGCATGAAAAAACTCATAAATCAAAGTGATTGGAATGAAGCAACTTAGGATCAGAGCATAGATCTTGTCATCCTGATTCCAATGGCGCGAACGACACTTCAATCCAAGTTCGGATGATGAAGTTATCACATAGGGAAGGTTGCTTTGATCCTTAAGAAAATGAGGATTTTTCCTTTGAAAAATGGATTTAAGCCTTAAAGGCCAAATCACAATCAGAGGTCTTGTGGAGGCGGACTTAAGGGAGGTGCAATGGAACCCCGATCATCGATCTCCGACTAAATCGGATCGACGGATCGGTGGGAAAATGGATCGGAGGTCATATATATATATATCCACGAACAGGCAGAGTGATCGGCGATCAAACAATCGACGGGATCGTTATTGGGACACCAGAGCAATCTATGAGCCGGACACCTACGCGATCATCTAACGCTGATATTGGTGTCGACGATCGGCGGTCAGTAGTTCCATGATTAGAGGACCTTAGGGACAACGATATGCCGATTTTTGACCTCAGGTCAGACCCAACATGGAATATATGCTCGATTATGTGTCTTCTCTGTCTCCAAGTACAACAATTGTTGAGAATCTCTTCAGCAGTATAGGTAACATGGCTTCCAATAGATCTAGATCAAAGGATATTACAGAGAGCATCACTGGAGATGTAGTTGAACATGTGTCAATGAAATTTCTAGTCTATGTAGATACACAACTGTTCATGGAGAAGAGAAGGACATGAAGATAACATGGAAGGAAATTACGGATATATTTTTAGGAAACTTCAAAGAAGATCTCGAAGATCAACAGGTCTATGTCAACATCCACAAGTCAAGCTTGTATAAGGTTGCATGCAGGTACCCCGGCTTCCCATGCGGGGACATCATTTACTGGATTGTCTCACATACTGATCCCAAGACAATGACATTGAGAAGTGCCAGTAGAACACAACTTTCTACCTTTAGGACAGAAACTATCATTAGATGTATCACTTACCACAATCGGTGAACCACATGGATGCACTTTTCTATACCCCCAACAACAATGTGAACACTAAAGACATCATGAAGCATTGGGTAAAAGAGCCATCGAAGTTTAGGTCGACACCCAATGAGGTCTACAAGACTAAGTCAATGAGGAAGTCCTACCAACTCTTGATCATCTTTTCATGCTTCCTATACAATCAAGGGAGCACAAAGACCTTTCCACAGAATTAGGGGTTGTGTTGTAGCAATTGGTGAATGAAGGAAGGCCATTCAACTGGTTGGATATATTGGCTCTTTAGATGAAAGTGCATGTGACTAATGCCTGGAATCCTCCTAAGGATGAGTAAGTGAGATTCTATACGATTTGCATACCTACTTGATGCAATCTGTGCCCAACATCGGTTTCCTAACATGGGTTGGACATGGACAACATCGGATAATGTTGTGAACATTTATTGCAAATTTCTTTCTGAATGAAACTACTGAGGAGTCATGGCAAGGCTATCTGACCACTTCATCATCCCGATTTACAAGATGAACTTTGAGCAGGATCCACCTTGCATGTCCCAAGAAGTGATACAGGCATTACTTAACATTACAGATTGGTATGCCTCACCCGATGGCACCTTCATCAGAATGTTTGGCAGAGAGAAGCCTCCGCATGTGCCACAAGGTTTTCCATGGATAAGTCAGTCATGCAAGAGATTTCATATCATATCTCCACAGGGTTATCATTAGAACCTTATAGGAGGAAGAAGGTACCATGACCTACTCTTCCTTTGTGGATTGGATTGTACGTGATCCTGAGCTTGAAGCATGTAGATGCTGAGGCCAAGGACTTAGAGAATTTTGAGTTCGACACCAAGGATTTCAATCCATACGATCCCCACTACATATTCAAAAACCATTGTGCAAAGGTGTATTATCCATGGATCCATAGGGCATGCCATTGGGAAGAGGAGGACCCTTGCAGGTATTGTTACAACTCCTCTAAGCTCAATGAATCGGTCATCATGGCCATAGAATGGAAAGCTACTCTACAGGTAGCAGCACCACAGGAAGCAAGAATAACAACAATAATGAGAAGCAAATTGATGTAGGACAAAGGCAAGAGGAATATTTCCGAGAACCTAGAGGCGAGAAGAGCTACAAGTTCAAAGAAGATCCTTTTGTTGAGAAAGTAGCTTCGGAAATGGAGGTGAAGAGGCAACAACTCGTAAGGAGAGTAAAATGAAGGAAGAGAGAGAAGCAAAGGTTGGAGGATGCAGAGAGGAAGTTGCAGGAAATAGAGAAGAAGATGAAAGAAGAGTAGGAGCTAAGAAGGAGAGAGATGGAAGAGAAGAAAAAAATGAAAAAGAAGAAAGGCATGGCATGACGACAAAACAAACTACATATACAGGTTTAGGAGTCAAAGTAGCCAGCAGATGAAGAGGAGGGCGAGAAGGTGCAGGTTAGGGAACTTTATCAACATATTGAGCAAATGGTTGAAGCAATGGACATGTAGTTGGAATAGGAGCCACAAGACCAAGATACTGACCTCATGCCAAGAACATATGAGGTCACCCCTTAGCCTTCACCAACTCCAGAATCAGAACCAGTCCCGAGTGAGAAAGGAGTGGATGTTTTCCTTGATGATGATCTGGTGATGGATGTGTACAATCTATCATTTGATTAGTCATAACAAAGGATTGTACAGGCACGGAGAAAGCATCTCCCGAATGAGCATGCATTACCTGCACATATGGAGGAAAGGGTGATTGTGTTAGATGTTAGAAGACATCTAGTTGCCATGGCTAATGCTTCTAAGGCTTATGCAGAAACCACGAGTTCAATTGTAAAGTTCTTGCTAGCAGAGAATGATTTGATGGCAAAGGACTTTCATGAGGCTGGGTAAAGGGAAGAACAATCCGTAGGATCCACTATGGCAGAGATGAGAAAAGTGATATTTGCTGAAGTATCGACTCTTGAGACCACTAGGCAGAAATTGTATGATAGGTTTGTCACCATGCACAAGGAATTTTTCCATCTATATGGTTTTCAGTAGCAGTGAATGAAGATTTCCCAAACTCTCAAAGACATCCACACTGCTATTACGCATGTACAGGAATGGACAATGAGGTATAAGGGAGCCTCACTTTACTTGTATAAGACAATGAATACACAAACATAGCTAGACAAAGCATATATTCAGATGTTGATCCAGAACTATGAGTAGCTCCCTCCGCTCATCACTAGCATTGAGGCTTCCTATGTATGGTTGTTCAAGAGTCTGGATGTCATAGTAAGGAAACACAGGATCCCTTCAATCGGATCCCTCACTAAAGCCATTAAGAAGAACCAAGTCCTGTTGGGGCTCGATAGGTACATGGAGCAGTTGATGAGAGAGGCCACTAGAGAAGACTTGAAGTTAAGCACAGAAAACATGCAAAAGTACATCAGTGGTCCAGCCACACTTAGGAAAATGCTACACATGCTTCAAGATGAGTTGGAAAAAGGTTCCAGAACCATATACCCGGAAGCCACTGAGGCAAGAGTCTTTTTCCATAAAGACAACACTAAAAAATATGGGGACACCATAACGCAGTACCAAACTTGGTATCAGTTCGTCACCGAAGACCATCAAGAGGATGTTGCAAAGTTGGTATTTCCCCAAGCTTTCAAGTGATGGTGTTTGTCTTGTTAGGCTGACTCAAGCATATTTTTTCCCACATGGGTATATGTGGAAATTGTATTAATATTTGTAAATATATTGTAAGTGAAATTCCAAGTGTCATTAGTGGAATGTGAACAATCACTATGTAATGTAAAGAGTTATTTGTAAAGGATTTGAAGGCTCATGAGGGTGGTCAAAGAGTCAAAGGGGAATATCAAGGGTCACCCCACCCTTTGTTATATATAAAACCTCATAACTCATAGTACGGGATTTTTGGAGCCAAACTTTTGGCTAGGCATTGCTTAGAAAAGGCTTGGCGATTATTGTGACAAGCCTCGACTTCTCTATAGTGTAGAGTGAGTACACTTCTTTGGAGGAGTTGACGATGTTGACTATAATGTTCCACTATTGGGGCTAGTAGCTATCAATGGTGTATGCATGGATGGAAATTTCACTTAATAATATAACTGAGCCAACACATTTTCATGCATATGTTGTTATTGTAGTTGGACTATTTTGGTTTCTTTAGTAATGTATGTTGTTTAACTTATGAATTTGTGTATGAACTATTTTGTATGCAATTGTATGAATCTTTTTGAAGACGTGTTGTTGTATTAACCCATCACTTTGTATTGTGGACTATTCAGCCTCCATCATGATTTCATTATGCTCGTGTGTTCCTTTTAGGCTACATACTATTACAGGCTTCTAGGGGACACACTTCATTTTCCCCTCAGTGTGTCAGAACCCACAAGTATCTCACTTGACTCACTGTAAGGTCACACACTTTCTTATAACCAAAGCTATCATACTTACCTTTGCACGCTACCGTGGTCAAGGCACCACATTACCACCCACTGCTAGGACTCCTACTCCAAACAGTCTCAGGTCTATTTGGGACTTCTTACTGGGGAGATCCCCTTGACATGTTGGTGGGTCTAGCACCGTCAACACTATACAAGGAATATTTCCATTTGTTAAATTCATATCATATAAGATATCATGCAATTCATGAGCATAATGATATTATTCACCATCTTATCATTCATTAACATTCAGGAATATACAAGAGTTCATTTTGCAAACAAGATGTTCATGAAACATCACATATTATAACTCAACATATTAGTGCATTTGACTTATTTGAGTATGTAAATATGGCTAGCAACCAAAGGAGGTACTTTTACTCTCCACCCAACCATAGGCCAACTAATGTTGGGTGTGGAGCCTGATTATCTTCTATATTCAAAGGTATCGCCACATTGGACCCTAGTTCGAAATGGGGGCGGCAACGCCGCCCGTAAAATATTCGCTGCAGGGGGGGTCCAGGGGGGGCGGCTGCGACCTTTGGGAGCCCCCCCCCCCCTGGCGGGGGGTTTCGGGGGCAGCACCCTCGAAGCTAAAAACAACTATAAAATTGCCTTGTAAAAGTATAGTAATTTCTAGTCAATCTGGGCCGTTCATTAGGCGGATGATCTGAAGGTAGAACTTATGTTTAGTTTAGGGTTTTTTGCCCTAGAAGGCAACCCCTCTCTTTGTATGAGGGCATTGTATTTGAGGCTGTGTGATAGATGTGTATTCTGTGAGCGGGAAATAGAGAGGTGAGACTGTGAGAGAAAACAGAGGATATTACAACGGATCTACTGTAGGTTGTGTCTCTTTATTTTGCTGGATAATAGAAAGGAAGGACTGGCTGTTCAGGGTGGACGTAGCCCAAACTGGGTGAACCACATATATCTGTGTCTCTCTTGTTTTATGCGCTTTCTGTGTTTATATTTCTGCAATATTTTATGTGTTCCATTTCTCCATAATATATAATTTTCTAACAACTGGTATCAGAGCCGAAGGTCTATTTGGCTGATAAACTCACAGGAAAGAAGGGTTCCTGGTTCGAGTGGGAGAAATGGCGGAAGATGGTAAGTTTAGGGTCGAGAAATTTAACGGCCAAAACTTCTCGCTGTGGAAGATGCAGATGGAAGATTATCTGTATCAGAAAGATCTATACCTACCATTGGGCGGAAAATCAAAGATGCCGATGGGTATGATAGATGAAGAATGGAACCTTCTCAATAGAAAGGCACTCGGAACAATACGGCTGTGCCTTGCTACGTCAGTCACCTTCAACATTTCGAAGGAAACTACAACAGAGGGTTTGATTCAGACGTTGTCGAAACTATATGAAAAACCCTCGGCCTCAAACAAGGTATTTCTTATGAAACGGTTATTTAATATGAAGATGTCGGAAGGTGGATCTATTGCAGACCATTTAAATGATTTTAATACAGTTACAAGTCAGTTAAGTTCTGTAGGGGTAAACTTTGATGATGAAGTTAGAGCTCTGTTATTCTTGTGCTCATTACCAGAAAGTTGGAATGGTTTGGTAATGGCCATTAGTAACTCCGTTTCTGGATCTAGTACTTTAAAGTTTGATGATGTTGTCGGTGCTATCCTTAGTGAGGAAATGCGACGGAAAAGCTCCGGTGAGACATCGAGAAATGCTTTGAGTGTAGAGTCTAGAGGAAGAAAAATGGAAAGAGGAAAGAGCTCAGGATATCGCAGTAAATCAAGGAAAGGCAGATCCAAGTCCAGATTGGGGATAGTGTGCTCGAAATGTGGAAAGAAAGGACACCTAAAGAAAGACTGTAGATCTCGGAAGGGAAAAGAAGGAGATGCACAGCAAGAAAACAATCATGAAGCAAATGTGACAGGTGAGGTGTTACAAGATGCTCTGATTCTTTCTTTCGAAAATATTACTGATTCCTGGGTGGTAGATTCAGGGGCTTCATTCCATGCCACACCTGATAAGAAATACTTTCATGACTATGTTCAAGGAGATTTTGGACAAGTTCGTCTGGGTGATGATAAACCCTGTAAAATCGTTGGAATGGGTAAGGTTCTTGTAAAACAGCAGAATGGAAACCAATGGCTATTAAGGGAGGTAAGTCATGTTCCAGATCTAAAGAAAAATCTGATTTCAACAGGGTAGTTAGGCGGTGAAGGTTGTGTGACAACTTTCACAGATAAAGCTTGGAAGGTCACGAAAGGAGCCTTGGTAATAGCAAAAGGCGAAAAGGTTGGTACATTGTATTTATGCAATGGTATTTCTAACTCTGTTAATGCTTTAACTTCCAAAGGAGCAGATGCAACATTATGGCATCATAGGCTCGGACACATGAGTGAAAAGGGGATGAAGATTCTTCACTCAACGAATTTGTTGCCGGGTTTGAAGAATGTTGATTTGGACTTCTGTGAGAATTGCATTTATGGAAAACAGAAGAGAGTCAGATTTCTCAGAGTTGGGAAAGAAAAGAAGAATGAAAAATTAGAGCTTGTGCATACAGATGTATGGGGACCTGCTCAGGTATCATCTCTTGGTGGCTCTCGTTATTATGTTACTTTTATTGATGATGCAACTAGAAAAACTTGGATTTATTGTATTGAGAATAAATCTGATGTATTTGATACTTTTGAGAAATGGAAAGCTTTGGTTGAGATTGAGACAGGAAAGAAATTGAAGTGTCTTAGATCAGACAATGGAGGTGAATATTGCAGCAAAGAGTTTGATAGGTACTGTTCAGAGCATGGAATTCGCAGAGAGAAGACAGTTCCAAGAACACCACAAGAAAATGGTGTGTCAGAAAGGATGAACAGAACAATCATGGAGCGTGCAAGGTGCATGAGATTGCATGCAGGATTGCCTTTACAGTTTTGGGCAGATGCTGTAGATACTGATATTTATCTAATAAACAGAGGGCCTTCAAGTTCCTTGGATGGTGGTGTTCCAGAGGAAGCATGGACAGGTAAAAAGGTAAACTACTCTATTTTAAAGCCTTTTGGTTGTGAGGCCTTTGTCCATATTGATAAAGAAAATAGAACAAAGCTTGAGGCAAAGTCAAAGAAATGTACCTTTATTGGATATGGTGTTAATGATTTTGGTTATCGCTTATATGATTACGAAAATCACAAAATCATTAGGAGCAGAGATGTAATATTCAATGAAAAGGTCTTGTATAAGAATCAGTTGCAGGAAAAGAAATAGGAAAAGGAAAACAAGGAATATGTAGTTCTTGATGAAATCACTGAAAAAGTAAAGGTGCCTGAAAATAATAATAATCAACAACCACAACAATAGAAACCACCAAAACAACAACAGGCACCCCAAACACCTAAAAGTGGTGTTAGAAGATCTACCAGGATAAGTAGACCCCCTGAACGATACTCTCCTTCATTATATTATTTATTATTGACTGATTCTAGTGAACCCGAATGTTATGAAGAAGAAATGCAGGTTGAAAGCAAGAAGAAGTGGGAGGTAGCCATGGAAGAAGAGATGGACTCCTTAATGCATAACCAGACTTGGGATTTAGTCAGGTTGCCTGTAGGAAAAACTACATTGAAGAATAAATGGGTTTACAGGCTGAAGGAAGAAGATGGAGGAAAATAGAGGTATAAAGCTAGACTTGTGGTGAAGGGGTTTGCACAGAAGAAAGGTATTGATTTTGATGAAATATTTTCTCCTGCTATTAAAATGACTTCAATCAGAACTATTTTAAGTCTTGTAGCAACTGAAGATTTGCATCTTGAGCAGTTAGATGTAAAGACAGCCTTTATCCATGGGGATTAGGAGGAAGAGATATATATATGTAGCAGCCACAAGGATATGAGGTGAAAGGGAAGGAGAAATTAGTGTGCAGGTTGAAGAAGAGCTTGTATGGCTTAAAACGGGCTCCAAGGCAGTGGTATCTAAAATTTGACAAGTTTATGTTTGAACAAGGTTATACTAGATGTCACTCTGATCATTGTGTTTATTTGAAAAAGCAAAATGATGGTAGCTATATTATATTATTATTGTATGTAGATGACATGCTTGTTGCAGGATCTAACATGCAGGAAATAAATGTGCTCAAAAGAAAATTGGCAAATTCATTTGCAATGAAGGATTTGGGAGCTGCCAAACAAATCCTTGGTATGAGAATAACTAGAGACAGGAAAAATCGTAAATTAACATTGTCTCAGAATGAGTACATACAAAAGGTGTTGAAAAGATTTAACATGCACAATGAAAAACCAGTTAGTACACCTTTTGCTAGCCATTTCAAACTTAGCAAGGAAATGTGCCCAAAGACCCAAGAAGACATGGATTATATGTCTAAAGTTCCATATGCATTAGCAGTTGGAAGCTTAATGTATGCAATGGTCTGCACAAGGCCCGATATTGCACATGCAGTGGGAGTTGTAAGCAGGTACATGAACAATCCAGGAAAGGAACATTGGATGGCAGTGAAATGGATTCTCAGATATTTGAAAGGTACCACAAATCAAGCATTATGCTTTGGTGGTTCAAACATCTCCCTACAAGGATATGTTGATGCAGATATGGCAGGTGACAGAGATAACAGGAGGAGCACTACAGGATATGTATTTACTGTTGGAGGAACATCTATCAGTTGGGTTTCAAAAATCCAAAGTGTTGTTGCACTTTCAACAACAGAAGCAAAGTATGTTGCTGCTACAGAGGCTAGTAAAGAAATGATTTGGTTACAAAGGTTTATGGGTCAATTAGGTAAGGAGCATGATACGAGCACGTTATACAGTGATAGCCAAAGTGCCATTCATCTTGCAAAGAACTCAGCATTTCATTCCAGGACTAAACACATACAGCTCAAGTACCATTTCATACGATCAGTGTTGGAAGATGGAGAGTTGAAGCTGGAAAAGATACACACTAGCCAGAATCCTGTAGATATGCTAACAAAAGTTGTAACCAGGGAGAAACTGAGAATATGCTCAGTTTCAATTGGTCTTCAAGGATGACGATGAAGATGAGAAACAGCCAGGTCCAAAGAGGAGTCATTGTCCAGCAAATGGAGCAGTGGTGGAGTTGCTACAATCAGTCTCCAAGTGGGAGATTGTTGGGTGTGGAGATTGATTATCTTCTATATTCAAAGGTATCGCCACATTGGACCCCAGTTCGAAATGGGGGCGGCAACGCCACCCGTAAAATATTCGCTGCAGGGGGGGTCCAGGGGGGGTCCGCTGCGACCTTTGGGAGCCCCCCCCTGGCGGGGGGTTTCAGGGGTAGCGCCCTCGAAGCTAAAAACAGTTATAAAATTGCCTTGTAAAAGTATAGTAATTTCTAGTCAATTTGGGCCATTCATTAGGCAGATGATCTAACGGTAGAACTTATGTTTAGTTTAGGGTTTTTTCCCTAGAAGGCAACCCCTCTCTTTGTATGAGGGCATTGTATTTGAGGCTGTGTGATAGATGTGTATTCTGTGAGCGGGAAATAGAGAGGTGAGACTGTGAGAGAAAACAGAGGATATTACAGCGGATCTGCTGTAGGTTGTGTCTCTTCATTTTGCTGGATAATAGAAAGGAAGGACTGGCTGTTCGGGTTGGACGTAGCCCAAACTGGGTGAACCACGTATATCTGTGTCTCTCTTGTTTTATGTGCTTTATGTGTTTATATTTCTGCAATATTTTATGTGTTCCATTTCTCCATAATATATAATTTTCTAACAACTAAAACACAAATTTCTTGCAGTCGAACACCCACGAGCTAGATCCAAAGTCTGTGGGGGTGCTTACTCTAGGAAAATTCACACCAAGGCTTAATAGAAACTCAAGAGATGGAGTCCACTATCCTATTTCTTTTTCAATTTCCCTCTGGTAGTAAGCACCGTAGTGAATCACTTACTCCTCTAAGTTCAATCATAGGGCTTCACCTATTGTCCAGATGGGGATTTCTCAGTCCAAGAGGTTGAATCCATTGTCCAAGTGATCTCTCAAATGTATTTTCATATCAAGCACTAAAAGGGTCTGCAATCCACTATCCAAGTGGTTAAAAACTCTCCAATAAGCACCATAGTGACTTAGATTTCCATGTCTAGGTGGTTAATAGTTATACAACATGCACCAGAGTGAATGAGTCATCCAATAAGCCACCCACTGACTAATCAGGCTTGGACACACATAGTAAAATGGTCTCAAAAACATCAATAGAGGGAGTAAAACCCCAATTTCAGAGTATAAGGATTAATGAAAACTCCAACATTTATCCATGCACTCCATTCCCAACATCCAAGGAATTCTCTCTCTCCAGTTACGTTCTCCTTGCACCAACATTTGTTTTAGCTGTTACTCTTCATGTTTTTAATTTTTCCCTCTTTTTTCTCTTTATTTTGTTGCTTTCACCTTCTTCCTTATGCTGCCTTCATTACATATCTTCTTGTACCTGAGAGAGTGCATACATCTTTATTCAACCTTGCTAAGGAAAACAAAACTATGGGCACTCACCCCTTATCAAATTACATCTCTTGCTATCTACTAGGTGGTGGTTCGGTTAGCTGTACAATCTCCTCCATTTTCGTGGTTGGGCTCGTCTTCCACTTCTCCACTCTCCCTCAGAATTTTATCCATGTGTCCCTCCATTTAGGTCAAAATTATACCTTTTTTATAAATTTAATTATTTTCAAGAACATAATCAAACATAAAAAATTAGGGATAAAAAGACGAGACTATTACAAACCCCATCCCCTTAATAGAGCTTCATTATTGATTTTTTTAAACTAGAAAGAAAAGAAACAAATTTGAGCTTTATAATCACAACTCTTACATCTACTTAGTCGTTAAATAAAAAATAGGTATAATACCCTCATATTTTTAGCATGTTTCCAGGTTGCTTCATCTAGTCAAAATTGCTTCCATTTCACTTTGACCTACTCTATTACTTGATTCAAGAGTATGATCTCTCTCCAGTCCAAGATGCACAATGGTTCTAGTTGGAATTATCCCTCAAATGATACATGTATAATAGACCAATAAGTTACATGATTAGTGTCACATGCATACTTTTTAAGAAAAGAAATGTGAAATATATCATGTGCATTCATTGTGGGTGTTCAGGCTAGTCTATAAACTACTAGTCCCACTCTTTCCAATATATGAAATGGTCCACAAAATCTAGGTGATAATTTAGCATAAGACCCCATTCTTAGTGATTTTTATCCTAGTATGATATAGAGATGTACATGATCTCCTATTTTGAACTGTCTGTGCATTCTATGCTATTGTGCGTAGCTCTTTTTCCTATCCTGGGCTACTTTCAATTTATTCTTTACATTGGTTACTTCCTGCTCCATTGCTTTTAGCATGTCAGGTCCAAGAACCACTCTATTCACTAGGTCATCCCAACTGACAAGGTATTTCATTTCTTACCATACAATGCCTTGAATGGGCTCATATTTAGTGACTCTTGGTACCCATTATTGTATGTAAATTCAACTCATGGAAATAATTATTTTCATCTCTTTGGATGATGCATGACATACATCCATAACATGTCTTTGAGAATCCTATTTACCCTTTATATTTGACTATCTATCCGAGGATGATATTCTATACTAAAAGTTATTTGGGTTCCAAAACCAACAAACAATTCTTTACAAATATTGGAAGTGAACTTGGCATCCCCATTTGAGATGATTTTATTAAGTATGCATTGAAGTATGAAAATTTCCTTCATGAAAATATGAGCTATGTCCATGGCTTTGTGGGTGGACTTAACCACTATAAAATGAGATATATTACTCAATTTCTCTACTACCTCCAAGATGATCTCATTTTTTTATTTTTTTTTCTTTTGTAATATCATAATGAAGACCATAGATATGACTTCCCATTTCCACTCAAGGATTAGGATTAGGTATCGCAGTTATGCTGGGTGTCTGCATTCTACTTTGACTTGTTGGTATTCCGAGCACCTAGAAATATAATAAAAAACTTCCTTATTAATTCATGGAAAATAATATGATTTATTTGTGGCTATTATTATTTTAGATAGCCAAGATGACCTGAGTAAGGTATTTTATGAAACACATCCATTATGAGCTTCTTCAAGTCATTACTGCTAGGAACACAACACTTGTTTTTGAACAACAACATACCATCATCAACAAGCTTGTATTTCTTGCTCATTGATTCCTTTGTGTATTACTATAGGAATCTCTTCACATTATGGAAATGTTCATCGCATGTCAATGCCTCTTTGATCTTTTCCTTGGTGTCAAAATCACAAGTTCTTATAGCTTCCAAGTGTGCTATTTGTAGACTTTTACTGAGTGCATTTTCTACCCAATTTTCCTTCCCCTTAATATGTTTCATCTAAAAAAAAAATTCACTCATTAAATATATTAACCATTTGAATTTTCTATCATTTGAATTGGGCTAATCAAACAAATATCCCAACCCTTCGTGATATGACATCAATACAAGTCTTCTTCCAAGAAAGTAGTGTCTCCACATATTTAGGGCATGAATAATTAATTCCAACTATCGGTAATGGGTAACATATTACTTTCAATTCTCATTTAATTTTCTTGATTCATAATAGATCTCATGCCTTTCTTGCATAAGTACTCCACCCATTCTTTCCTTACAGGCATCCATGCAGACTAGGAAGTATTTTTCAAGATCTGCTATCATCAAAATAGATGCATGTGTGAGAAATTTCTTGAGCTAATTAAAAAAAATTGTGCACTCTAATGTTCAGTGAAATTTATAACACACCTTAAAGAGAGAAGAGAGAGAGAGGGAGAGAGAGAGAGAAGGGGGGGGGGGGGGGGGGGAGAGGGGGGGGTGGGGGGAGAGAGAGAGAGAGAGAGAGAGAGAGAGAGAGAGCATACCTCCTTATTCCATCTTGCTAAGGAAAAGAAAAATATGGGAACTCCCTCCCTCATCCAATCATATGTCTTGCTATATTTTAGGTGGTGGTTTGATCGACTGTGCTACCCCCTCCATCTTCGAGGGTGATGGTTCCATACTCCACTTCTCTACTCTCCCTTAAAATTGGATTCATGAGTCCCTCTCTTTAGGCTAGCATTCCATTTTTTAAATTTACCTTAATCATTTATACGATTTATCCCAACTAGCGACTTCCACATTGGCTTTCATAGTTATGATCACACATAAGAAATTAGGGATAAAATTGTAGGATCGTTACCAACCTCACCCCATTAAAGGAATACTTTTCTCAGTGTTTTGTAACTAGAAATGAAAAGAATAAAACCAAGCTTTATAATCCCAACTCTTACATCTACTTAATCATTAAAACAAAACAAGTATATCATCGTCATTTTTACAACATGTTACTAGGTTGCTTCATCTATTCCAAAGTGCTTCCATTGCACTTTAACCTACTATATTACTTGATTATAGAGAGTAATATTCCAATCATCTAGGATGCATAATGGTTCTGGTTGGAATTATTCCTCATATTCCACCCATATCATAGACCAATTGATTACATGATTAGTGTCATGTAAATACTTTTTAGGCAAAGAAATGTGAAATACATCATGTGATTTCTTTATGGGTGGTAAGGCCAATTTGTAAGATATTCGTCCCACTCTTTCTAAGATATGAAATAGTAAAGAAAATATGGGTGCTAATTTAGCACAAGACCTCACTCTCAGTGAGATTTTTCTTGGTATGATATGGAGATATGCATGGTCTCCTACTTGGAATTCTTTGTGCATTCTCTACTGGTCTTCATAGCTATTTTTCCTATCCTAGATACTTTCAACTTCTACCTGATATTGATTACTTCTTACCCCATTTATTTCAGCATGTCTTATCCAAGAACCAATATGTTCCCTAGTTCATCCCAACTAACAGGAGTATTGCATTTCCTAACATACAATGACTCAATTGGGCTCACCTTTAGTGACTCTTGGTACCCGTAGTTGTATCCAAATTAAACTAACGACATGAATTATCCCACTTCTTTGGCTGATGCATGCCATCCATCATTAACATGTCTTCGAGAATGCTATTTACCCTTTAGTTTTAACCATATGTCTGAGGATGATATGCTATACTAAAATATAGTCAAGTTAAAAAACTAGAAAACAATGCCTTTAAAAAATTGGAAGTGAACTTGGCATCTCGATGTGAGATGATTTTCTTAGGTAGGCCATACAATCTAAATATTTCCTTCATGAAAATATGAGCTATGAATGGCCTTATGGGCGGAATTAACCATTGTAAAATGAGCTTCCTTATTCAATTTTTCTACTACCACCATAATGACATCATGTTGTTTGGTTGTATTTGGTAATACCTTAATGAATTCCATAGGTATGACTTTCCATTTCCACTCAGAGATTGGGATTGACTATAGCAGTCATTATAAGAACTTTCCTTCTACTTTAACTTGTTGGCATTCAAGCACCTGGAATTGTATTCAACAACTTCATTCTTCATTCCTAGCCAATAGTGTGATTTATTTATGGATGTTATCATTTTCTAATGTCCAACATGACCTTAGTAAGGTATTTTATGAAACTTATCCATTTTTAGCTTCTTCAAATTATTCACACTAGGTACATAACACTTTTATTTGAACAAAAACACACCATCATCAATGAGCTTGCAAATATTTCTCATTGATCCCTTTGGGTCTTGTTGTAGGAATATCTTCACATGCTAGGAATTCTCATCATGTGTTAATGCCTCTTTGATATTTTCCTTAGTTTCAAACTCACAAGTGCTTATAGTTTCCAAATGTGCTACTTGTAGACTCATGCTGAGTGCATCTGTTACCTAGTTCTCTTATCCCTTAATATGATTTATTTCAAAATAAAATTATTTGATTAAAGACAACCATCTGGCTTAATATCATTTAAGGTGGGATGATCAAAAATATTATCTCATCCCTCCATGATCTAAAATCAATACAAATCTTCTTCCAAGAAAGTAGTGTTTCCACATATTTAGGGCGTGAAAAATTTCTTCCAGATTCTAGTCATGAGCGACATAGTTCTTCTCATGCTATTTTATTTCCTTTGACCCATAACAGATCAAATTCCCCTCTAGCATCAATACTCCACCTAGTCCTTACAAGAATTTATGTAAACATGGAAGTATTTTTCTGAATCTTCTATCCTCAAAATAGGTGCACATGTGAGCAATTTCTTGAGGTTTTCAAAAAATGTCGCACAATATGATGTCTATTGAAATTTGAATCCTTTCCTCTATAGGGTTGTGATTAGATGCCAAATGTTGGAAAAATCTCAAATCAACCACTGATAATATCTATCTAATCACATAAAGGATCTAACCTCTGTGACATTTCTTGAAGTGGGCCACTCCATTATGGATTTAACATTTTTAGGATCCATAACCACCCCTTCTCTTGAAATGACATGTCCCAAATATTAGACTTGCGATTGGTAGTACTCACATTTGTTGATTTTGGAATATAGCTTGTGTTCCCTTAGAAACTACAATGTCGCCTTCAAATTCTCTTCATGTTCTTCCCTAGCTTTTGAATAAACTAGGATGTCATCCAAACTTATCCAAATACGCGTTGAGGACATTTTTCATTGGGAACATAAATGTGGCTAGTGTATTTGTAAGCCCAAATGACACCACCAAAAAATCATATTGTCCATATCTCGTCCTGAAAGTTGTCTTATGGATTTCTTCGTCTTTAATTTAGACTTGATGGTAACTAGATCTAAAACATATATTAGAGAACATTACAACCCCTTTCATCTTATTGAATGTATTATCAACTCTGGGTAGAGGGTACTTGTTTTTCACTGTAGCTTTATTTAACTATTGGTAATCAATGTATAGCTACAATGTGCCATCCTTCTTCTTTAAAACAATGCTAGGGCTCCCCAAGGTAACACAATGGGTCTGATATACTCATTATCCAACATCTGTTTTAGCTGAAACTTTATTTCTACTTATTTTGGAGTGCTCATACAATATGGATATTTTGAAACTAGCGTTGCATCGAGAATAAACTCAATGGAGAATTTGATTTCCCTACTAGGTGGAAATCCCAATATTTCTTCAGGGAATACGTCACTTTATTGTTTCAAGAAAGGGTGCTTTTTAATTCTAATTTTGTTGTTTTCTTTCATGCTATATACTTGGATAATGAATAGGGCACACCCATTCTTTTTAAATTTGCTTACTTGTAGTGCTGAAATTTGTCTGACTGAGACACAATTTCTCTTTCCTTGTAATTTATTTTTCTCATGTTCATTTCTAAGGCAATCCAACACTTTATTATAGAAGTCCTGCTTGTTTTTGTGGGTTTCCAATCAATCCATTCCAATTAAAGTGTCATATAATCCTAAAGGTAGTAGATTAAGGGTATCTATTATGGGCATGCCACCTAACCTTAGGGGGCATGATTCCACTTTTTTACTCTCTTCTTAGCTCTTGTGGCTAGTTGGACCTACCACGACTTTGCATGGGATTTCTTTGCAAGTTTCACATCTCTGTAACCTTTCAGATAATATAGCTAAAATTAGAATCTAGGTCAATTAAAATTGAAAAAGGCTAGTTGGTAACCATGTATTACATCTTGATAACCAAAGCTTTATGATCTTCTTTCCTATTGTCCAATGATACATAAATATGAGGTACACTCTGAGCTACATATTTTATTGTCGCTTCCTCTTGTACATTATATGATGTTTTATTGTTTTTCTATTGGAGAGGACAATCCCTCTGCTTGTGGTTCTCTCCACTTCCTAAACACTCTAGTGACATTTTATTAGGCTCCTTAATCCCTTCTCTTGTCTATTTAGTAGGCTAGTCTCTACCGACATTATTGAAATCTTGCTAGAATTCACCCTTGTTAAGAGTGGAAAACTTAACATTTTTCCCTCCTTGATTTCATCCAAAGGATTTTGGTCCTTTTCCTTTGAAACTAATTATGTCCTTCTTTGGGTCTAATCAAAATTTAAACCTATGTGTAGAGTGATCATAGTAATACTTAGCCTTTCAAATGGTGTTCTCCAATTCCCTTGGCCCGTCAAACTAAATCTTATTTTAGGAGGACTACGATAACCCAGTGATGTATCTCTATATATTCACCTTCCTATCCTTGATATATGGCACATACCTTGACAACTCCAAATACCTGTTGGTATAACCATCCAAGGTAAGTTGCCCTAACTTGCGTTGATGGAACTCAATTTTGTTGTAATAGTACCTCTCATATAGGTACTTCTCATGGAAATATTTTTCAAATTTTCTCCATGATAGTTTCTTTTCTCTAATGCCATTGAAATTTCTCAAATCCTACCACCATATATAAGATTTCCCTTCGAAGATCAAAATGGCCACTTTGGCCTTGATGTTTTTAGAGAAGTCATGGAATTTGAAGTATTTCTTTATTCCCAACAACTAATACTATTCCTATTCAAAGGTAGGTGGATTCTATTTCTTGAAACCTTCCCACATTGAGATCTTCTCACTTCTCCTTTTCTAGTGGTGGCTTCTGCTTGCATCACTAGACAACTAGTCATGGCTACTTGACTCTCTTACTGGAGTGCTGAGTGGGGTTTATCCTCTCGTTGTGTATTCACTTGCTTTCCTATGCCTTTTCCTTGACTTTCTACCTTCTTCCTTATTCGTTTCCAATCCATACTTTGTGATTTTTGATGGGGTTTGCTTGGATTTGTGCCTACCTAGATAGATAGAACTAAGCTCATTTTCATTTTTCCTTTGTAGATATGACAAGCTCTAAAAGATCACCTACATTCACCTATGCTTTCATTTTTTATGATTTGACAATCCTTTCATTATCTTCCTTGTAACTTCTTAATTCATCTCTCAAGCCTTTGACGATATCCATCCAATCAGGGGATTTTCCTTTGACCTCTTCCCAACTAAGTCCTTTTCGTAATTATGATGGGATCTCTCTTGTTGTACTATACAATTCTTCTACTCATTCCTCTATTTCTTGTTGAAATTTGTGTCTTCTTATTAGGGTATTTTTAAAGATCCAAATGTTATGCCTATTTATAGTATTAGAGGCGACTATTCTAGTTTGAAAATTCATACATATAGAAATCAGGAAAATATACAATAAAAAACATGTAATTTACTATTAAAATTGACAATTTTTGCCAAATGTTATCCATTTAATTATATATATGAAAAATTAGGTGATTTTTTAACCAAATTGGTGATTTTTTCTTTTAGAAAATGTCCAAAAAATAGTTAATTAGTGAAGTTTTGCCCCTAAAATTTTCCCTGCTTCTTGTGTTTTCATACACAAAATTGTTAGTTAAATTTGGAATTTATTTAGTAATTCATCACCTTGGTTTAATAGCATAAGCATTCTGATCTAAATTTGTTTAAAACATCAAAACCATGGCAATTGTGTTAATTTTTACACTACTCTATGTTGTATCAATTACTTTAGCCTACTTAAATTCTTTCATTAGCAATCTTTTCAACATCAATTAATTCTTCCATTCATCAACAATAAGTTAAGATAGAGCAATAAAGGCAATGACAAATATGAGACAACTAACACACCAACAAGAGACACCAATTTGGTCAAAGACCAAGGAAAAACCACACAAGGGAGAAAACCCTATGTAATTCTTCTTCTATTAGATTGTCATAAAATGTTCATTAGAGATTACAATGAGCTAATACAAAACTATACATAAAAAATTCCACCAAACAGTATCCATAAATATGATCCCAACAATAATACTGATCAAAGTTAAGTTTCCCAATCTGCAGTGAACTGTGGTCACCTGTAAAAATGTAACCCTAAGTTCGAGCTACACAGAGGGAGAGTCATGCATGTGGCTGAAGCTTTACAGCCACATAGATAGGCCTGTATGCATGTGGTTGCAGCCGAAAAATTCCTATGTAAACCCTGTGGCTAGAACCCAAAAACCCTAATCACACGTGCGAGCTTCAGACCCTGAATTTCAAACCTGTGCGAACCAGTATCTGTGAGCCACCTTGAGGCCTATGCAAACCAAACCAAAGAAGAGAGAAGAAGAAAATGCTTGATGATAATTTCCAAATGAGGGTCACTTGAATTGTATTTATAGGCTTCCAAGGGTGTCTAATTTCACTTTAGTGCTGACCTAATCAAATGTGACATTGTGGGCTCCACTTCAAAAATATACTTTCCCTTGTCCAAATCAAGTGCTTTAAAGGTCCAAATTGGTCCTCTTAGAAAGAGGAATCTAGTCCCATGATTGGAATTTTTCATTGAGTTACCAAATTAACACTCCCTATCATATAGGGGGAAATTCCATCTGCATAATGTAATCATCGCAAGTATCCTGTCATCATATCATGTCCCATATTTTCTCAAATCTATCTGCTGAAAAATTCTCGAATCTAAAGACGAAGAATCATAGGGGATCTTCAAATGCCACCCTCTATCCGTCGTGGATCCATTTCTACCACTCAAAATAACTACTAGCGGGGAGCCATTGTTGCTACCCATGAATATATGCCTATCGAGAGCTAATGCTACGACTTGGGAAACCTCTGCCAGTAGGGAGCCAATGCCACAACCTGTGAATCTATGTCAAGGGGAGCGAATGCTATGACATGGGAAGCCTACAGATAATAGGAGTGATACCACTTACCTTATAAGGTAAGGATCATGCGTATCCTACTGATTAGAGATAATAAGAGGGATGCCACTTACCATAAATGGTAAGGATCATGCCTATCCTATTATCTGGTGATCTTTCCAACATGACCCTCAAAAGTTAGAGTTAAAAAACTTGCATCTCTAGCTTTAGAATTATGCCACTTACGATAAATAGTAAGGATCATGCCTAACTCAAGCAATCAACACCTATTAGCTAGATAGGTGGGAAGGACATATTCCAATTGGGGTATACTCTATCAAATCCATAGGTCCCTCAACCATAACAGATCTATGGATAAATTACTCTCCTTGGGAGCTCGGAAATAGGGGGAAGAGATAGCTTATTGTCCTTGATAAACCCATAAATTTACTTAGTATGGTCATATTCATCAATCCATACTGCTCTATGTTTGAAATTTTCTCATCAGTCGAAGAATGATGGAGTCTCTCAACCCAATCATCATTGGCGTGTTCATATAGTCTCATATATCTAGAAGTATATCTCAGACCAAAATCATTTTTACACTTGATCATAAAAGGCTTACTACATGTCAGGAATAGACCATCAATATATAAAACCAAAATAAAAGTCATACATTGGACCAGTTTGAAGTGGAGGTTCAGAGTGACACTGCTTCTTATGAATCCAAGCTTCACTAGGTAACAATCAATTCAGGCATACCAAGATTGGGGAGCCTTCTTCAAACCACATAATTCTTTCTTCAATCTAAAAACACGAGTCTTCGTGTCTTGTAATTCATATTCTTGAGGTTTCCCAACACATACTTCTTCCTTTTACTTATCAATGCTTCTATCTGCTTCATGCTTTATCTTATATAGTCGTTTTGAGGTCACCATAGATTTCCCCTTTGGTCTCAACACAAAATCCCATATATCATTCTTCATAATTAATTCTTTCACTTTAACATCCTTTTATACTCTTTCTTTCACAACTACTCCATTTTATTTAGAATTATCATCGGTCTTGATCCCATTAGAGGGGAATGGTCCCCTAAAATTCTATTTATTTTGGTGCCATAGCTCACTTTGATGATTGGTGTCATTGACTATTGATACAAGAGGTCTTCCAGTGAGTCTATATAGTCTAGCCACTCTAGATCTAAATATAAAGGCATCTTTCATTCAGGATCCCTTCGGCTAAGAGACCACCTTTCCATTGACAAAGGCTATTCTCATTCCTTTGTCTTCCAAAGGCATGAATATATATTAGGTTCTGTTGTTGCTACTACAACACCTTCCAAAATTTTTCTACATTTGAATTTTGGATCCTACTTAACTATTGTATCAAGTGGTGCTTTGGTTGCCAAGTGTTTCTTCTTTCCATTTTATATATTTTAAGTGTTCTTGTTCTTTTCTAAGTGTAGTCGCATTGTTTAGAACATATTTTGTGCACTACATGGTTATAATACACTTACTAGTTATAAAACGACACTTTTGGTCGCAATCACACATACGTTGTATGTTGTAATTGGAAAGTTCCTATAAACTGGAATTTTGATGTCCATTTCTCAATATTTGATGATGTCTAAGTTTTACTGATGATTTGATATGTTTCACACTTGATTTTTCTCCTAATTCATTGTGTTTTCCCCTTGTCTTATCTTCCAGACTTAGACAAATTTTGGCTTGCACAAGTTGGCCTACTGAGGCTAAGAGAGTACATAGTGCACTCTTAAGGCTAAGTCAGACCCCTTTCCTTGTTCAGAATGCACCTTGCACCCTCCTCAGTGCATAATGCACTCCCAAGCAACAAGCTCTCCTTATCTTTTTGAATTGTGCCCTCCAGAAATCCCCTCTCTCAGTTGAGCACAAAACGCTTCAACAATGCTTAGTCAGTCTTCCTTGGCCCTTAACACTACGTCCTGCACCCTCAGCTGAGTGCATGACAAATCAACATTGAACATTAGCCTCTCCTAAGCCTTCACACTATTCCCTATGCCTCTTTGATACTTAGGCTTTCCCAGTTGAGCACATGACGCATTAAAAATCATCATTAGGTCTCCTTCATCCTTCACACTATGCCCTGCACCCTCCACTAAGCTTAGTAGAGTGCACAATGCATCTTAAGGCCTCAACACCTCATCCCTTAACAATGCACCCTACACCTAGAAGTTTCCTCTTTCCTTCTCGAGCAAATTGATGAATCATAGTTAGAATGTTTGCATAAAACATGTCATAATAGGATATTTTTGGGCTGATGTTTTCTTTCCATGAGTGATCTTAGTTGTAGGTGTTCTAGAACAATATGGAAAGGATGCACAAAGATATTTGTCAAAAGGAGCATATTAAGGAAGCATTCAAGAGAAGATAACACACAAAGTGACAATATGAAGAACATTGGAACCTTGATGATCCGAATTTAAATAGGAACGCAACAATTATAGAGATAACAATAAATATAGAGATGCAATAGAAATAATACTTCATTTCATTAATGTAAAATACTGAAATATGCTTACAAACAGAAATGGAAATAAACTAGCTCGGGCGATGGTAGCTTACCTCTAAGGAGAGATGTGGCGGTTACATGCCTCTGAACTACGTTACAATGAGGCTCAAGGGACTTTTTATTATTGAACAATAAGAGCAAACCCTAAACAACCAAAACCCTAACCCAAGGAGATGTAACACCAAGAGTTTATGGGCCCCGTTGGGGTTAGTTGGGTAGCCAAATTCCTGGGGTCGTGACTTGGTCATATTATCTCTGTTTGATGCGCATGATACCCTGTTGGAAATATCTCTCCGAGGACTAAGATGAAAAAATCTATGTAATTATGGTCGTTGGCGGTAGATTTCCAAAAAAACATCGTTTAGGGCCTCAAAATGGCTCCGGAAGTTTAGGACCCGAAAAGCTGCTAAAAATAGTAAACTATGCTACAATTAAGGAAACTGAAAAATTAAAAGAAACAATGGTGGGGGTCCACGTGGAATTGGTGGGTGGCCACCAATATCCACCTGGATCATTCCTCCCCCCTTAGGAAGAAATGGTCCCCATTACATTGAGTTCCTCTATGAGATGAGGAAAATTCTGCTAAACTTGGTCCCTTGTGAGCTCTTCTGCAATCTTTGATGTGTCCAGTAATGGTGGGAAGCATGGTCGGGGGTGGTACACACTTGTTGCAAGCCAAGGAATGGGGGAATGATATGCTCCAAAGCATTGATTCCCACATCTTTTTTAATGGTGTAAATACCATATGAGAGTGGTTTGAGCTTCCGATGGGCTCTAGCAAGGCATTCTTTCTACAAATGCAATCAAACTTTGTTGTCCACCTGAAACATGTGTGACACCTAATGTTTATCATGTCGTTTCTTGTAGTTGGCATTTTCCAAAGTGGAGTGACAATATATCGACCCGTTGGGTAGAGGTGCTCCGAGAGTCAGATCAAACAAATGCTTTCCCTGACAATGTAACGGTACCCTTGTCGGTGAGGAGAAGATGTCCCTGTATCCTTTCATGACTGTATCCACCTACTTTCACTGCGTGGAGGAACCCTTCCCAGGGACCATGGATGTGGCTACGATATTACCCTTACTTCGAGAGCGAACCAGAAAGAAAATAAATTTCCTAGTCTGGGAGATGATCTTACTACCTTTCTTAGCAGAGATCAAAGAAGTGGTTGTAGGTGGGGCTACCTCCGGTATCCTGTATAATGTATTACAAAAATAAATAGTAACAGAGTGAGGCCTTGACTCATACACAACATGTCGCTTCCACAAGTATGGTTGGCCTAATAATACATCACAAACATCCAGAGGTGCAACATCACACAATACCTCATCTGTGAAGGGCTTGATGTTGTAGGGAAGGCTGCATTGTTGGCGATTTCGAAGATCTCGTCCTTGGTGAAGCCACCTGATGCTATACGGTTACAGGTGTGGTATGGTTGATAGTCCCAATCACTTTACGACCTCTGCTGAAATGAGGTTCTTTTGGCTCCAACTATCAACAATGAATTCTAGCGACATTCATCCACATATGTGAGTGGAAAAGATGCCCCCCCTCCTCTGGATCTTCAGGCTCATTCTTTTGGATCTCAGTAGTGGAAACAGTGGCACTGGGATCTGTATCAATGATCTGCTTCCCTTTTTCATTCTTCTTGTTGGGTTCTGACTTAGGGTCAGAACATGCATCTAATTCTGAAGCCTTCAACTCAGCCACCAATGACTACTTGGCCTGACATTCACTTGTGCTGTGAGTGGGGCTCTTGTGGAACTCACACCAATTTCCTGTGTCCTTCTTTGACTTTGTGGTATTGTTATTTTCTTGTGGCTTCGATGGGATGTCTTGGGTCACCCTGCCTTGGCTTTGTCCTTTGTTCTTTGGATTCACAGATCCAAAGTCTCGCTTCTTTTGTTTAAACTTCTACTTGATATTGATAGCGTATCGATATGTCGTTCTGAGTGAGGAGATGTTCAGGAACTCCATCTCATCCTGGATGTACCCGTGTAGGCAGCTGCGTTATTTGAGTACCAAATTTTCTCAGAATCCTTGATACCTAACTTCATGCGAAGGGTATGAAAAACATTGGTAAACTCCGGCACATCTTGGTCCCTTTCCTGCTGCAGCATGGTCCACTTTATGTATTTGTCCTTGTAGCTCCCAACAGGGTAGTACTACTCCTTGATGGCATCCTGGAGTGAATTCCAAGTGGGAGTGGCTGAAAACAGTGAGTTCGTACTTTCATCCTTATGTTCACAATAGGTTTCCCACCAATCCTTAACATGGGGGGCGACTTTGAGAAGAGAAAAAGTAATCTTTTCTCGGCTAGAAAAATCATGAACAAAAAAATATCCTTCTAGCAGGTTCAACCATTTATCTATGGTGTCTACATCTATTTGACCCTCAAAAATGGGGATTTCAAGGTTAACTTGTACCTTAAAGGGTGTGGCATTTCCAGAGTAGCTATTAGATGCATCGCCCCTGGGTAGTCATTGAAGGATCTGGGCAAGGTTGTCCATCATCGTATTCCTTTGTCTCTCGAGGGCTTCTTCGAGCAAGATTTTGATATCATCTCCTTCTCCTTCGTCTTTCTTTTCATCCGCCATGGGAGGCCGTCGATATTTACAAGGCTGGTCTTGCAAAGGTTTGACCAGTTCAAGCCCTAACTCCTTATATCCCAACCTCATTGGGGACATGCAAAGAAAAACAAAGAAAGAGTAGACCCTTCTGATACCACTGATCCAAGTTTAAAAAGGAACATAACAAATTACAGAGATAACTATAAATACAGAGATGCAGCATAAATAATACTTCATTTCATTAATGTAAAATACTGAAATATGCTTACAAACAAAAATTGAAATAAACTAGCTCGGGCAATGGTAGCTTATCTCTGAGGAGAGATGTGGCAGCTACATGCCTCTGAAATGTGTTACAATAAGGATCAAGGGAATTTTTATTAGTGAATAATAAGAGCAAACCCTATACCACCAAAACCATAACCAAAGGATATGTAACACCAAGAGTTTATGTGCCCCGTTGGGGTTAGTTGGGTCGCCAACTTCCTGGGGTCGTGACTTGGTCATATTATCTCCATTTGACGCGCATGATACCCCATTGGAAAGATCTCTTCGAGGGCTACGACAAAAAAATGACTTAACATAAGTTGCTAGCAGTAGATTTCCAAAAACAACGTCGTTTAGGGCCTCAAAACGGATCTAGAAGTTTAGGACCCGAAAAACTACTAAAAATAGTAAACTGTGCTACAATTAAGGAAATTGAATAACTAAAAGAAACAATGGTGGGGTTCCACGTGGAATTGGTAGGTGGCCACCAATATCCACCTCGATCACTTGATGATAAAAGAGGTCCATAAATACTCAATATGATCTGAGACCCTTTGGAGGGTAAAGGGAACAATAACATGAATGTTGCATTCAATATTTAAGACACCAGTGGAAAGGTTGTTACATCTCAAGAAATTCCATGTCATTAGTCATTATGGGTCTAAGTTACCAATTAGTGACTTGTCATGTTATCATCACATGATGATGTGGAAATATCCATGTAATCATTGTAAATACAAAGATGAGGAATTCCAAGGGTCATATATGGATAAAGGAGCCACCTAGAGAAGCCCAAAAGACATGTAATTCCAAAATTCATAAAGAAGTTCAAAGGTCATCTAGAAGTCCAAGACTTGTATAGAAGTTTAAAGGTCATTAGGAGTTGAAAATTCATAAGAGAAACTCAAGAGTCATGGGGATATTAAACTTCTTTACTCAAGAAAAAGATTTTTCACCTTGGATTATCCCACAAGGCATTGGAGAGATAGAGACAGTTCTTTTGGAGAGCAACGGTAGTGGCTCTAATACTCCACTGTTGGAGCTAGTAGTTTTCATTGTACTCATGTTTCTTAGAAATTTTTCTTAATACTTGAAGCCATTTGGATAGCACATTTTCATGCATAGATCATGAATGTTTCAAGACTATTATTCATATGTTTGTAGTTTATGTTGGAATCCACATGTACAAAAGAAATTGAACTATTTCGGTGGATTTGGTGCTTAACTTGTTGGAAATGTGTTTTGATTGTTATAACAATCATTTCATCTATGTGAACTATTTCGCTTGATGACCAATGATTCTTCCATATGATGTGCATGTGTCTTTACTAGATTAGTACTATTACTTTTTTTTAAGAGAATCAGTTTTCTTCCTTGCAGTGAACGAAACTTGATACATTTACAATTGAACATTTCAAAAGGCATACTCTCTTTCTCATTCAAAAGCACATGCATGCTACTCTCTTACGCTAATTGTTTAAGCCAAGTCCAATCTTTAAATAAATGACAGTCGAGCCATATTTCTGAATGGAACTCCTATACCAAATGGTGTGAGGTCTAATTAGGACTTCATATCAGGGAGATTCCCTCTATGTTGGCGAGATCCAACACTGTCAACTTTTTGGTGCTAGGAGGAGGGTAGCCACCTTTTTATGGATGATAATTCATCTCACCCTAACAATGAAACATTTGTACAAGGTAGTAACCGTATGATTTGTACTCCAAATCCTATCCTGATAATTGGATAATCTTATGACTTAGGTCCGGGACAAAATTTTGAAGTTACTTATGATAAAATCCGGACAATCATGCTCATTACTTGTTAGTTTGTGAAAGATCTTGGATTACTTCCTATTGCTCATAATCTTCCTCATACTCCGAAACAAAAAGAAAGAACTCACACTTGTGTATTGGTTTCATCGATAGAAGATCTGGTTTTTTCCACCATTGAAGAGTTAGCAAAGCCCTTGAAATAAAAAATTCAACAAGGGGACCTTCCACCTATTGAGGAAGGACTAGTGGGTGACGAGGGAGATTTTCAATTTTCTGACAAGGAGTGGCATGGGCATAATGAAGATTTGAATAGTGAAGGACAAGACTTTCCAATTTATAGCAAGAGGAGGAAGAAGGAGGAGAAAATATGGTTGATAAATACTTGGATTGGATGGCCCTGGTGCCACTCGCTTTTCTAGAAAATCTTCATAAAATGGCAAAATATCTAGAGAAGTTGTTGTCTAAGTTTGATCCTGACAAGAAAACTAAATATGAATATCATATAGATGACTTCTACATGCATTTAAGAATGCTTGAGGTACGCTTTGATGATGTTTCTTGTAGATTTTTTTTGTACACTTTAGAAGGTAGAGTGTTTGTATGGTATCATAGTCTTCCAGCCAATTCAATTCACAATTGGTGGGAGTAATGGATTTGAGACTTCTGCGATTAGCATTTTGTGTGGTTATATCTTCCGTATCCATCACATTTTGTTGTTTTATGTATCGACGTTTCGAACCATCCTCTGTGGTTCATCATTAGGAATTTAGATGTGTGAAGAAGTCAGAGAAAGATGAGTGATAAATAAATAAAGGTTATGGTAGGTAGTGTAAAGAGCCGACAGGTTTTGATGAAGGTGAGGTTTTTAATTAATTTATAACTAATTTAATTTAGTTTAACTTTAAATTTACTCATCTTTCTCTGACTTCTTCACACATCTAAATTCCTGATGATGAACCACAGAGGATGGTTCGAAACATCAATACATAAAACACCAAAATGCGATGGATCTGGAATATATAACCACACAAATTGGTGGGAGTTTAAGAAATTGTTCTCAGAGAAATTTGCGGATGATAAAAATCCCGCCATGATCTTGAAAGAACTCGAGAATATCAAGATGGAGAACAAAGAGAAAGTAAAAGATTTCAATGAAAGATTCACTCACATATTAAACAATTTCCCTGCCAATTTTGAACCACATGACTCTATTACGAAGCATTATTACACGACTTCCTTGCCCACAAAAAATTCTGTATTTGTTAAGAGATCTGCAAAGGAGATTTTGGCTTTAAATTTTGCAGAATCCATTATGGTTGAAAAGGACCTATGCTCCATTGGAGTGATTGAATATCATGATGATTCTAAAAAATCTAAAGATGCTGGTAAGAAAAACCAAGCCTCTTCAAATAAATCTAAAGAAAAGGATTCTTTTGATATTAAAAGCTTGACCAAATATTTGAAGTCACTTACTAATGAAGTATCCAAATTAAAGAGAAATTCAAGCAAGGCATGTACTAGAAACAAGCCGTTTAAGCCATTTTACTAAGAAGAATAACAATAATCAACTTGCCAAATCTGCTCAAAGCTCAAATGTCATGTTAAATTCTGAAATCTTAGGCATGGACAACTATTGCACTTTCCATCAAGAGAGGCATTCAAAGAACACATCCACAAAGGAATCACAATGGAAGCCCACATTGTTGATACCTTATTAGCATATGAGTAGAGTGAGCAGACCAAATAAATAAATGAGCCTGCCACGACTGAAGAAAGTTCAGGTATTGGGCACTCAGTTAATTCCTTTGTTATCATTTCCAATGTTGATAAGAAAAGTGTTGAAGAACCACCAGAAAGTGAAGTTGTTTCTCAACAGTCAATTGGACATTACAATTTGAGGAGCAAAGGACCTATTTCTAAACATGAATTGAAGAGACAAGAGTTAAAGAAACAATTGTTAAGGAGGATCCTACCACCAACTAATCCTGCTAAGAACACACAAAACAAGTCTAGAACTGCTTCTACTTCTAAGAAAACTTCCACCAACAACAAAAGAAAGTCCATCACTCAGGAATCTTCAAATAAATTTAGACCTCCAAACAATTCAACATTACCTATTAGAAATGAAAGTATTGAATATAACATCATTGAGGACATGAAAAGATCTCATGATAACATTTCAACCTTTGAGCTTGCATAGACAAAAAATATTGTGAGCTACTTGTCCAAGCCTTTTCATCTCAGCCCCCATTAGTTGAGAAAACTTATACTTCTCAAATGGTGTCTGGTAAGTCTCTTGGAATTCTTGAATCTATAGTTAACATTGTCAATTTAAATAATAACACATTCTACCCCTTGTTCTTGTTAAATTTTGAAATATTTAATTATAATGTCCATAATTTTTTGGTTGTTTCGAGTGCATCTTCAAGCATAATTCCTCTATCTTTCGCTAATAAAATCAATGCAAAATGGGATAAAATTGATGCCTAAATCATTTAGTTGGACAAATCACTAGTCCAGGCAATTGGTGATCTCAACAATGTTATTATTCACCTGTCATCAAACCATAGAGTACATCAATCTATTAATATTGTTATTTTTGAAATTCTTGAAGCCTACGGTTTACTGTTGAGTAGATTGGTCCAGTAAATTACAAGAATATTTTTCAACATATTGGATGCATTTATGGCTTCCATATAATGACAAAAATAATCAGATTTGAGTAGAAAGTAAGCCCTACATGAAATACACTGTGACACCACTTAAGGGTCAAAACGAGCCTATTGGCTTTGTAGATGTGATATTTGGGAATTTTTTCTTAGAAATTGATCATAGTATTATCAAGAACAACCATCACCCATCCCACCTATTGAAGCCTCGAAAATCGCTGCAACAACATGGGGGATAACCACCCTGTCCGGATCTTAAGGCAACTCCTTTTCTGTTTAAAGTGGTGGCTCTGACTGGGGATAATGGGACTAGTTTCCCAGTGTGGGTTTTAATATCAGAGTGGGTGGTTCACGAGCATTTGCAAATAGAATAATGATAATCTAAATGACCTATTCTATCATGCAAATCTTCTAACTAACTTATTTTAATATAAACCTAGGTATTTCTGTGTGGTATGCCATCTACATAGATATCTTCTTAACATGTGATAATAAAGATTAATCACGCATAAACAGAGATGATAATGTATAAGATAATTTCTTTGAATAAATAGTTATTCAAAGAATTTTATAAAATATATCGAATATATGATGAATTATATATATGAAAATTAATAATTTCAGCTACGCATCATACAATAGTGCAATTAAAACTTAGCAAAAAGAATAAATCTCACACACAATTCATGAAAGTAAAGTGTTGTCACTAATTAAAATAAAACATAAACAACCATACAATATAATAGTACCATATGTGCAAATTTCTGCTCATTTAATGAATGACATGGATAAACTCCTTTCTTCAAATCGAATTATCTCCCAAGAACACAATAGTGCATCAACAAAGGAAAGTAGTCTCATATCTAAAAGAAATGATCATGTTCCATAATTCTACCAAAGCATTCACAAAATTACAGAAGTAATTCTTTGCAAATGTTTTTGGTAAAATTCAGGACCCTTCTCCAAATGTATGAGAAGGGTATAAATACTATTCTAACTAATGTGAAAAAATAGATTATACAAAAATTGAGGAGGTTTCAAACAACCTTCCTCCTAACTAATTAAATAACTCTAAAAATAAACAATGGCCTGATGAGTAGAACTAAGATGATGATTTGCTGTCTGCTAGCTTGTCCTTCAAATCGCAAATATCGGTCATTGGTTTGAGGAGGTGCCCCAAAATGTGTCCTGAGTTGTCCTACGAAAATCGCATCGGTGAGAGGTGGCAACATCTGCCGAGTCGAATGAAGTGAGAAGTTAAGAGTCATGATCTGGCTGTGCGGTTTTACAAGGTACTGCCAATATGACTCCCAGTTGGTCTTGGTCAATTTTGTGATTGCCCCCCTTTGAGTCTCTGCCTTATCTTGCCAACTTTTATGCAAGCACCCAAATCGGGCAATTCTTTTAGGATGCCTTCATTTAGCAGGTTTGTGACAAACAGAGTGTGGTTCACCACCTTGATTATATTCTTTGATACCCCAACTGTTGTTGCCACTGCTAGCTCAAATTGCTTGATTCTCACGTCCCAATCTATGAAAAGAATGTATTTGTGTGTCTCCTCGATTTTAGGCAGATTGGCCTTCCTTTCATCTTTTGTTTCCTGCCATTTGATGAACTTTGAGATTTTGGTGTTGAGATCAGTAAACTCAGTTCTCTGGTCGATCGCCTTATCTGTTAGCTAGTCTTTAGTGATTAGATAAGGAGTAATGTGTGACATCTTTTGGTAGAAATGCTTTTGCTGTTTCATTAGGAGTGAATTCAGTTACAAAGCCTCTTTAACGAACTCCTCAGTAGTGGGAATGTCCTTATATCTTTCCATGGCTTTCTGCAATTCTTGGAGTTGCATGTTTTTAGCTGATATATTGGCTTCGTGGCTTATTTTCAGGACTTCCATGCTTTGTTGCAATTGGGCAAGCTGCTCAGCTACCTTCTTGTTCACATTTGCTTTCTCTGTTTCGAGTTTCTACTTGAGCTTTGCAATCCTATCCTCCTTTTTCTCTCAACAAAGTAGAGACTTCAGTGGCTTTGTCCATAGTGGCCATTGCATATGCTCCCGTGAACTGTGACAATCTAGTCAAGTTCTTAGCTGGGTTGAAAGGAATGCCCCTCCAAACTATGTCCATGGGCTCGTTTCCAAGTGGGATCTCAGGTGTTTCTACCCTTTTTCTTTTTCTCTGTATTCTTACTACTACCTTGTGGAGCGGGCTGTAGAACACATCAAGTGGAGGGATTTCAGCCACTTTCTAGAGGATATATGATGTGGGCAGAGCAGGGATAATCTCAGTCTGCTGGGATGTTGTCGCCTGCTCATCCATAGGCTTGGACTGCTCATCCATGGGTTTGGACTACTCGTCCATAGACTTGGACTCTGTATTCTCCTGAATGTAGAGGAGTTTGACATTCCATTGCCTCTTGGGTATCTATCATTTTGGGAGTGTCTCGCAGTTTTTGATTAAACTGATCCCACTCCTGCTCCAAACTGCTACCTTTGACCTCTGAATTGATTTCTTTAGGTGGGGTGCTCAGGACCTGTTTCTCAGCTGACTTCCTACTGGACTCTGCTATATTATCTATTTTTTGGGCCTTCCTTGTATCCGGTGCTTTCTTAGTATTCACCTGACACACTACGTGAGAACTAGGTCCTTCACTGTTAACAATTGCACTTGGTGTAGGCTTATCTTCGATCTTCAACAAGTGTAGTGGGATTACTGTGATCGTTTCATTCCTAAATCCCCAAAATATTTCAAAATTTTCAGGACTCAAGTTCGCTTTAGCCCATTCAAATGCTTTTTTGAAGGACTTGGCTGACTGTAATAGGTCTTCAAAATCATTATCCTCATGGTTGTATGGCTTGATCTTTACCGCAGTAGTGTTGTTATGTGCTACCTTGTCTGGTTCGAATTACCTTTTTGGAAATGTATGAAGCCTGAGTGCTTCCATGTTTGCTGACTCCTTAATGGCATGATTAAAATTTTCTAAAGCAAAAGAAGCACACTTGACAGGAAAAGAGGGCCATAATAACTTCTTGTTTTCTTTGAGGACTCTAGTTAGGCCTTTTCATACGGTCTGGTAGGCGATTTCCCTTGCTAAAAATTTATCAGAAACATATAAAGGAAGGTTAGTTGGGTCAGATGTGCTACCAAAAACCCTAATGTAGGTGAACCATTCTTCAATAAAATATTTGTCGACAGCTAGAAGGTCTGTTGTGGCTTCTTGGGAAAACCTGGGGTCTTTCTTATTGATAATTATTTGATGCAGGGGCAAAACAACATAATGAAATATATTATAGAAATGGGGTATATAATGGGATTTCCATATTTGATTATGACTGAGGTGGATAGGGTATGGGTCTTGTAAGGTCTATTTCCAACCCATGGTTAGAAATGCAGTGTAGAAACAAATGGTTTCCATAATGTAGGCACTAAAATAGAAGGGGGGAAGGTTCTATGGAGAGGAGGCTCTCTTCTGTCGATATTTGGTAATGATGGTGGCTACGTTATTAGATAGGATGGTGTCCCAATTCATGATGTGAGAATTAACGCAGGCATCAATCAGAGGAATCCATTCTATGGAAAACTTAGAATTATTGGGAAACCCATATAGTCTACATAACACAACAGCTACATAGTTATAAGGGTTTTCCAAAGAGGCTATAGCATACATACCCGATTTGTCAAATTTGAATTTTTTGTCTAATATTCTCTAGCCCTGAATCAGTTTGAAGTGGTCTGGATTCTTCTTTTTGAAGCTGGCCATGTATATCTTGTCATATATATCTTGAGGATCAGGTATATGATACATTTTCTTCATGTCCTCTACTCTGAACGAACCCATGAGTTCATTTCTTGAATTCATGAATTGTCTATCTTCAATGCTGAGGTTTTCGACCACCCACTTGATCATATCTATGTATGGGAGGATTTTAGCCCTCACTCCTATCATATGTAGGAAAGAATAGGCAACGTCCTTGAATTGAAGCCCCAAAGGTCATGTTGAGTCAGCTGTTGCTCTTGTAACAGTAATCTTGGGACGCTCATCCTCAATCCTATTGTAAATGACCTCCCAAGCTGTTGCTCCTCCATTAGAGCTGCAAACTGTATCAGAGAATATGGGAACCATCTCTGTAAGCTCAAATTCTGCGACGCTCTGCTTTTTATGTTTTTGCATCTCCTTCCTCAATGGTGTGTCTTTTGTAGCTTGCTTCAAATGGACAAGATATATTAGAACAAACAATATCGGGTAATTAAGATTGAAAGAATTTCTGAAATGACCTTGGATTGTGAGAAAGGTTTAATGAGATACTCAATGTTAGCTACCCATAACTTGGAAAATGATTAGCTCTTCTCGGGCCGCCAAATATTTATTATCCTGTCAATTCGTTCATTTTTATATTTAAAATGCAATTATTTCACACGTTTACTACTCTTATTCACGTATCGCAATCTTCAAATGGATACAATATAGTGTTGTGCTTACTATAATGTGAAATGCGATTGCAATCATTAATGGGCGTTGTAATGGCATAGCTTAATTACTTGCGAAGTTTGCGAAGTGCGATTTGCGAAATTACAAGGTGCTTATAATCGGGATATTGCAACAAGAGGTTTGATTGTGCATCACAGATTTTTAAAGGTGTTTTATGATAGTCACATGGAAAAGTGCGATTTGCGACTTACGGTAAAGATCTCATCCTTGGGTTGTTTTGCAAGATTTTTCAAGGCAATTTCTTAGAGTTAGGTTTTATCATCCTGTTGTGGCCAGCAACAACCCCCCCTAATTCAGCCTACTATTAGTCATAATGATAGATTGAATAGGGGACCCTTAGTTAATTTCCGAAAAAAGAAAACAAAGACTTCTTTTGAAATTACAAGCACAAAACGTAGAAAAAGGTCCTTAGACGACTTAAGCCTAGACCTGTGATCATAAAAGCAAATCCTAAGATTGCTTCACAAAAAGAATCAAAGAGATGCCTTCGTTTCACCTCTAAAAACCAATATGCACATCGCCTCGGTATTAATGAACAACATCGCATCGCAATACACTAGGATCCATAAAGAAGAGCTTCAAAGTCCGCCGATCTGCGATGTTGCGATCGCGCGATCGCATATCGCAGAAATAAGGCTGGGCACGTTAGCAAATATTTGAATCATTGCGATCTGCGATATGGTGATCTGCGATATGGCGATCTGCGATGTTGCGATCACTGACCTTTGCGATCGCGCGACATGCGAGGATGCGTTGGCAAGTCATAAAACCACCTTAGTACGACTCCTTCACGCACGCCTCCCAAAGAAAATCCACTTACCATAAACTGACTTGGAAATTATGCGCTTTTAATGTTAGTAATGAATTAGTTGTCAGTTATTAAGTGGCATAAAGACGCGTGCCTTAATGCGGATTTGTTTCACGTAAGGTGGCGTATCTAATCTATCTCTTGCATTTAAAACTCTCCCATCACCTTTCTGATCAATCTTTCCATTTTCGCTCGTAACCTGCAGGAGCAAAGTGCGAAGGCAAAACCGAACAGAAACGCTAAGCGAAGATGGGAAAGAAGAACAAAGCTCAGAGCTCAATGACGAGGAAGGGAAGAAAGCAGGGGCGCCTAAGATTAATGAAAATCACAAATACTTGCTCTTCAACAAATGGGACGAGCAAATAACACAGGCGGAGCAGGCAGCAGAGTCAGCGGAAACACAGGCGACCATACTTATCGATTGTGTAAATGAAAATTTGCACAGAGCTAATTTGATTTCAGAGTCCACCCCGGGATAATTACCAAATGCGTTACAGCTGGGAGCAGAATGGAAGCAGAAAGCACAGGCAAACGGGAAGACAATTCAGGCATTGGCTAGGTTAAACTGGGAAAGTTACTGAACTTACTTAGTTAAGCCTCACAGCCAATGCATGACGGTAAGGTGCATCATGAACGCGGCCGAGAAAGTAGCGCCAGCTCTTATGGACGCTGTTTTCGCAGCCCAACTAAGCACGGAAGTCGGTCAACCGACTCTTCTCAAGCCCATGCTTGATAACTGCAATTTCAGGGACCAAATTAGGAAGTAATTTCAATTTAGAAAGTTGTTTTTCTTTTTGTTTTACTGAATTAGAAAAAGGGCGGTCATTTGAGAGCCGTATCCTAAATTTTGTAATAATACTATTATTAGGATTAGATAGTAGTATTTCAACCCTTCTCATTGCATTGGAGAAGGGTCCAGAAATTTGTCAAAAACTTGTCCTCAGAACAGGCACTTCTGCACCCTCAGAGGAGGTTTTGTTGAATGGAAGGATCGTGATTTATTTATGTTTGCATTTTTATGTCTGCTACTGATGTTGCACTTCTGTACTCTTGGTAGACGTTAGAAGCAAATAGAGGTAGATCGTTGTTGTTTGAAGTCTATGAGTAAGGATTAGTCATTAATGGTACTTTTATCTCTTGATTAATTTCTGCTTGTATTCTTAAAGCGATATACAACTGATATTGTTTGCATGCTAATGTATGAATATATAAGTTATCATTTGGCACTTCTGTACGATGGATTTATCTATTTATGCTTAATATGCGAATGATTTGATTATGCGATGTGCTGTTCACAACCGCTCTGCCTAACTTATGCATAATGGTTTATCTTTATTGATTTATATTCTGATATCAGTTGAATGATCTTTATTACCAGATGCTGTTAGAAATCTTTCTAGATCGCATAACAAAAGAAACATCCCGGGTTAATGTAAATTCTATGTGTTGTTTTTCATTTGGTTATAGTAATTTAGATTCAAGTTTGCAAGATAGATTTACAGTAGTTTTAGAACGTTTCTTAGAAATAACCTAACCAAAATTCCACACACACACACATACACATCCCATGCGTCGGGAAGCTGGTCCCGTCATCCCCAGTCGGACCCGCTACTCCAAACGGGCAAGGAGCCGCCAACCAGGTTCCGGACCGGGTGGGTATCCCCCTTGTTGTTGACCCGACTTCGGGGCCCTCAACATTTCTGGCACTAGAAGGAGGGCCTGAGCCTATTGTCTGTTGGAATATTTTTAAAACTAAAAGAGGATGTCTACTCACAGAATTCCCATTTGGAGTTGCATCCATGTTCCTACATCTTCCAACACTCCACCGGATGTGGTAAGACTATTATCTCAGGTGAAATTTAATGGTGAGAATAATTCTTCTGCATTTCATCACGCCTTACAGTTCATCCATAGAGTCTCTAGTGCTGATATTCAGAAAATTGACGAAGGCGTTTTATGCAGGATTTTCACTCTCACATTCACAGCAGAAGCTAGGAAATGGTGCAGAAAACTCCCCGCTGCATCAGTCCACAGCTGGGACCAACTCGTTAGAGCTTTCATCTTGGAATTTGATTGCTATGAATACGACCAGGTATACGATGAAATCGACCATCTGCGGAAACAAGACGAGCCCGTAAGGGATTTCAATATACGATTTCATCTTAAATGTCTACAATATGATCTTGAAGATGAACTCACAGATGAAGAATCTTCGGATTATGATGAGTGTTTCCTACCTCCTGTACCTGATCAGACAGAATTTAGCCTAGGAGTTTTGCATGCTCTAACATCAGAAAACGCAGGCAAAAGTACTGAAAGGGAAGGTGCCCTGACATCAGAAAACGACTTTAATATAAAGTCAAACAACATCATTTCAAATCAACAACTCCTGGTGCCAAGGTTAGATCCACCTACTGTTTCTCTTTCGAAAAGTATCGACGCAAAAAGGTATGATCTAAAGCTCGATGCTTATTGTGAATCTGATGAACGAGATTTATTTGATGATTTTAAATACATTGTTCCAGATCCACATTTTTCTCTTTACCCCGATGTTTTTAGTAATGACGATCTTCTCCCTCATAGTATCAAGTCTATTCCAACAGAGGGCTATTCAAACGAGACATCACTGGGTTTCCAAAATAAAGAGACCACTATATCACAGTCTACGATTCATATCAAGCAAGAGCTGCCTCATCTCCCTTGTCTAAAAACATATAATGAAAAAGAGGAACCTAGGGAAAATTGTAAAATCTTTCGTGATAGTTGCTTTGATATTTATGATGATATTGAATTGTCGCAAGTAACTCAACTAGGGTCCGGTTATAAGAAACATCTTAGATCAGAAACTGTTCTGTCTGACCCTCATCTCAAAGAAAAATCTCATTTGAATAATTTTACTGTCCGAGACGATGCTCCTATCTACGACTCATATCCAGAGGAGATCTCTATCCCTGATCGCAATCATGATTTAATTCCTGATTCGCAGAACCCGGCCAGTTCTTGTGAAAAACACAGAGTTTCAAGTAACTCCCAGACGTGCGACACCACTGTATATATAGATACCCAATCATTTCTTTTTCACTCACTTTCATTTTGTACAAAATCGGATTATTTTTAAATTTTCAAAACTTTGATAGATTAGATTCTGGCGATTTATATATAAAAACTCTCATTTCAAACGAAATCGCTAAAAACTCAAAGTTAACAATCAACGGGTTACAAGCCATCGGGATTAAACAACCTATTTCACAATTCGGCTTGTTATCCTTTCTATTGAAAGATCACCAATTTACAAAAGAGATTCATCCCAATTTTTGTGATCCAATAGTTACTCAGTTGGAAAAGACCTATCATGAGAAAACGAAATCAGAAAAGATGCCAACTAAGTTTATGGGTTCCTATTTCCTAGCCGACAATTTCTATCCAAGGGGAATTCAATTCTTTTTACTGATGCTTGGGAAACCCATACGGCTAGGAATAATAATGAATCGTTGGTTCCACTGGAAATACCATTTTTCTTAGCTATTCCCTGTACATAATTAGAGTAGGAGTAGTGGTAATTTAGATAGGGTATTAGTTTGCTTCCAATAAAGATAGGCAAAGTCAGTTGTATTCTCTACATGACCCTAGATAACAATTGCCTATCCAAAATAAAGTTTGTTCTGGATAAACAGTATTTGACGGTTACTGAAGAAACCTTGTCTCTGTTAAAGATTTTGGAATTTCGGCTCTTATGAACAGCTAATCCTGTGGGAGTCTGACCTTTATTATCAATAGATCTTTAACCCAGAGATGATGTTAAAGTTCAAACCCAGAAAATTTTTAAAGAAAGTTATCTCAGTGAGGAATTTGTTTTTAGATCAGCACAATGAAAGGTATCAGTATTAGAATAAATATTCTCTGTAAAAGCAACCATTATCAAAAGCAACCCTATCATTGTCGTCCAGAACTTTCTTAAGGAAAGAGAATTTGACTTCCTCCCTGCTAAAGGAAAATGCAACGTTCAGAGAAATGACCCAGAAAGATGCTATATCTCGAAGAATAAGAGGTCTCATCACGAGCCGACTTATCATGATCACAGATGTTATAACTTGCTGACTTTGCCAAAACTGTCTACCAAAACAGGGCAACGACTCAAGATTGTTGCGATCAAAAGACAAGGGGTCTCATCAAGAGCCAGCTTGTTCAGCAAAAGTATAAATCGAGTGAATGACTGTGTCATAATTTGGCCACCAAACCAAGACATTGTTCTTTAGAGAATAAAAAAAGGAAAAAGCATGAGCAAAGGTATATTTCTTTTGAAAAAGTTGTTAAAAAAGCCCGAAGCTGGATAAAGGATCATTCCTGGATAATAGGTAACCCTGTCGAGGCTATGGATGCCTGCTGGCAGCAGTGGCTCTACCTGCGACAAAAGGGCATTCTTAAAAAGGGGTTGATACATAAGAGAACTCTTTATTTCTATGTCTTAACAAGGCCAAGTAATAACTGATCTAAACTCAGAAAACAACCTGGGAATGCAAGTAATTGAAATAAGATGGGGATAAAACAAAACATCATTGATGCTTTGAAGTATTGTTTGTTGTTATCTTTTCATAATAAAGTTCGGATTCCCTGAGAAAATTATTTAAAAAAAAAAAAAAAAAAAAATCCGAAAACATCAATAGAAAAAGAGCAGAGATAACTGGTTCTCCCAAGTGAATCGCCAATTGTTGTGGCCAGCAACAACCCCCCCTAATTCAGCCTAATATCAGTCATAATGATAGATTGAATAGGGGACCCTTAGTTAATTTCCGAAAAAAGAAAACAAAGACTTCTTTTGAAATTACAAGCATAAAACGTAGAAAAAGGTCCTTAGACGACTTAAGCCTAGACCTGTGATCATAAAAGCAAATCCTAAGATTGCTTCACAAAAAGAATCAAAGAGATGCCTTCGTTTCACCTCTAAAAACCAATATGCACATCGCCTCGGTATTAATGAACAACATCGCATCGCAATACACTAGCATCCATAAAGAAGAGCTTCAAAGTCCGCCGATCTGCGATGTTGCGATCGCGCGATCGCATATCGCAGAAATAAGGCTGGGCACGTTAGCAAATATTTGAATCATTGCGATCTGCGATATGGCGATCTGCGATGTTGCGATCACTGACCTTTGCGATCGCGTGACATGCGAGGATGCGTTGGCAAGTCATAAAAGCACCTTAGTACGACTCCTTCGCGCACGCGTCCCAAAGAAAATCCACTTACCATAAACTGACTTGGAAATTATGCGCTTTTAATGTTAGTAATGAATTAGTTGTCAGTTATTAAGTGGCATAAAGACGCGTGCCTTAATGCGGATTTGTTTCACGTAAGGTGGCGTATCTAATCTATCTCTTGCATTTAAAACTCTCCCATCACCTTTCTGATCAATCTTTCCATTTTCGCTCGTAACCTGCAGGAGCAAAGTGCGAAGGCAAAACCGAACAGAAACACTAAGCGAAGATGGGAAAGAAGAAAAAAGCTCAGAGCTCAATGACGAGGAAGGGAAGAAAGCAGGGGCCCCTAAGATTAATGAAAATCACAAAGACTTGCTCTTCAACAAATGGGACGAGCAAATAACACAGGCGGAGCAGGCAGCAGAGTCAGCGGCAACACAGGCGACCATATTTATCGATTGTGTAAATGAAAATTTGCACAGAGCTAATTTGATTTCAGAGTCCACCCCGAGATACTTACCAAATGCGTTACAGCTGGGAGTAGAATGGAAGTAGAAAGCACAGGCAAACGGGAAGACAATTCAGGCATTGGCTAGGTTAAACTGGGGAAGTTACTGGACTTACTTAGTTAAGCCTCACAGCCAATGCATGACGGTAAGGTGCATCATGAACGCGGCCGAGAAAGTAGCGCCAGCTCTTATGGACGCTGTTTTCGCAGCCCAACTAAGCACGGAAGTCGGCCAACCGACTCTTCTCAAGCCCATGCTTGATAACTGCAATTTCAGGGACCAAATTAGGAAGTAATTTCAATTTAGAAAGTTGTTTTTCTTTTTGTTTTACTGAATTAGAAAAAGGGCGGTCATTTGAGAGCCGTATCCTAAATTTTGTAATAATACTATTATTAGGATTAGATAGTAGTATTTCAACCCTTCTCATTGCATTGGAGAAGGATCCAGAAATTTGTCAAAAACTTGTCCTCAGAACAGGCACTTCTGCACCCTCAGAGGAGGTTTTGATGAATGGAAGGATCGTGATTTATTTATGTTTGCATTTTTATGTCTGCTACTGATGTTGCACTTCTGTACTCTTGGTAGACGTTAGAAGCAAATAGAGGTAGATCGTTGTTGTTTGAAGTCTATGAGTAAGGATTAGTCATTAATGGTACTTTTATCTCTTGATTAATTTCTGCTTGTATTCTTAAAGCGATATACAGCTGATATTGTTTGCATGCTAATGTATGAATATATAAGTTATCATTTGGCACTTCTGTACGATGGATTTATCTATTTATGCTTAATATGCGAATGATTTGATTATGCGATGTGCTGTTCACAACCGCTCTGCCTAACTTCTTATGCAGAATGGTTTATCTTTATTGATTTATATTCTGATATCAGTTGAATGATCTTTATTACCAGCTGCTGTTAGAAATATTTCTAGATCGCATAACAAAAGAAACATCCCGGGTTAATGTAAATTCTATGTGTTGTTTTTCATTTGGTTATAGTAATTTAGATTCAAGTTTGCAAGATAGATTTACAGTAGTTTTAGAACGTTTCTTAGAAATAACCTAACCAAAATTCCACACACACACACATACACATCCCATGCATCAGGAAGCTGGTCCCGTCATCCCCAGTCGGACCCGCTACTCCAAACGGGCAAGGAGCCGCCAACCAGGTTCCGGACCGGGTGGGTATCCCCCTTGTTGTTGACCCGACTTCGGGGCCCTCAACACATCCTAACACTAAAATTTTAAAAGGGTCCCCATTTATATCTCTAACCCAGCTATTGTTATTCATAAATGGGGGGTTGTTACATAGTACAACAATTGTGATTCACTTGGGAGAACCAACTATCTTTGAGTAGTTTTCTAAAATTTCTAAAATTTTCAAAGTAATTATAGTTATAGGAATAATAATAACATGAGTTATAAAGTAAAAAACATTTCTCTAGAATCATTATCACTTACACAATCTATTTATTCAACAACTTTACTCTTGTAATGATATAAATACAATTGGTTGAATCAGTCAATAATAAGAGTTAAAGCGATATAGTAGGTGTTTCTACAGATTAGTTTTTGATGTTTACTCATTTATCATAGATAGAGCCTCTGTTGCCAGTAGGCGTTCATAGCCTCGATAGGGTTATATTTTAGCCAACAATGATTCATTATCCCATCTGAAGCAATTTTCAAATTTCGAAATGATATTCACTTGCTTTGAATATCATTTGGATCTTGTCCCTTTTTCATTTTTAATATAATCTTTTCTTTTAGGTTTCTTAAAAGACATCGTATAGGCCTGGTAATATAATAATGACAATGCCATTCATTGGTAGTAACTAAACTGAACAAGTTGGCTCTTGATGAGATCCCTTATCTTCTGATTGATGAGATCATCAGCTATTACCCTATTTTGATATGCAATATTGGTAATATCAGTTTAATTATTTCCCTATGACCATGGTAAACAAGCTCACAATGAGACTTTTTATCTTCTAAGTTTTGTATATTTTAGAATTACACTCTAAAAAAGGAAAATTTTATCAGATGGGGTGAATCATTAGCTCTTTTGAGAGTTTTGGATGATAATGATAGAGTTTTAAGATACTGATCTGCAAAAAGTCCTTACTAGGTTAAAGATTCTTTTCTTGACTGATAACAAAACATTCATACTCTAAAAAGATAAGAGTTTGTTCATAGAATAAATGTTTTTTGCAAGATCAAGTTTTTCAAAGAAATGAGGTTTGCTTTGGTACTCAAATGTTCTAATTATTTCTTTTAACTTTTACTTACTTATAGAAGCGAAAAATCAGAAATATTATCAAAGATTTTATTTTGAAAAGCCAAAAGTAAATACTACTTAAACTTTATTTTCCTAAGAATTTGAAAAGTGATATGATACAATTGGAAGAGGCTGTGTTCTAAGAAAAATATTTTTTCAATATTTTCCCATTAACGGGAAAAGAATCCTTCTTACCTAATAAGTCTTGTAAAAGAAACATTGATTGTCTAATTTTCTCAATAATTTGAAAAGGGCCAAGCCATAGTCTTTGAAATTTTGTATGTTTACCTTTTTCATCGTGTGCTTTGTCCCATTTAAAAACCAAATCCCCTACTTCAAAAATTTTTTGATTGGAAGAGGTTGTATCAAAAGAGGCTTTGACTAATTGTTGATGATAGAAGTGGGTTGCTTTGGCCTTTTCTCGTTATTTTTTAAGCTTAAGAATTTGAAACTGTCTACCTTGGAGAGAAAAAGAAGGGTTTTCATTGATGAATTGCACTAGGGCAAGAGATGGGATTGCTATGTTTGTGGGAAGAACAACTTCTTTTCCATAAAATAAAGTAAAAGGAGAAGAACCGATAGATGCCTTCTGTGTAATTCTGTTTGCTGATAGAGCAAATGTCAATGCTTTGTGCCAATTTTTTTGATTTTGGTCAATAGTCCTTTTGATAATTCTGATGAGGTTTTTGTTTTTTTATTCTGCTAATCCGTTACCTTGTGGATAATAGTTGGTTGAATGTTTTAGCTTAAAACCTCTCTTTAGAGCAAATTCTACCATTGCATTTCCAGAAAAGTAAGATGAATTGTCAAACATTAAAGCTGAGGGTAAGCCAAACCTGGTAATAATGTACTGATCAATGAAGTCCGTAATGCTTTCTATATTGGATATCCTTAAGGGGATATCTTCTACCCATTTTGTAAAATAATCAGTAGCTGTAAGGATGAATCTATGCAGTTTGGAAGAGTTAGGAACAATCTCACCAATTATGTCTAATCCCCATTGTTCAAATGGTTGTTGGATGTTTACTGGTTGCAAAGGGAATGTTGGCTTCCTTTCTCTTCCAGCTGTAGTTTGACAAGTTTTACACTTTCTTGCATATTCATGTGCATCCTTAAATATCGTTGGCCAATAATATCCTGCATGCAGGATTTTGTGAGCTGTGGTATTTCCTCTGAAATGTCCTCCAGCTGGTCCATCATGTAATTCCTGCATGACCTTTTCAACTTCAGGTTTCTCCAAGCATCTTAGTAATACTGAATCATAATTTTTTCTAAACAATACATCATCGACTAATTGATACTAATTTGATTTCAACCTTAAAGCACACTTTGTTTTGTAATTAAGGTGCATAGGAGCATATCTGTTCTTTAAATAAAATTTCAAATCAGCATATTGTGATTGTGTATCATTGAGGATTACCTCTGATATTTGTACTTCATTACCTTGATCTTCTTCTGGTGATAACTGGGAAGCTCCTGTTAACATCCTGCAAAAACCTTGACCCCTAACATTTTTAGCCGTCCGGATTTCCACATAATATTCTTGAAGTGCAGTAACCTAATTGGCTCTTTTCTCCCCTACTTCTCTTTGGATTAATAATTGCCTTACTGCAGGGTAGGGTACTATTATCTTTGTATGGGCTTTAAGAAGAAAAGGTTTGAAATGTTTCAAGGTTTTAAAAACAACAAATTCTTGTTTCTCGACAATTGAATAATTTAACTCGGCACCTTGCAAGTTAGAACTGAAAAAGGAGATAGGTGCTTCGATATTTTCATCATTTATCTGTGTTAGAACTGCTGCATAAGATGTATCAGATGAAAAAGTATATAATACAAAAGGTTTGAGAAAGTTAGGAGTTGTTAGTGAAGGAGCATTAATAATGTTTTTTTAATCAACTCGAATGACTCCCATTCATGTTTTCCCCATTTGAAAATTGCATTTTTTCGTATAATTATTTGAAGGGGTAGGACAATCTGTGAAAATTCTCAGATAAATCTTTTTACAAAATTAATCTGGCCTAGGAATGGTTGCATGGTATTCTTGTTATGTGGGAGAGGAATCTTTTCGATCTCTTGGAATCTATCGGGATCAATGTAAATCCCTTTCTTGGATACTATAAACCCAAGGAGTTTTCCTCTTGGTAAAGAAAAATAAGATTTTTTGGGATTTAGGGAAATGTCATATTTCCTGCATCTTACAAAAATGTGCTTTAGGTCACTTAATTGATTGTTCCTATCCTTAGAAAAGATTGTGATGTCATCTACATAAATAACAACTGATTTATTAATCAGACCTTTAAAAGTAATATCCATAGCACGTTGAAATGTAGCACCTGCGTTAATGAGTCCAAAAGGCATCTTTTGATAGGCGTAAGTTCCCCACTTGGTTTTGAATGTTTTCTTTAATCTATCATTTGGATGCACAAGAATTTGATTATATCCTAAGAATCCATTTAGAAAAGACATTAACTAGGAACCTGCAACTAATTGCAATATCTGTTCCATGATAGGTAAAGGAAAGTTATCTTTTTGACAAGCTTTATTCAGGTTCCTAAAAGCAATACAAATCCTAATATCACCGTTATTTTTCCTTACATGCACCATATTCTATACCCATTTAGATTGTATAATAGGGAAGATTATTTTGGCTTTCAGAAGCTTGTTTAATTTGGATTTGATTTGACTTTCAAGGTTTGGGTGAATTTTGCAATGTTTCTGTTGAACAATTTTCGTTCGAGTCATAGGTATGGTATGTTGAATTATAGAGGCATCATAGGTTTTGAGATCTGAGTAATCCTAGGCAAAGACACCTTTGTATGTTTTCAACAACCTAATGAATGATATCCTTTCTCCTGATGATAGGCCAAAACCTAGGTTGATATTTTGAGGTTTTTCAGTTGACCCTAAGTTTATTACTTCAAATATCAAAGTAGAACTTTGAGTTTTGGAGTTAGTAACTTTGGTGAATCTATGCTTTAGATCATAGAGATCTTCCATCTTAACTACATACTTTGGGATTGGGTTTTGATTATGAGGATTATTAATTTGGAGATCATGTTCTTGTTCATCTATGATCTGTTCCTCATAGGAACCTTTTGATGTAAGGAAATTAACTATATCTGAATCGTTATTGAATACTCTCCAATTTGTTACATTATTGGGAATGGATGGCCTAAAGATTAACTCTATTGAAAATCTTCCTAGACTGAACTACTCTACATGTATAAGCTTGGATGCCACACTAGCAAGTAACTCAGCACTTGCGTTTTGCAGTCTACGAACTGAAGAAATGTTAAAAGTAGAGAAGTGAGAAGTCAGATTCTGGGCTAATGATTGATAATGTTTAAGGTGCCTAAAGACACAATGAATTGTATTTCTTACCTATTTCACAATTATTTCAGAATCACCATAGACTTGCAGATATTTTACATTAAGGCCAATGGCTTTGTACAAACATTGGATCAATGCTTCATATTCAACGACATTATTGATACACTAAAATTCAAGTCTGCAAGCTAACATGGTTTTCTCTCCTTGCGGATTAATCAAAATGTATCCTGTGCCTACACCGTCTTCATATTTGGAACCATCAAAATAGAGAGTCTAGAACAAATAATTATTTGAAATTTTATCTACTAAATTTAGACACTTGGAAGCATCTGTTTGTGAAATTTTTTCTATTTGAGACATTACGACATTATCTGGGAAGGGAGAACTCTGAGCATTAAAGGATCCCAAAAATGACTTAGCCAAGTAATTTCCAATGATGTTATTAGTGAAGGCAACAGGTTCATTGCTTCCCTCAAGGTCAGTGACTGTATATTTCATGAAATTTTCTCGGTCTACCCTGATTTGGTTTGGTTTACCATTATGTGGAAACAACATGCGAGACCAATCAGTTACGAAGTAACCATGAAACTTTTCATACCAATCCATACTTAGAATTAAACCATAAAATTCAGGGATATCAGCCACTAAAATATCAATTATTTGCGAAAATTTTGGATTAGAGGAAATCCTAATTGATACTGACGTGATTTCTCTGAGTACCTCTACATTTGTCCTGTTTAATTGAACTATGTGTACCACAGATTTTTGAGGTGTAATATTCAATTTGGTGCACACGAATCTTGGCATAATATTTGAAGAGGCTCCTAAATCAACAAGACAGTTATGAACATTCCTATTGAAAATTTCGTAAGTGAGCAGAAATGGAGGAATATGAGAAACAGATCTATCACCAATTAGGACTAAATCCGAAGGATATACTTTGTTGGAAGATGATGGAGGTTTTACCATATCATAGGAAACTTGAGTAACTACAGTAGATGGAAAAGGGGATACATGAACTGCTTTTAATTCTCTTAACAAAATTTTTTGTTGTTGCTTGAGTTTAGTGAGTTCATGCAAAGAAATGTTTGATCTAGTATTTTTCATATATTCGAATATGTTGTATTCCATATTTTTTGAACTACCAATGTTTTGGAAGAATTTGGAGAATCTAGTGGAATAGGGTCTATCTCACTAGTCTTATACTTTTTTGTTACTCTTTTCTCCTTTACAGGAGTAACAGTTTTTTGTTTCTTATTTGTGATAGACGTGTCGGGAGAGTTTTTTCTCCTCGTAGTTACTGGCATAGCTTGTGCCTTTTCTTCATTTTGGAGGATGAAATCGAACATTCCATTTAATTCAATTTCTTCTTCTGTTTCAACTTCCTCTTTGGCTGGTGAGTCTTCTTTTGTTTCTTGATCAGACTCAGCATTTGAAATGGTGTTCAAGGGTTGTTGTAGGTTTTAACCCTGTACAAAAATTACCTGCATACGAATTCTAAAACACAGAAAATAAACAATGCGAGAGCATAACACATAAAACACATATACACAAAGATTTTCCCTTGGATCCCAAAACCGGGACTACCAGCTTGATTTTTCATTATGTTCCTTTCAATATTACAATACATATTTATGCATGCTGAAGCATCCAATACCATGGACTGAAAACCATTGCGTCCAATACCATGGACTGAAAAACCATCGCATCTAATACCATGGACCGAAAACCATCGCGTCCAAAAAACATGTGCGAAAATCATGAACAAAACCATAGGTGGGTCCGCCCAACCTAAATTAGGGTCCAAAATCAAAATTTTCCGGGGTGATGCCCCAGACCCCATAAAGTGGGGTTATAGGTGCTCCTTAAACCCCCTATTAACTATGTGGAAAGAATATAACACAACCCAACATTCTCCCACTTCTTGTTTTCTTTCCACAAGGGGCCACAAGAGAGCTTAGTCATTTTTCTAGCCATAAAATGCCCATAGTCTCCCTACACCAAGAGAACTTCTCAAAGCTCACAAATTTTGTCAATGCATCTACAATGTTCTTTAAAGTATCCACCTTTACCAGCAACACCTTTTTGTCTTCTATCATATCCGTCACAAAGTGATATTGAACATCAATGTGCTTTGTCTTTGAATGATATGCAGGGTTCTTTGCCAAGAAAATTGCACTTTGGCTATCACAGTCTATCCTTATAGCTTCCTGTACTAACCCCATACTTGAACACAATCTCTACAACCAAACTGCTTCCTTGCTTGCATGAGTGGCTGCCATGTATTCTGCCTCTGTAGTTGATAGTGCCACTATAGATTGTTTCTTACTCATCCAACTGATTGCACCTCCAAATAGGTTAAACACATACCCACTTGTAGATCTTCTCTAATCCAGATCTCCAGCCCAGTCTGCATCAACCATGCCATGAATATCCAACACTCTATCCAATCCTGGTCTTCCTTGGTAGCACAAACCATAATCACTAGTGCCACGCAAATACCTGAAAACCCGCTTCATTGCTGTCCAATGCTCCTTCCCTGGTTTTGAGATAAACCTGCTCAATACTCCCACTATATGTGCAATGTCTAGTCTAGTACAGACCATTGCATACATCAGACTACCCACTGCATTTGCATATGGAACATGGGACATGTCCTCTTCCTCTTCTTGTGTCTTGGGACACTGTTCAGCAGACAACCTCACACCTATAGGAAAAGGAGCCTTCACCAATTTACTATCCTGCATATTAAACCTCTGCAATATTGTCTCGACATACTTCCTCTGGTTTAACCAGAGCTTCCTCTTTTCTCGGTCTCTTTTAATTTCCATGCCCAAAATATAATTTGCAACACTAAGATCTTTCATGTCGAATTTGGAGGACAATTGAGTCTTCAAATCCTGGATAATTTCTTTGTCACTTCCAACCAACAACATATCATCCACATAAAAGACCAGATAAATAACACGGTCACCAATTAATTTAAAATACATACAATCACCTGCTTTGCTTCTGGTGAAGCCAAGTCCCTGTATAAATGTATCAAATTTCTGATACCACATCCTTGGTGACTGTTTTAACCCATACAAAGACTTCTTTAACTTGCATACTAGTTCTTTCTTACCCTTCACCGCAAAGCCTTCAGGTTGCTTCATGTAGATCTCCTCTTCCAAATCCCCGTGAAGAAATGTTGTCTTCACATCCCTCTATTCTACCTTAAAATCAAAAGCAACAGCAACAGATAAAAGTAATCTAATAGAAGTTACCTTGGCAACAGGAGAAAAAATATCACCAAAATCAATTCCCGGCACTTGGGAATAACCTTTTGCTACCAACCGAGCTTTGTATTTCTCCACTTTTCCTTCTGCATTTGTCTTCTTTTTGAACACCAGTTTGCTGCCAATGGGTTTCCTTCCAGTCGGAAACTCCACCAGATCCTAAGCCTCATTTTTTGCAAAGATGCCATTTCATCAACCATGGCCTCTTTCCAGAGTTTTCCATTCTCTGAATCCACTGCTTCCTTCAGAGTTTTGGGATCATCATCAGTAATAGACAAAGCAAAATTTGAAGAGAAAGTAGATGGACTATACCTTTCTGGCTGCCTTCTTTCTTGAACTGATCTTCTCACAGCCGGAGTTTGTGGCTCTTCATATTTTGATTCCTCCTTTATTGTAGAGTTTGATTCTTCCTCTTTTAGCTCAAACTCTATCTTCTAAGGTTTCTTTGGTTGGACTTCATGTTTAATAACATCTTTCACCTCTCTGAACACCACATCTCGGCTGTACATAACCTTCCTTGTTATTGGGTTCCAAAGCTTATAACCCTTTAAACCATCCTTATACCCAATAAAGATGCACTTTTCAGATTTACTATCCAACTTTGTTCTTTTTTCCTTTGGAACATGTACATATGCATCACATCCAAATACCCTCAGATGTGAAAGAGAGGGTTTCTTACCAGTCCATACCTCTTGTGGAGTCTTATCCTCCAGCGCTGATGAAGGTGACCTATTGACCAGGTAACATGCAGTATCCATCGCCTCTGCCAAGAATTCCTGTCCTAACCCATCACCACTGAGCATGCTTCTTGCCCTTTCCATCAACGTCCTATTCATTCTTTATGCAACTCCATTTTGCTGAGGTGTATATGGAGTAGTCTTCTGCCGTGCTATACCACACTTCTTACAGTATTCTTCAAATTCCTTGCTGCAAAACTCTCCACCATTATCTATCCTCAACACCTTTATCTTCTTATCTATTTGATTTTCCATGAGAGCCTTAAATTCTTTAAACCTGTCAAAGACTTCAGATTTCTTCTTAAGGAAATATATCCATGTATTTCTTGAGAAGTCATCTATAAATGATACATAGTACATAGACTTACCCAGTGATGGAACCTTCACAGGTCCAAACACATCACTGTGCACAAGCTCTAATATCTGTTTCACCCTCTCACCACTAAAGGGGAAACTCACCCGATTCTGCTTCCCATATACACAATTTCCACAGAAATCAAAATCCAAAGAGCTATTACTCATACCTTATACCATACCTTTACCATGAAGTATTCAAAGGCCTTTCTCTCCATTATGTCCAAGCCTTTGATGCCACAACATGGTCTTTTCTCCAGAGACCACTAGATTTTCTGCTCCACTTTCAGGAATCATAGAACTATTGCACCCATCAATAATAGTGCTACATTTCAGCTTGTACAAAGTTCCAATCCAAACTCCCCGCATCAATACCAGTGCTCCCCAAACCATCTTGCAGGTATCCTTCTTGAAAACTTTTTTTACACTTGCATCATCCAGCTTACTAACAGAAATCAGATTTCTGGCTAATATAGGAATATGTAGAACACCTGGAAGTGTTCTAACCCTTACACCTTGCAACTTCAACTTTACTATTCCGCGACCAACGATTCTAGCCTTCCTGTCATCCCCAAGAAGACATCACCACCATCATATTTCTCATACTCGCAGAACCACTCTCTATGGGGAGTGAAGTGAAAGGATGAACCTGAGTCATTCAACCATGCCTCATGATATACATGTGTACTTGAAGAAGCCAAGTACACATCCCCACCTTCATCTGGGGTGGTTTTCGCCTCTGTAGAAGGAGCCTCATCAGATCCCTTTCCTTTGTCAGGAGCTTTAGATTTACAGGCCCTTTTGAAGTGGCCTTCTTTTCCACATTTCCAGCACACCACCTTTACAGGTTTTCCTGGAGATTTAGATCTCCCTCTAGATTTAGATCTCCCACTCGATGACTTATTTTTGTTTCTATTTTGGGACCGTCCTCATACAGAAAAGGCATCACCATTTTGGCTCTCCATATTTTTCTGTCTCATCTCCTCCATTAGCGAGGCTGAGACTATTTCATCAAACTGCAAGGCAGTTGCATTGCTACCTATTGCAATAACCAGACTATCCCACGAATCTGGTAGAGAATACAACAAACTGATGCACTAATCTTCATCTGAAATTTTAATATCAACAGATGCTAACTGACTTACCACAGTATTAAATGCGTTCAGATGCTCTGTCACCGAGTCTCCATCTTCCATCCTAAGGTTACACAGCTTTTTCTGCAGGAATAGTTTATTCACAAGAGACTTAGATTGGTACAAAGTCCCTAACTTGTCCCACAAAGCCTTCACCATAGCTTCCCTTGATACATTCAACAATACTGAATCTGAGACACACAATCGTATTGTGCTCTTTGCCTTCCGATCCAACTTCTTCCATTCTTCATCGGACACTCCTGTTGGTTTAGTACCTGTATCTACCACAATCCGTTGATATTTATCCACCAACATATCCTCCATCTTGAGTTTCCACAACTCAAAAATTTGACCATTAAATTTCTTGATCTCTATCTTTCCACTACTCACCATCTTCTTTCACCACCAGAATCGATCTCGTAGATCTCCCACTGAACAGGGTCTACCACAAGCTCGAGTGCAACCCCTCAGCAACAAAGGCATCGGCTTGAAGCCAAATCTGCTCTGATACCAAATGTAGGTTTTAACCCTGTACAGAAATTACCTGCATATGAATTCTAAAAGACACAAAATAAACACTGCGAGAGCATAACACATAAAACACATATACACAGATATTTTCCCCCGAATCCCAAAACTGGGACTACCAGCTTGATTTTTCATTATGTTCCTTTCAATATTACAATACATATTTATACATGCCGAAGCATCCATTACCGTGGACCGAAAACCATTGTGTCCAATACCATGGACCAAAAAACCATCGCGTCCAATACCATGGACCGTAAACCATCGCGTCAAAAAAACATGTGTGAAAATCATGCACAAAACCATAGGTGGGTCCACCCAACCTAACATAGGGTACAAAATCAAAATTTTCCGGGGCACTGCCCCGGACCCCATAAAGTGGGGTTACAGGTGCCCCTCAAACCCCCTGTTAACTACGTGGAAAGAATATAACATAATCCAACAGTTGTGATGCAGAAGAAGGATTCCTTTTAAACGAGTGAAAAGGTTTCTTGGGAGCAGAGGATTCTACGACCTGTTTCTTGATTTCAACCATTTCATTAGACATTGTCTTTAATACTTTCTACAGGCTTTCAATATTAAAAGGGTCCTTTGAAACTTTCTTTCTAGAATCATCCTTAAACATTACTTTCTTTGACTTAATCTCGTCTGTTTGTGATCTCTTTTCTAAAGCTATAATCCTTCTTTCTACAGACAGGGTTTCTTTCATGTTTTCTAAAAGGGTAGCCTTATTGGCTCTATCTACAAAAATTGCAATATTAGAGGGAAGCGATGATATTTACCATTATATTTGTACATCTACAAAAGGTTTTGAGAGAGCTGGGATTTTATTTAGCAACTTGTTAAATATGGAGTTGAAGTCTTTGATCCTTTCATCTAAATTAGCTTTCAAATTAGAAATATCATTGATCAAGGATGCTATGGTCCTATCATCACCAAATTTGCAAGAAATACTACTTGAAATGTATCCCAATTCCTAATTGAACTTGCCGGAAGGGAAAAATACCAAGATCCAGCAGATCCTTGGAAGGTATAAGGGAACAATATAATTATGACATATTCATGTGAAACTCTATTAATATTCATAGCCAACATGAATTTATTTAGATGTTCTTTGGCTGGAAGACTATCGTCAAGATTGAACTTGGGTAGCCATTTTTTTGGGTTTGTTGGGAGTGCATTTGGATTTGCAACCAGAACAGCACTAGGGTTTGCCCAAGGTTGAGTGGGTTGATTGGCCATAAATTGAGTTGGAGACTGAGAAGATGAAAAGGTCAGTCTAGAAGTAGGTATGGATGGTGAAAAACTTACTACTGGGTTAGTACTACTAGTGGAAATACTAATTAAAGAAGTGGATAGTTCAGAAGTTGTGGATTGAGTAGAAGTGAATGGGGAAGTGAATGGATGTAAAGGTGATGTGATATTACTGGTATTTAATTTATATCTTGGTGAGATAATTTTCCTATGTCGTGGAGGGTTGGGGAACTCAAAAGGGGTTACTCGAAGCCTTTCACTTAGCAATCTAGTTAATATACCAGTTTGTTATAATAAAGAAGTAACACTTTCATCAGAAACCTCAGGCCTCTATGGCTCCTTAGCAAAAATGGATATTTGTTCCAATTTCTGTATCAAAGAATGAACTTCAGGAGACTCGGGAGTGTAATCTGGGGAAGGTGGTTGTCTTACTACTTCAGGAGACAAGGGAGATGTTTCTATAACTTTAGATTTCTGATCAGGAAATTCTGAACGAGATCTAGAAGGTGTAGAAGTTGTGGAAGGGTTTTGACTCTTATGAATGTTTTTCGATTGATCTTTAGGTTTATATGCCATTCATAGTCAGATGGCCCTCCTTCTAGCACAAAAATGTTGAAGCCTCAAAAATCACTATGACAACATGGGGGATAACCACCCGGTCTGGACCTTAAGACAAATCCTTTTCCATTTAAAGTAGTTGCTCCGACTAGGGATAATGGGACCAATTTCCCATTGTGGGTTTTAATATGAGAGTGGGTGGTTCATGAGAGTTTGCAAATAGAATAATGATAATCTAAATGACCTATTCTACCATGCAATCTTCTAACTAACTTATTCTAATATAAACCCAGGTATTTCTGTGTGGTATACGCTCTACATAGATATCTGCTTAGCATGTGATAATAAAGATTAATCACGCTGTTGAAGCCCCGAAAATCGGGTCGACAACAAGGGGGATACCCACCCGGTCTGGAACTTGGTTGGCAGCTCCTTGTCCGTTTGGTATAGCGGGTCCGACTGGGGATAATGGGACCAGTTTCCCAATCTAGGGGGTGTGTGTGTGTGTGTAGAGTTGGATGATGCTGATCTAGAAGTATTTTAAGCTAATTTAATTCGAACTTCTAAACTGACTCTATGCTATTGTAATCTAATAAAAACAACACATCTAATCTACGCTAACCCGGGGTGTATTTATTCTATTATGCGATCTAAAGAGATTTCGAACAATAACTGGTAATAAAGATCATTCAGCTATCATAAGAATAGAAATCAATTAAGATAAACCATTCTGCATAAAAAGATAGGCAAAACAATTGTGAACAACATATCGCATAATAAGTTATTCATATGTCAAGCACAAATAAATGACTCCGCCGTACAGAAGTGCCAAATGGTAACCCACACATTCATACATTAACATATAAACAACTAAAACTGCATATCACTCTAAGAATATAAGCAGAAATTGGTCAAGAGATAAAAGTACCATTTATGACTGATTTCACTCATAAACTTCAAGCAATAACGATTTATCTCTACTTGTTCTAATATCTACTAAGAGTACAGAAGTGCAACATTAGTAGCAGACATTAAATGCAAACGTTGATAAACCTTGATCCATCCATTCATCAAAAACCCCCTCCGAGGGTGCAAAAGTGCATGTTCTGAGGACAAGTTTTTTGACAGATTTCCGGACCCTTCTCCAAATGCCATAAGAAGGGTTAAATACTACTAACTAATTAATCTTAATTACATAAATTTAGGAAACAGCTTCAAATGACCGCCCTTCTACTAAAACAGATTTATTTCTAAAAATTGAATCTAATTTCTAACCGTTTCTGTATCTGCTCCTTAGTGCTGTAAGCAATGCAATGTTCACCTGAGAAGAGTCGGCTGGTTGTCTTCTCCTTTCGTTCAAGCGATAAAAGTAGAAATAACAAGAGCTGGCACCGCTTTATGACAAACTAGAAGATATTTTCGAAAATCTTCCTCTGGCTTGGTGTATTCGCTGTGTGTATACTTGGTATAACCCAGATTTCTTTCAAACTGATTGTGTTGTTGCTATTTCAGTCTTCGGTCATGCGAATGACTCAATGAGTTAGGGATTTCGTTGCCTGAACAATTTTTTGTATTGTAGATTGCTTCCGTTCTTTGTTCCAGGCTTTTCTGAAGCGTCTTCCTTCCTTAGCGTCTTTCGTTTTTCTTTACCCAGTCTGAGCTTCAGGATCTTTTGTAAACATGCCACTTTTGTGCGCCTTTGACTCTGAGTCTCGGATAGTCTATTTTCATCAGTGTCTGTTGAGTGATACTCTGGAATCCGCGGTCCTGCTGCATGTGGCATCCATTTGCGAAGGCATCTCCTCTCTGTTCTCCAAGTATTGGCGCTTTCCCCTTTTCCTTAGATGTTTCCTGCATATTGATTTATATTAGTTGCTGCCTTACAGTTTACGCAAAGGAAAAGAGAGACGACGAAAAGATTGACATGAAAGCTTTAAGTTCTAATGAATGCATAGTCATGACACTCATAATGACTTGACTCTTCAAAAAACGCAACACAATCATTCTTGGATACTTTGGCATACAATCATTAATTTCCCTTAAGGTGCACGCTCAATTTTGGGTTTACAGACTATGTCGAGGAAATTTTGCGATGAGTGGTTTCTGCGATTCGCATCGCAGTATCGAGGATTGCGATGTCAAGAAGTGTCATCGCAGGAATTGATAGTCTCATTCATCGCAGATCGCAAATCGCAGGATCACAGATTGCAAGATCGCAGATCGCAAGATCGCGTTTTATCATTCAATCACTGTGTGCTGCTTATGCAATGTTGCGATATGCAATGTCGCATATCGGCCGTCGGCGATTCCTTAAGTTTCTCATTTGAGGGCGCTTTCAATATATGCGATGCGATGAATTTCGCGTCGCTTCTTCGCAGCTTATTTACGCGCATAGGAAATGCTTCACTCTCTCTTCGTGATGAGATATAGCTTTAGGGAGTAAAAATACAAAAATTTTGATAAAAATATTTTTTGGATTTTTTGTTAAGGGTCCCCCTTTGCTTGGTGTTATTGCTAATACCAAATAAAGAGGGGGGTTGTTGGTGACCACAACAATGGCGATTCACTGTGAAGAACCAGTTATCTCTGCTTTTCTATTGAATTTCCACTTTCGAAACATAAATTTTTTTCGTATGTCTAAATTTTGTTATGGACAGATAGAGTACATTACCCTTTATCCTGTCAATGATACTTTGTCTCAACCTTTTCATATTCCAATTGTTTGCTTCCTCGGGCTTAGTTCCTGTATTTGCACCAGACATTACTTGGTCTTTTAAAGATAAAATAAGGTCTTCTCTGCGTACTGGCTTTTAAAATATGCTCATTTGTCGTAGGTAGAGCCTCTGCTGCCCGCAAGCATCCATAGCCTCGACAGGGTTACCTGTTATCCAGCAATGATCCTTTATCCTGCTTGAGGTTATTTACAACATTTCAGAGAAAAAAACTTTTTGACACCTTTTCCTTTTTTATTCTCTAAAGAACAATGTCTTGGTTTGGTGGCCAAATTATGACACAGTCATTCACTTGATTTACACTTTTGCTGAACAAGTTGGCTCGTGATGAGACCCCTTGTCTTTTGATTGCAATAATCTTGAGTCGTTGCCCTGTTTTGGTAGACAATATTTGGCAAAGTCAGCAAGTTATAATATCTGTGATCATGATAAGCCGGCTCGTGATGAGACCTCTTATTCTTTGAGATATAGTGTTTTCTCGGATTGTTCCTCTGAATGCTGAGATTTCCTTTAGCAAGGAGGAAGTCATTGTTTTTCCTTAAGAAAGCTCTGGACGACAATAATAGAGTTTGAAAACAGCAGCTTTACAGAGAATATTTATTTTATTATTGATACCTTTCATTGTGCTGATATAAAACAATTTTTTACCAAAGGTTGCTTTCATCAAAGTTTTTTGAGGTTGAAACTAACATCATATTTAGGCTAAATTTAACTCTATTTGTCAATAATAAAAATCAGATTTTTCGAAAAATTTTGCTACTTGTACAAGCGAAATCAAAATCTGATAGAGGATTGGTGTGCTCTTTCATGAATCCTTTTAGTGACCATCTACAACTGGTTTTATTTATAAGAAAGAGAAAAACAAATAAAAACTAAAACTATCTTACAAAAATAGAAGAATGATCTTCTATGGAAAATATATTTTAAGAATCTGTCCATTAACAGGCAAAGGATCTCTTCTACCTGCCAAATCCTGCAACACAAACGTCGATGGGCCTATGACTTCTACAATCTGGAAAGGACCAAGCCACAACTTCTGAAATTTCGTATGTTTGCCCTTTTCTTCATGAGCCTTATCCCATTTCAAAACTAAATCTCCCATCAGAAAGTTTTTTCCGGTCATTATGCTTGAGTCAAAAGAGGATTTTATTAGCGCTTGGTGATGAGCATGGGTTTTCTTAGCTTGTTCTCGTTGTTCTTCTAATTTGATTATTTCCATTTGTCTCAGTTGTAAGGAGGAAGTAGATACTTCATCGATGTATTGTACTAAAGACAAAGAGGGAATGACTAAGTGAGTTGGAAGAACCACTTCTTTCCCATAAACTAAATTAAAGGGAGAAGTGCCGATTGAAGCTTTCTTCGTAATTCTATCTGCCCATAAAGCATTTACCAGTGCTTTGTGCCAATTCTTTTGGTTTTGGTCGACTGTTCTTTTAATAATCCTAATTAGGTTCTTGTTTGTTGATTCGGCCAATCCATTACCTTGTGGATAGTAGTTGGCAGAATATTTCAGTTTGAACCCTCTTTTAAGTGCAAACTCAGTCATTGTATTTCCAGAAAAGTATGAGGCATTATCAAACATTAAGGCCGTTGGCAATCCAAACCTAGTGATTATAAATTGATCTATGAATTCAATAATGTTTTCAAAATTAGCTGTCTTGAGAGGAACTGCTTCTACCCATTTAGTAAAATAATCAGTTGCCGTGAGGATATACCTATGCTGCTTAGAAGAGTGAGGAACGATCTCACCTATTATGTCCAAGCCCCATTGACTGAATGGTTGCTCGATGTTAACCGGCTGTAGTGGCATGGACGATTTCTTTTGTTTCCCTGCAGCAGTCTGGCAGACTTGGCATTTCCTTACGTAATTGTATGAGTCTTTGAACAGCGTGGGCCAATAATATCCTGCACGTAATAGTTTATGTGTAGTAGCGTCTCTAGCATAGTGTCCGCCTGCTGGTCCGTCGTGGAGTTCCTACAAAACCTTTTCGGCTTCAGTTTTCTCAAGACACCTAAGAAGCACGGAATCGTAATTCCTTTTAAACAGAACATCATTTATGAGCTGGTATTGTTTAGCTTTCAATCTCAGAGCTCTTTTCTTGGTGTGATCCAGGTGTGATGGAGAATACCCGTTCTTAAGATAATAAATGGTGTCAGCATATAATGATTCTGCGTCGTTTAGGCTTACCTCATACGTATGTACCTCTTTAGATGAGTTCTCAGGAATTTGCGATGCTCCAGCTAACATCTTGCAGAAGCCTTGACCTCTTACGATGTTTGTTGGCTTGATCTCAAGATCGTATTCTTGTAAAGCGGTAATCCAATTTGCTCTTTTTTCGCCCACATCCTTCTGTATCAGAAGGTTTCTTACCGCGGGAAATGGTACTACGACTTTGGTATGGGCTTTAAGTAAGAAAGGTATGAAATACTTGATCGCTTTGAAAACAGCATATGCCTGTTTCTCCACGTCTGAATAATTGAGTTCAACACCTTGTAAGTTCGAGCTAAAAAATGTGATTGGAGCTTCCGCCTTCTCTTGATTTGCTTGAGTTAGAATCGCGGCATAAGATTTCTCTGAGGCAAATGTGTATAAGATAAAAGATTCTGAAAAATTTGGGGTCGCTAAAGATGGAGCGTTAATGATGGCTTGTTTGATCAAGTTGAACGCTTCATGCTCGTCTTGACCCCATTTAAAATTTGAATTCTTTTTTATCATATTTTGCAAAGGAGAAACAATTCGTGAAAAATCTGGGACAAATCTCTTTACAAAATTGATTTGACCAAGGAAAGATTGCATGGCTTTTTTGTTATGAGGCATGGATATTTCGGAAATTTATTTGATTCTGTCAGGTTCAATGTGAATACCAAATTTTGACACTATGAATCTTAGCAATTTCCCTTCACTTAATACGAAAAAAGATTTCTTTGGGTTAAGTGAAATCCCATACCTTAAACATCGTTGAAAGATTTGTTTCAAGTCTTTGAGATGGTCGATTCGCTTCTTGGAGTACACTGTTATATCATCCAGGTAAATCACTATAGATTTATTGACTAAACCTTTAAATGCGATGTCCATGGCTCTCTGAAAGGTAGCGCCGGCATTGATCAGACCAAATGGCATCTTCCGATATGTGTATGTGCCCCACTTAGTTCGGAATGTGGTTTTTAACTGATCATCGGGGTGTACCAGCACTTGATTGTATCCTGAAAATCCATCCAGAAAAGACATTAATTCTGAGCCTGCTACTGCCTGTAATATTTGCTCCATAGGTGGGAGGGGAAAATTGTCTTTTTGACAGGCTTTGTTGAGATTCCGGAAATCGATACAGATTCTAATATCTCCGTTTTTCTTTCTAACGGGCACCATATTGGATACCCATTTGGAATGTCTGACGAAGAAAATTATTCTGGCTCTCAACAACTTATTTAGCTCAGTTTTTATCTGATTTTCTAAATTCGGGTGGATTTTTCTGAGTTTCTGCTGGACAGGTTTTTCGTTGTCAATCATAGGGATAGTGTGTTGAATGATAGAGGTGTTGTATGTCTTCAGCTCATCGTAATTCTAGGCAAAAACGTTTTTGTATTGTCTCAGAAGACGGATATATGATAATTTTTCTTCAGGAGCTAGGCCGTGGCCTAGATTAACGTTTTGTGGCTTCTCATCGGTTCCTAGGTTCACTAATTCATAGTTCAGAGTCGAACTGTAAAGTTTAGAATTGGTAGACTTTTTAAATCGACTTTTCAAATCGTATAAGTCTTCTAACTTAACCACCGATTTAGGTATAGCATTATCAGTGCTATTTTGTTGTATTTGGTGATCATGATGGTCTTCGTCAATTATTTGGTTTGAGTAGGATCCTTCAGAAGTGAGGAAATTTACAATGTCAGGATCGTTGTTGAATACTCTCCAGTTGGTGATGTTGTCAGGGATGGATGGTCTAAAGATTAATTCTATTGAGAATCTATCTGGACTAAAATCTTCAGAGGGAATAAGTCTAGAGGCTACGTTAGCTAACAGGTCTGCGCTCGCATTTTGGAGTCTTGGGATTGACGAAATATTGAATGCTATGAAATGTGCAGTCACATCTTGTACTAAAGATTGATAGTGCTTCAAATGACCTGATAGGCAACGTATGGTGTTACGTACCTGTTTGACGACGATCTCAGAGTCTCCAAAGACTTGAAGGTACTTAACGTTCAACCCGATTTCTTTGTATAGGCCTTGTACTAAGGCCTCGTATTCCGCTGTATTTTTTGTGCAATCGAATTCAAGTCTGCACGTAAGCATGGTCTTATTTCCGTCTGGGCTAATCAGAACGCATCCTGCTCCTGCTCCCTCGTTAGATTTGGAGCCATCAAAATATAATTTCCAAAACAAAGATGTATTTACAGGGTTATCTAAAAAATTAACACATTTTGAATTATCAGTTTGGGAAAAATTTTCAACTTGGGACAAAACTGAATTTTCTAAGTAAGGTGAAATATGAGCATTGAAATTGCCGAGGAAAGAATCTACCGAGTAATTGCCTATGATACTGCTGTTGTATGCTATTGCTTCATTTTCTCCCTCCAATTCCGTCACTATGTAATTTTGGTGTAACTCTCATTCAACCTTTATTTGATTCGGTTTACCATTGTAGGGTAACCACATGTGCGACCAGTCGGTTGAGAAGTATCCATGGAGTTTTTCAGACCAATCCCTGCTAAGAATTAAACCATAGAATTCAGGGATATCAGCTACTAGAATGTCGATAACCTGACATACCTTCGGGTTAGACGACAATCTTATGGTCACTTGATTAAGTTCACCAATCACTTCGACTTGAGATCGATCAAGCTGAACTATGCGCATTGCGGATTTTTGTGGTTGAACATTCAATTTGGCACATATTGATATGGGTAAAATATTCGTTGAAGCACCAGAATCAACCAAGAAATTGTGCACGTTTTTATTGAAAATTTCATAAGTGAGAAGAAAAGGGGGAGTATGAGATCTCGATCTTCCTCCAATCAAGGCGATGTCATTTGGGTCAATCTGATTGATCGTGTTGGTTGGAGGTCTTCCCATGTTGTGGGAAGCTACAGCTGTAGGTAAAGATGTAGTAGGCACGACATGTAATTCTTTCATCATTATTTTCTGTTGATGTTTCAATTTGCTCAACTCGTAAAGAGTGATATTAGCCCTAGTCTTTTTCATGTCATTGATAATGTTATATTCCATTTCATCCGACACTATTAGTGTTCTTGATGGAGGTGCTTGATCTAATTGGACTGGGCTAGATTGGGTCACTCTAGCGGTTTTTTTCTTTGTTGCGACCTTATCTTTTGTTGCAGGGCAGGGGAGGATCAAGTTGATTTTTGCTTCGTGTGCTAACCGGAAATGCTTCTTGATCTTCTTCTTGTGGGAGGATGAAATCCCACATTCCTTGTAGTTCCACAACTTCTTCATCATCGGTCTGCCCTTCAGTGATGTTCTCTTCTTCTTCTTGTTCTTCGGATTCAACGTTTGAGACAGCATTGGGTGGTTTCACATCCATGGGAGGATTTCTTTTAAAAGCTCTGTAGGGCTTTTTTGAAGAAGTTTCTGCTACTTGTTTTTTTATGTCAATCATCTCATTGGACATGGCCTTTAATACTTTTTGTAATCCTTCCAAATCGAAAGGATCTTTCGTTTGTTTCTTCTTGGTGTCTTCTTTGAAAGAGATTTTCTTAGATTTGCGTTCTTCTATCGCAGATTTCTTTTCTAGGGCTACTACGCGTTTTTCTACTGCTATCGCCTCTGTCAAGTTTTCAACTAAGGTCGTATTGTTTGCCCTATCTACGAAGATAGCCAAGTTTGATGGTAAGTCCGTGATATACCATTCACATCTTACTTCCTCGTTGGGTTGGGAAGTAGCGGGAATTTTGTTGAGGATCTTATTGAACCGTAAATTGAAATCTTTAATGGGTTCTTTGGCCTCAGCTTTGAGATTGGATAGGTCATTGATCAACGTCGCCATTGATCTGTCATCACCGAACTTGGTAAGGAATTGACTTTGAAAAATGTCCCAACTTGTGATAGACTCGGAAGGTAACGAAAAGTACCATGACCCGGCTGTTCCTTGCATTGTATAGGGAAAAAGCTGGACGACAGCATCCTCGTTGGTAACTCCATTGAGATTAACAGAAAGAATGAAATTATTAATATGCTCTTCAGCTAGCATGCCTGTTTCTGGATTGAATTTCGGTAGCCATTTCTTAGGATGGGCTGGTATTGGACTCAGGGGTGGAGGCATTAAAACCGCCCCAGGATTGTTCCATGGAGACTGGGCCATCGTTGAATTGCTAGTGAATGAAAGTACAGAGGATGATCCCTGATGATGATTGATGATTGAATGATGAAGGAGGAGGGACTGTGGAAGAAGGATGAGTGATTTGGAATGAAGATGTGGGTGGCTGACTTCGCGGTGAGGGAGTTGAAATGGACGAAGTAGATGAAAGAGTCTCATTGTCAGACTCTGGTGGTGTTTTCCTTGCTCTTTTCCTGGTGGGGAGAGGAAGTTCAGTTGGCTGGATGCCAAACTTTTCACTTTTCAATCTGGTCAGGGGATGAGCAGGATTGTACTGCGAAGTCACGCTGCTTTGAGATTTATCAGACCTCTGATTAAAAATAGAGAATCCCCGGAGTTTACGAATCAAAGTTTGAATTTTAGGGGGTTCAATGATAAGTTGGTCTGAAATATTAGGGTATGTAGCAGCAGTGGATACTCGAGCGACTTCAAACTCCGAGTTTAATCGTACTGGAGAAGTCGGTGGAGTTGATGAGGGTGATTTACTCTCAGAATGGTATTTAGATTTTGATTTAGGTGCCATTCATAGTTCGTGCCCTCCTTCTAGCGCAAAATATGTTGAAGCCCCGAAAATCGGGTCGACAACAAGGGGGGTACCCACCCGGTCTGGAACTTGGTTGGCAGCTCCTTGTCCATTTGGTATAGCGGGTCCGACTGGGGATAATGGGACCAGTTTCCCAATCTAGGGGGTGTGTGTGTGTGTAGAGTTGGATGATGCTGATATAGAAGTATTTTAAGCTAATTTAATTCGAACCTCTAAACTGACTCTATGCTATTGTAATCTAATAAAAACAACACATCTAATCTACGCTAACCCGGGGTGTATTTCTTCTATTATGCGATCTAAAGAGATTTCGAAAAATAACTGGTAATAAAGATCATTCAGCTATCATAAAAATAGAAATCAATTAAGATAAACCATTCTGCATAAAAAGTTAGGCAAAACAGTTGTGAACAGCATATCGCATAATAAGTTATTCATATGTCAAGCACAAATAAATGACTCCACCGTACAGAAGTGCCAAATGGTAACCCACACATTCAACATTAACATATAAACAACTAAAACTGCATATCACTCTAAGAATATAAGCAGAAATTGGTCAAGAGATAAAAGTACCATTTATGACTGATTTCACTCATAAACTTCAAGCAATAACGATTTATCTCTACTTGTTCTAATATCTACTAAGAGTACAGAAGTGCAACATTAGTAGCAGACATTAAATGCAAACGTTGATAAACCTTGATCCATCCATTCATCAAAAACCCCCTCTGAGGGTGCAAAAGTGCATGTTCTGAGGACAAGTTTTTTGACAGATTTCCGGACCCTTCTCCAAATGCCATGAGAAGGGTTAAATACTACTAACTAATTAATCTTAATTACATAAATTTAGGAAACGGATTCAAATGACCGCCCTTCTACTAAAACAGATTTATTTCTAAAAATTGAATCTAATTTCTAACCGTTTCTGTATCTGCTCCTTAGTGCTGTAAGCAATGCAATGTTCGCCTGAGAAGAGTCGGCTGGTTGTCTTCTCCTTTTGTTCGAGCGATAAAAGTAGAAATAACAAGAGCTGGCACCGCTTTCTGACAAACTAGAAGATATTTTCGAAAATCTTCCTCTGGCTTGGTGTATTCGCTGTGTGTATACTTGGTATAACCCAGATTTCTTTCAAACTGATTGTGCTGTTGCTATTTCAGTCTCCGGCCGTGCGAATGACTCAATGAGTTAGGGATTTCGTTGCCTGAACAATTTTCTGTATTGCAGATTGCTTCCATTCTTTGTTCCAGGATTTTCTGAAGCGTCTTCCTTCCTTAGCGTCTTTCTTTTTGCTTTACCCAGTCTGAGCTTCAGGATATTTTGTAAACATGTCGCTTTTGTGCGCCTTTGACTCTGAGTCTTGGATAGTCTATTTTCATCAGTGTCTGTTGAGTGATACTCTGGAATCCGGAGTCCTGCTGCATGCGGCATCCATTTGCGAAGGCATCTCCTCTCTGTTCTCCGGGTATTGGCGCTTTCCCCTTTTCCTTAGATGTTTCCTGCATATTGATTTATATTAGTTGCTGCCTTACAGTTTACGCAAAGGAAAAGAGAGACGATGAAAAGATTGACATGAAAGCTTTAAGTTCTAATGAATGCATAGTCATGACACTCATAATGACTTGACTCTTCGAAAAACGCAACACAATCATTCTTGGATACTTTGGCGTACAATCATTAATTTCCCTTAAGGTGCGCGCTCAATTTTGGGTTTACAGACTATGTCGAGGAAATTTTGCGATGAGTGGTTTCTGCGATTCGCATCGCAGTATCGAGGATTGCGATGTCAAGAAGTGTCATCGCAGGAATTGATAGTCTCATTCATCACAGATCGCAAATCGCAGGATCGCAGATTGCAAGATCGCAGATCGCAAGATCACAGATCGCAAGATCGTGTTTTATCGTTCAATCACTGTGTGCTGCTTATGCGATGTTGCGATATGCGACGTCGCATATCGGCCGTTGGCGATTCCTTAAGTTTCTCATTTGAGGGCGCTTTCAATATATGCGATGCGATGAATTTCGCATCGCTTCTTCGCAGCTTATTTACGCGCATAGGAAATGCTTCACTCTCTCTTTGCGATGCGATATAGCTTTAGGGAGTAAAAATACAAAAATTTTGATAAAAATATTTTTTGGATTTTTTGTTAAGGGTCCCCCTTTGCTTGGTGTTATTGCTAATTCCAAATAAAGAGGGGGGTTGTTGGTGACCACAACACACGCATAAACAGAGATGATAACGTATAATATAATTTCTTTGACTAAATAGTTAGTCAAAGAAATTTATAAAATATATCACATATATGATGAATTATATATATGAAAATTAACAATTTTAGCTAGGCATCATACAATAGTGCAATTAACACTTAACAGAAAGAATAAATCTCACACACAATTCATGAAAGTAAAGTGTTGTCACTAATTAAAAGAAAACATAAACAATCATACAAGATAATAGTACCATATGTGCGAATTTCTTCTCATTTAACGAATGACATGGATCAACTCCTTTCTTCAAATCAAATGATCTCCCAAGAACACAATAGTGCATCAACAAAGGAAAGTAGTCTGATATCTAAAAGAAATGATCATATTCCATAATTCCACCAAAGAATTCACAAACTTACAAAAGTTTATTCTTTGCAAATGTTTTTGGTAAAATTCTAGACCATCCTCTAAATGCATGAGAAGGGTATAAATACTATTCTAACTAATGTGCAAAAATAGATTATACAAAAATTGAGGAGGTTTCAAACAACCTTCCTCCTAACTATTTGACTAACTATAAAAATAAACAGTGGTCTAATGAATAGAATTAAGATGATGATTTGTTGTCTATCAGCTTGTCCTTCAAATCCCAAATATTGGTCATTGGTTTGAGTTGAGGAGGTTCCCAAAAATATTTCTTGAGGTATCCTGTGAAAATCGCATCGGTGAGAGGTGGAAACATCTGCTGAGTCGAATGAAGTGAGCAGTTAAGAGCCATGATTTGGCTGTGTGGTTTTACGAGGTACTTCCAATAGGACTCCCAGTTGGTCTTGGTCAATTTGTTATGAAACTAGCTCACAAATAGATAGAAAATATAGATCAACGCCTTAGAATTCAACCTCTTCAAGGTAGAAACCTCATTTACATTACATAAATGAATAATTCTTGGATGATACAAATGAAAAGACTTCTTTTCTATATATAGGAGTCTAAAGGGTCATAATATAATCAAAGCCGACATAACAATAATAATGTAAGGGCACAATAATACCAATAATGGGCTTCTATGGGGCACAATAATAACAATATTGGGACTACATGGGCACAACAATATAATAATGGGGTTGTACTAATAACAATAAGGGGTTACACTAGTAATATAGGGACCTAACATGCCACTCTCCTTCAAAAAGTGTTGTCCTCAATTCTTGAGTAGTTCTTGATGCTCCTGTATAAAATTCTTGTCCTCCCATGTGGAATCTTCAGTCGGTAAGTTCTTCCACTTGATGAGATACTCTGAAATTGATTAATTTCATAGTTGTCGGGTTCTTGTTTCTATGACTGCTCCAGGCTTCAATATGATTTTTCCTTCATTGTCAAGTTTTGGCAATATTGTTTGAACTGGGATCTTTTGCAACTTTTGAATGAGTGGTCACACTTCTTCGTCCTTCTTCCATTCATACCTTGTTTCGTTTATCCAATCTGGTTGGATAATAGAAATGGTGCACAACAATGCTTCCACATCCTCGTCCTTTCTTGAGAGTGCATCTGCCACAACATTTTGCTTCCATTTTTTGTAGATGATTTCAAAGTCATAACCCAACATCTTTGTGACCCATTTGTGTTGCTCTTCAGAGGATAATCTTTGTTCTAAAATGTATTTAATACTATCATGACCCGTTTTTACTTTGAAGTGTCTTCCCATTAGGTAAGGTCACCATTTCTTAAGTGCGTGTAGTATTGCCAACATTTCCTTCTCATAAATAGCTTTCTTGAGGGACATTTGTTTGTATGTATGTAACCATAAAAGTACCCAATTGCCTACATCAAAACTTCTTTCATTGCGATGTTGATTTTCCTGTTGTTTCATTCGATTCTGCACCAAATTAGTGTTATCCTTTAAAATTTGGAGAACTTGTTGTTGATGCTCGATGTGATCTTTCACTGCTTGAATCTTTTTCTTCTTGATATTTCCTTCTATATTGAGAGTTTGAGGAGTGGTAATTTCTTCCAGTGCATTACAAGATATGGTCGGATTCATTTCTTGATGCTATATATGATCTTTCACTTCATGAACATTTTTCTTCTTGATATGTCCTTCTATCTTTATAGTTTGAGGAGTGGTAATTCCGGCCATTGCATTACAATATATGGTCGGATTCATTTATTCTTTTTGATGTGGTATTTCACTTCTTGAACCTTTTTCTTCTTGATATGTCCTTCTATCTTAAGAGTTTGAGGAGTAATAATTATTTCCAATGATTTATAATATGTGGTCAGATTCATATCTTCTTTCTCTGGGGTTGGTTCCTGGTGTATATACTCTTCTTTTGATGTTTCTTGATCCTTTTCTTCCTCCTGTCCACAACCAATGTAAAATAATTTATTCTTAGCACACTTATGACCTTTAATGTATTTTTTATCACAATTGTAACAAAGCCCTTTTTCTCTTTTTTCTTCCAATTGTTATGATGTGACCCTTGTAGGTTGTGGAAGGCTAGGAGAAACAAAACTTCCATCTTTATAGTTGTGAGGGGTAGACTTCCTTGTTGGCATAATTTTTCTTTCCACTTTGTAACAAAGCCCTTTTGCTCTTTTTTCTTCCAATTGTTGTGGTGTTGCTCTAAAGAAGGTGCTGCTATTTGTATCCTCATAATGTGCTATAATTTCCTTCGTGAAAATTGACCACGTAACAAGTGGTTTACGAGAACAAAGCCCTTTATACTATAAAAATTGATTTTGATCTAAATATGAAGATGCAATACCTACCTTTTGTAACAGTGGTACACCATGTAGATCAAAATATTTCTCCATTTGTAGTATCAAATTTACCGGATCCTTGCCATCAAACTTCCTCATCTCAATTTTTCTTGATTTTAGGAGCTCGATCTTGAAATGACTGTAAATTTATAATTTCAGATCTCCAAGTTTTGAAAATTCTTACTGTGGTAGCTCTATGAGTTCTCTTTCTAACCCCGCAAGTCTGATCAGAATTTGTTTATCCAAGAAAGAGTTATGCCAAATCTCCCACAATGACTTGATTATAGACTAGTTCAGTAGAGCGAAATTGTACGACATGCCACGTCTCACAGTTTTGACCTTAGTATCTGAAACGGATATACGTAACACTACAGGAAGTCCTATTGCTGAAACTTCTGACGAAATTTCAATCTGATGCTCAGAACAAAAGTTATGATGATTTCCCCCCGGTCACCTGTTTGGAATGTAATTTGGGAGTTTGCAAAATCTCTAACTTCCTTAGATCATATCTACGAAACTATAGTGAGACAAGATCTGAAATTTGGAATCAAGGTTTAGAACGATTTCTTCTCAAATGGGTTTTTGTTTTTGCTTATGAAACATCGCAGAAAACAAGTTAGAGTGAAAATTCCACGATAACTTGTTTGGAGCAACGAAACCCTAGAATCCAAATCTCTGATACCAAATGTTATGAAACCAGCTCACAAAAAGATAGAAAAGATAGATCAACGCCTTAGAATAGGGACCTAACACAATTTTGCGATTTCCTCCCTTTGAGTCTCTGCCTTATCCTGCTAGATTTTATGCAAAGCACCCAAATCAGGCATTTCTTTTAGGTTGCCTTCCTTTAGTAGGTTTGTGACAAACAGAGTGTGGTTCACCAACTTGATTATATTCTTCAATACCCCAACTGCCCTTGCCACTGTTAGCTCAGATTTCTTGATTCTCGCATCCCAATCTATGAAAAGAATGTCTTTCTATGTCTCCTCAATTTCAGGAAGATTAGCCTTCCTTTCGTCTTCTATTTCCTGCCATTCGATGAACTCTGAGATTCTAGTGTTGAGATCAATAAACTCGGTTCTTTGGTTGATCACCTTATCTATTAGCTAGACACTAGTGATCAGATAAGGTGTAATGTGTGACATATTTTGGCAGAAATGATCCTGCTATTTTATTAGGAGGGAATTCAGGTCCAGAGCCTCTTTAACGAACTCCTCAGTAGTGGGAATGTCCTTATATCTTTCCATGGCATGCTGCAATTCTTGGCTTCATGGCTTATTTTCACATTTGCTTTCTCTGTTTCAAGCTGCTGCTCGAGTTGTGCAATCCTCTCCTCCATTTATCTCAACAAAGTAGAGACCTTAGTGGTTTTTTCCATAGTGACTGTTGCATATGCTCCCGTGAACTGTGACAATATAGTTAAGTTCTTAGATGGGTTGAAAGGAATGTCCCTCCAAACTATGTCCATGGGCTCATTTCTAGGTGGGAGCTTGGGTGTTTCTACCCTTTTTATTTTTCTTTGTCTTCTTACTACTGCCTTGTGGAGCGGGCTGTAGAACACATCAAGTGGAGGGATTTCAGTCACATTCAAGACAATCTTTGATGTGGGCAGAGCAGGGATAATCTTAGTTTGTTGGGATGTTATCGCTTGCTCATCCATAGGCTTGGACTACTCATCCATGGGTTTGGATTGCTCTTCCATAGACTTGGACTCTGTATTCTCCTGAATATGTAGAGGAGTTTGACACTCCATTGTCTCTTTGGTATCTGTCATTTTGGGAGTGTCTTGTAGTTTCTGATTGAACTGATCCCACTCCTGCTCCAAACTTCTACCTTTAACCTTTGAACTGATTTCTTTAGGTGGGGTGCTCAGAACCTGTTTCTTAGCTAAATTCTTGCTGGACTCTATTGTATTATCTGTTTCTTGGGTCTTCCTCGTATCTAGTGTTTTCTCAGTATTCACCTGAGATGCTGTGCGAGAACTAGGTCCTTCATTGTTAACAATCACACTTGGTGTAGGCTTATGTTCGATCTTCAACAAGTGCAATGGGATTATTGTGAGGCTTTCTTTCCTAAATTCCCAAAATATTTCAAAATGTTTAGGACTTAGGTTCACTTTAGCCCATTTGAATGCTTTTTCGAAGGGCTTGGCTGACTGTAATAGGTCTTCAAAATCATTATCCTCATGGTTGTATGGCTTGAGCTTTACTGCAGCAGTGATGTTATGTCCTAACTTGTCTGGATCAAATTGCCTTTTTGGCAATGTATGAAGCCTGAGGGCTTCCATGTTTGCTGACTCCTTAATGGCATGATTAAAATTTGCTAAAGAAAAATAACCACTTGACAGGAAAAGAGGACCATAATAACTTCTTGTTTTCTTTGAGGACTTTAGTTAGGCCTTTTCCTATGGTTTGGTAGGTGAATTCCCTTGCTAACAATTTATCAGAAACATATAAAGGAAGGACATGTGGGTTGACTGTGCTACCAAAAACCCTAATATAGGTGAACCCATCTTCAACAAAATATTTGCTGACAGCTAGAAGGTCTGTTGCGGCTTCTTGGGAAAACCTGGGGGCTTTCTTATTGAAAATTATTTGATGCAGGGGAAAAACAACAAAATGACATATCGTATAGAAATGGGGTATATAATGGGATTCCCATATTTTCTTATGAATGAGGTGGATAGGGTAAGGGTCCTTTAAGGTCCATTTCCAACCCATGGTCAGAAATGTATTGTAGAAACAAATGGCATTCATAATGTAGGCACTAAAATAGAAGGGGGGAAGGTTCTCTAGAGAGGAGGCTTTGTTTCTAGGAAAGTGTTCAATATTTCTACAATAGTTCCTCTATAACAACTTAATCTAGGGTCCTTTGTCATATATACATCATCTATTTGTTTTATAATTAGTTCAAAGTCTCCCATGACAAAAACTCTTTTGGCTCCTAGATTCCTAACTAACTTAAGACCTAAAATTAATGCTTTATACTCGACCATATTATTGGTACATTTAAAATTCAATATATATGAATGGCCTTCCGAGTGATTATTTTCCAAATTATATATCCACACTCCTGCTCCTGCTCCAAACTTATTGACTGACCCATCAAATTCAAGATGCCACAAAATCTCATGCTCATAATTTTCACTATCTGGTGCAACAAACTTTTCATCATTTATAGCAGTTTGACCATCTTGTTTATTGAAAAATTCTGAAGTTTGGTTAGTTTCATTTTGTGTAGAAACTGCAATTTCTTTTGGTTCTGTATTAATACTGTCTGAAATTTCTTCTTGTGTTTGATCAGCATTATACAAGATAAAAGAATCGATATCTGAGTGTATGGAGTAGATGGGAAAGTTTTGAGGTCAATCCTGGCTACTTGCCATATATTTCATTAAAGTTTCTCGGTATAGTTTCTGAGGTTGTCCAAAAACAAAAATTGTTGCATATGACATCTATAGTTGTAAGGATCCCTGAAGTTTGGCTCCCCATGATCTAGATAACATCATGCCATACATTGATGGGATGTTAGGAACAACAATATCCATAAGGATTCTTTTGGCAGGATATTGGACTAGAGTAACACACAAATCTTTAATCAATCCTAGACGCTTTACTTGACTTGAGTCAAATGAGAATAAGTCTTTGTAAGGCCTTGTAATGTCTAGGTTTAATTTCTCCATCACTAATTTAGGGATTAAGTTGTGAGAGTCCCCAGAATCCAACATTTCATTGTGTAGAATTTTATCATGGATACTAAGGCTGATGTAAAAAGGTGGAACCCCTCCTTATACTAGTTTTACATTAACATCTGGACCAAATATGAGTTTTGGTTGGTCATCAAACAAGTTAATAGAATCCTCATTTTCAGAAATGTTTAAGGTCTGGTTTATCTGTGAATTGTAAGTTTCATTCTTGATTAGTTTTGTTAAAGGGACTAAAATCTTAAGATTTGCTATCTCTGCTCCCAGATTGAATGGTGAAGAAACCATTTGTGTTTGAAGATTTTTTATTTTTGAAGCAGGGATCTAAGTAGACTTGTCTTCCTTTCCTTTGTTGGGGATATCCTTATGTGGATTTTTAGACCTGGTGTTTTGAGTTTTTTCCACTGGTTCCTTAGGTGGAATTGAGGTGGATGGTTGATCAACAGAAGGTTGATCAGGGTTATATCTACAATGGTGGGGCTAGAAGGATTTGGGTTATGCCTAGGGAGAATTTGGAGGATCTTTGACACAGGGGCTTCTTTTATTTTCTTAGGTTGATTTTGCACTGTTTTCTTGGTTTGGTCAGGGACATCAGCATTCTTTCTGCTCCTTAGATTATATTGTTTATGTACTTCAAAAATGGCAGAATCATATCCCTGTTTGTAATCAAATGACTCTCCAGACTGGATCTGTAGTTGCTGCAACATATGCAGTTCCTGCTCATCTTGGGTAAGAAAAACAATGTCCTCATCATTTATTCCCATTAAGTTGATTTTTTTATCTTGTTCTGGATCTTCAGGTTGGGATGTTTCTGTGTAATTTTCTTGAAAAGGAGGCCTAATGTTCTGATCCGGTCCATTTTTCCTAATGTTTTGATTTTGGTTTTTTCTAAAATTTGGGTTTCTAATTGGAGGTGCTTGTTGGTTATCCCATTTGGGTTTCCTTTCTATGTTATCTATTCTATCCGTTAGTCTTTCCATACTTTTGGCTAAACTATCTATTTTAATGTTAGAGGGTGAAAATTCATCCTTAGCAGTTCCTCTCTTTTCATTTCTAACTCTAGCCCTTTTAGCTAACAAATTAGCTTCAGCACTAACAACTACACTTTGCATTTCTTCTAATGTTGGGGGGTTTCTTTCCCTAAGTTGGTATGCCATATCTGTGTCAAAACCATTAGGAATGCTAAGTCAGGTGGGGGTCTAAGATTAACTGGGATGGCGTTATATATACTATTGAATCTAGTGCACTAATATTGAACAGTTTCACTAGGTTCCCTTCTAATGTTCTCATATTTTGAAAGGATTTGTAGGGGGTTATTTTTCTTTTCCCATCTATTCAAGAATTGCTGATGAAATTCATCTAAACTATCAATACTATTAACAGGAAATGCTCTAAACCATTTCCTAACATCACCACCTAAAGTTTGGGCAAAGAGTCTCATTTGAACATTATCTGTGTCAATTTCGTGCAACTCAAAGTAATATGTTACCTTGTTGACATGCTGCTGAGCAGTGTAATGTATTGTGCCATCAAATTGAACAATTTTACTTTGGTAGTTTGCTGGCATAGCACCAAGTTGGGTAGGTAAAACAAGAGGAGCATATCTATTTGCCATAGTTGTAGGTTGGGAGGGGTTAAGATGTGGATGGAGAGTGGATGAAGAACCAAGACTACTAGGTGATGAATGGGAGACAATAGGTTGGTGAGGAAGAGTAGGTATAAATGGTGGTGAAGAATGAACTTCAAAAGGTATTATTGATGAAGTTGAAGGGAACAATGGTGAACTCAAAGTAAGGGACGATGGTTCAGAAAGCTCAGGGGTTGTGGAAGTATTAATGGATGATTTTGGAGATTTCATAATGTATTCATCAATTGATTTGTTAGCTTGTTGAACTTCGAGGTCTGCAATGAATTCTGGATCTAGAACAGTTTCACTGAGTGCACTTTCAGATTTTGTTCTAAATAACGAAAGATCAAATGACTCATCAAAGGGAAGTTCTTCTAAAAATAACCATTCATCAGGGCATGAATTATCTTTAACTAATGGTATCTGGCTAATTGAACTTTCTTCTTTTTTGGATTTTCTTGAAATTAGGTTGGGATTATCAACTACTGGGGCAGGATTTGGGTCTAGATTAGCCCTAGTAAAATGAGTCTTCCTGGAAGCCAGAATTTCAAACTTTTTAATTGTTTTTGTGAGATTTTTCAAGAGAACTTCTAACAAATGACTTTAAGAGGCTTAAAATGAAGATTTAGGATTTTCTTAAAGCTTTATTAAGACTGAGGATTCGAAATCCCCAGTATGGTCGCCACTATGTTATCACTCAGAAATTTTCCCTAGAATTTTTCAGAAGAAGGAAAGGATAGAGGTAACCACAAACCAACTTTTAAGCATAGACTCTAGCCAACCTATGGCTCAAAGAGGGCTATCTCTATATGATTTAGCTTTGTTTGCTGGGATTCTAGGCTAGTTCTTAAGGTTCAGGGGTTTTTGATTTGTATTGAAGGTTGGATGGTGGAATCCTTAAAACAAATGGATAGAATGATGTTTTTGGACCATTGGGCTATGGAGTCAAAGAGGGCAACAAAACTGTAATTAACTCACTAAAGGGAGTTTTCAAAGGGCAAGCTAGCAGAGTAAAATGCATGTCTTTGGGCTAGATGGGTGAAGTGGTCTTAACCAGGGTAAGAGAGAACTTAAGAATTCTCAAACTAGGATTAAAATGAGGAACAGAGGATAATCATGAACAAAGGACAATTAAGAATCCTTTACTATAGATTACATGGAGACTACCTAAATTAAGGAGCAAACAAGAATTCCTTAACTTAGATAATTAGTAGAAAACATTAAAATGCATAATAGTTAAAACATAGTGCAATGAAGCAATTTCTGAGATATCATTCCATATTATAGCATTCAGATTTCAGATATACAATAAATATGGTGGAAAAACTTTAGGAAAGATAACAACACAAGAGAAAATACTTGTCTGCACTTCACTCTACACATGAATCGTATGAAATGTCTTGTCTTTATTCATTAATCTAGCTTGCTGGTCCAATTAGTGATACAATAGCTTACAGTCTTGTGATCAAAAGGTCTATAGAAATGTCTAATAATCCACCCTACATACTTCAAGTTGTGACGTATTTATACAAAAATTATTACAAAATGTTGTTGGGTTGTGTTATATTCTTTCCATGACTAGCCCACATAGTTAACTTGGGGGTTAGAGGGGGGCAGATCCCCCCCTCGTTGCGCTGATTGTGTAGCGGGGGGGTCATAGGGGGTTTGAGGGGTGTAGGTAACCCCCCTCAATGGGGTCTGGGGCAGCGCCCGCAAAATTTTGTTTTTTGGACCTTTTATTAGGTTGGGCGACCTACCTATGGTTTTGTGCATGATTTTTGCACATCGTTTTGGATGCGATGGTTTTTGGTCCATGGTTTTGGACGTGATGGTTTTCAGTCCATGGTATTGGATGCTTCGACATGTATAAATATGTATTGTAACATTGAAAGGAACATAATGAAAAAATCAAGCTGGTAGTCTCGGTTTTGGGATCCAGGGGAAAATCTTTGTGTATATGTGTTTTATGTGTTATGCTCTCGCATTGTCTATTTTCTATGTTTTAGAATTTGTATGAAGGTAATTTATGTACAGGGTTAAGACCTACATTTGGTATCGGAGCTATTTTGACTTCAAGGGGACACCTCTGTTGCTGAGGGGTTTTGATCAGGCCTGTGGTAGACCCTATTTAGTGGGATATCTGCAAGATCGATTCTGGTGGTGAAAGAAGATGGCGAGCAGTGGAAAGATAAAGATTGACGAATTTAACGGTCAGAGTTTTGAGTTGTGGAAACTCAATATGGAGGATCTGTTGGTGGATAAAGATCAGTGGATCACAGTATATCTGGGTACTAAAACAATGGGAGTGTCCGATGAAGAATGGAAGAATTTGGATCAGAAGGCAAAGAGCACAATACGATTGTGTGTCTCAGATTCGATATTTTTGAATGTATCAGGGGAAGCTACGATGAAGGATTTGTGGGACAAGTTAGGGACTTTGTACCAATCTAAGTCTCTGGTGAATAAACTATTCCTATGGAAAGAGCTGTATAACCTGAGGAAGAAAGATGTAGATTCGGTGACAAAGCATCTGAACGCATTTAATACTGTGGTAAGTCAGTTATTATCTGTTGATATTAAAATTTCAGATGAAGATAAGTGCATCAGTTTGTTGTGTTCTCTACCAAATTTGTGGGATAGTCTGGTTATTGCAATAGGTAGCAATGCAACTACCTTGCAGTTTGATGAAGTAGTCTCACCTTTGCTAACAGAGGAGATGAGACGGAAAAATATGGAGAGTCAAAAGGGTGATGCCTTGTCTGTATGAGGACGACCCCAAAATAGAAACAAAAATAAGTCATTGAGTGGGAGATCTAAATCTAAAGGGAGATATAAATCTCCAGGAAAACTTGTAAAGGTGGTTTGCTGGAAATGCGGAAAGAAAGGGCACTACAAAAGGGACTGTAAATCTAAAGCTCCTGACAAAGGAAAGCAATTTGATGATGCTCCTTTTGCAGAGGCGAAAACCACCTCAGATGAAGCTAGGGATGTGTACTTGGCTTCTTCAAGTACACATGTAGATCATGAGGAATGGTTTATTGACTCAGGTGCATCATTTCAGTTCACTCTAAGTTTAGCATTAGGTTCCTCTTGGAAAGGACCTTCCTTATCTCCAAAATGGTTTTAGTTCTATCTTCTATATCCAACTCATGAAGCTCATACCTATTTTTACTATTGAGAAAGTGGATGAGTCTATTGGCATCCTTAGGCATGTCTCCCAATTCCTCCTTGACCTTCTGAATAGCTGTTGTAGCTGTCTTTATTGATTCAGTCTGTTCAAAAATGACTTGAATGGATGGCCAAATATCATTAACAGAGTTAATGATATTGGCCCATAATAGTTCTTTGGCTTGTCTAAGGGGTTTCTCCAATGTTAGGTCTTTCTCCATGGCTTTGACTCTCTTTCTCATTCTATTGGCCTTTTGTGCTTCTTCCTTTTGCATAATTTGGGAAGGTTTGTAGTCAGTTTCTAAACTTGCCACCCTTTCTTTTAGTCTGTTCATTTATGTAGCCTGGATAGACATTTCTTCCATGGCTTTGACTAATTCTGCTACTTTTTCTCCTGATGCAGCTACTATTGTAGATTTTGCTGTAACTAGCAATGATGTGGCAGGTGGAGCTGTAGGTGCCAGTGGAGCTACCAGTGTGGAAGGGACTACAGTAGATACTGTAGGGATGACATTTGTAGAAGCTGTGTCAATGTCATTTTGTTTTAATTGGATCAGGCTATCCAATTATTTATCTGTCTCTCTTAGTTGATCATTGAGTCTTATGACTAAGTCCATCAACTCCTCATGCTTTTGTTGGGTTTCCAAAACATACATTGTTTGAGGATGTTGCAGCTGGGGTATCTTTAATTGCTTCTTAAGTGTAACAATATCATCGTTTTTCTTCTTTATGAGCTGGTTGGTAGCCTTTATATCTTTGGGATCATGTCCCAACTCAATAACTAAGTCTTCCAAAGACTTAATCCTTGTATCCTTGGCCTGTGAGGAGGCCTTCTCTAGTTGAAACTATGCCAAGATGTTGTTTAATGAGTTGTGTAGCTGATGGGCAGCTATGGCTTTACCTGTTAGGGTGGAATATATCATCTATCCAGCCTGTTTATGTAGTTCTATCTAGTCTATGGGATGAATATCCCTTGCCAATACTTCAAAGTCAACCCTCTTGAAATCTGAAGATGTCTTGGGTTGTTGTGCTATAGGTTTGATAAAGGACATTTGAAGTTTTCCCTCCTTGATGTCAAAAGCTGACATCAATCTTGTTTGATTTGTGGGAGTGAGTTTTAGATATTGTGCATAAGTCTGAGCTTTGAGTTTCTCATTCCTCATTTTGATTTCTTTATACTTGTCCTTTATGTCTTGGTCTTTGTTAGCAGGCCTACTAAATGAAGACACCTCCACACTTAGCTTCCTTTCCAACATCTGAGTCTATGATGTGGATGGCTCTTGTATGTCTCTAGATGGAGTTGTGGGCCTGCTTCTGTCTACCTCTATGTTGGTTACCTGTGCTAACCCTTCTGTATATTCCTGTTCAGAGGCAGGATTGAGCCTTTGCCTCTTGCTGTGACTTGTTTCCTGCTGCAGATTAGAGGTGTCCATTCCTGAAGTGGAAGCTCCCTCTCTGTTTCTTTTTGGATTTTTCTCCTCGTTCTGAGGAGTCTGCATGATAAGAGGGGTACTCATGGTGGCTTCTTACTATCCTGGCACCTGCAAAAATGAGCTCTCATCAAGTTGCCTCTCTAAATCAATCAAGGTATTCTCAATGTCTACCTTTGTACTATCTCTATCTATAAGAGTGTTCTCCACCCACTCAGATTGATTGGCATAGGCTTCTATTTCAGGTATGGGGTGATGAATGTAAGGCCCCAATTTGGCCTTTTTCCTAAGTCTGGTCATGAATCCCTGAGGGTCATATCTCCACATGAAACTTTGTTGGAACTTCATTTGCTGCAAAATTTGGTCTTCTTCCTTCCCTGCCTCTCTAGAATTGCAGATGAAAGGGCCTAATTGATGTTTGGCTATGAATTGGGTTTTCTTCTTGGCTGAAACAAAATTTACTTCATCTGAGTTCATTATCTGCCTATAATATTCCAAAGCAAATAGCCTCATGGGGAGGTGTTTGGGGAGTTTATATGGTGCAAGCTGGCACCCATAGATGCTTATCTCTGTGTGGTTTTGGTACAGGTACCAATCTCCTACTTTGTTTGTTTGGATAGCTGGAGGATCCTTTTTATCTCTGGACTTACCCTGGGTGGAGGATTTCCTGTAAGCATAGTCATGGCTGGATGTACAAAAGAGTCTATAAAATCTGAATAAGTGTATGGTGATCCAAATTTGTGGAACAACGGGGTCCAAAAAATGACAGACTTGGGTTGGCCTTTGGTATCAAGCTTCTGGGGAGTGAAAGGAAAATTGTCTGGTTGGTAGTATAGGAACATATGATAGAGGATAGATGAGTACTTAAACACTATTTCATTGCTCATTCTAGTAAAATTCTCGTGCATCCTATTAGCTATAATCTCAACAAAATTGTACAAAACAATAGGGGGCTATCCTGGGGTATAAATGGACATGAAAGCAAGTATAAGGTCATCAATGTATTCACTGGTAGTGTAGCTCAAAATGCAGGATATCATGGTCACAATCTGCTTTCCCCTCGTAGAGAAGATGGCTGACACATATGGAGGGGGATATTTGGGAATATGTTTTTCTTCCACAATGAAAGTTTGGAGTAACTGGGCCAATCTAGATGGGTTTAACTTGGTGTACTGGTCTATCAGATCCCCAATTGAGAGTGGGGTTAGATTGGGTCCTGGTTGAAAATGTAACATTTCATTTATGGATTCGGCTGTGATGGTGAAAAAAACCTTTTGGTCATGAGACATGATAGTTCTATGGCTAGGGATGTAGCATGCATGGCACATGTGGACAATTTTTAGGAAGACATGCACTTGGGGGAAATTATATCTGGGAAAATTGGATTCCCTTAGGTCAATATCATCTGAATGGTTTAGGTAGTTGTCTCTGCTTAAGCAATGAAATTTGAGCAGGAGCTCTGGTGTAGTAGTATCTTTTATTTGGAAGTCCCTGTCAGCCAGGGGAAGGTGGTCTAGGTCCAAATGTGGGGTCATCACAGGTCGGACATCCATGGAAACAGGGGAAACCATTATTTAGTTCTTGAGGATTGGAATTAGGTGCTAGGGGTTTGTTTAGAGGTTTAAACAAAAATTGGGAAATCTTAAAGGGTTTTGGCCACAGGTGTTTTTAAACTTAAGGTATTTTTTTCAATTAATTTTGACTTAATGAACCTACTGAACAAGCTAAGTGGTTCCAAATTTGAACGGGGAGTGGTGTTCTATGGTGAAATACCTAGAATTTGGGTGAATTGGCTTCAAATTGATGTTTCACGGCAGTTGTAGAGGTTTGTACGGTTTTGGTATGGACTGGGAGGTCAGTTGGGTTGTCTGCAGCGTCTTCTGGAGTGAATTTGGATGTCTGTTAGCCAATTCGACATTTGCAGGAGTCGCAAAGGATTTCTCAGTTTTATAAGGAAAATGAGCGAAAAGGGTGAAAATAGGGATTTTTGGCCTTTTATAGAAAAACAATGGTTTTTTTGGCGGGTTCATTTACAAATGAACAGTTGGCAGTTTATTCGGTTAAGCGGGGAAGCGTATTGGAGGGTTGTCGCACCACTTTTGTGGCGTGCACAATATTCAGGAGGGCTCACCCAATGTGCCTTAGAGTATGACATGTAGCATTCGGGGGGTCGGGGAAAACCTCATCGGGCGGGTAAAGGTTGGTGATCGGGTTCGACCGATATGGATGTAGGCCGTCGGATGACGGGGGCGATGATCGAATGGGAGTCGAGTGAGGGAATTTCACAGGGGATAAAGGGAAGGCTTTTGGGGGGACCCATAGGTTTAATTTTCGGCGGTATGGGATTAGTTTAGGAATTAATCCTGGGTTAAGGGATCGAGCGGGGCTTTAATCACAGGATTAGGGGATCGGGTGAGGTTAATGATGGGATTAACTTAGGTTTACTGGGATTAGGTAAACTAAGTAAAATTTTATCAGGATATAGGTAATTTATATAGTTTATAACTAAACTAGGGGTTGGGTTATTTATATAAAGGAATTAATTTAATATACGAGAAAAGGGATATGGGGGAAATATATAATAAAATTAGAAATTACTACGAATTTTAATGGGCGGAGGGGGTTTTCCTAAGCATAGTGTAACATGTCACGTTTGTGCACTTTTATACCTTCAATACTTAGGATAAAGTGTTTTTTGTGGGTTTTTGAGTGAAAAGGGATTTACATGGGGGTTTCCACTTTTCCTAGGTAAATGGTGTCAACCATAGGAAAGTGGGGTTTTATTAGGGAAATGAGGGGAAATGAAGGGAGATGAATTTTTGATGAAGGGGATTCTAGCACTTGTGCCCATAAGTCATTAAGCCGAGGGTCCGGTCCCTCCAAAAGTTAGAGAAATCCTCTGAGCCTCTTTGACTTAAAGGATTTGAGTACTTAGAACTTATTTGTGGGAAATTAGTAAGTAGAGGGGTGAAATGACTGAGGGGATATTAAATAAACCAAGTTGTAAACCATTATCCTTGCTTCGTTTACAGCTTATGCACATTTGAAGGATGCATTTAAAACATGACATAAGTGATTTTGTGTAATCACTTGATATTTCTACAACCTTTCTTCTACTTATCCATTTACTTACCCTACCATTTTTTCTTCATTTTATTTGGGTGAATTTAGGCTAGCAAACCCTTATCAAATCATTTTTCTTTTACAAAGAAAACTATATAATTCTAACCTTATATCAATCCAAGGGCTCAGATTAAACTAATGAGCTCCTTTTATTTACTCTACCTATCTAATGATCTGCCAAGATTAAACTGTTTGGTCAGATTTTGTTCTCTAACTATAAACACACAATTCAAAACATGGTAAAATCAATATTAAACAGTTTGATTACCGTGGATTGTGGCATGAATAACAAGCTACACGCAATAATTATCGTGCATAAAATGTAAATAGTAGTGGCATTTTGACTTGCATACTTTCACAATCTCTTTTGATTTTTGGGTTTATATATTTTATTTTTATGGACGTTTTCTTATTCTTTTTGTCCTTTGATTACTTTTTTAGGACATACTCTCTTTACATTTTTAAAATTTTTTAATATGGAAAACATTTGCAGAAAGCAAAGGTATGTACAATATTACAAGGCTTAACCTTAGTCTTTCAAAATGATGACTCCTATTGGTATAGGAACCTAATAGCTCCTATCCTGTGAAGGAAAGAACATGCAGCATCCTTGAATTGAAGCCCCGAAGGTCTTGTTGATTCCACTGTTGCTCTTGTAACAGTAATCTTGGGATGCTCGTCCTCAAGCCTATTGTAAATGACCTCCCAAGTTGTTGCTCCTCCATCAGAGCTGTAGACTATATCAGAGAATATGGGAGCCATCTCTGTAAACTCAGATTCTGCAACGCTCTACTTTTTCTGTTTCTGCATCACCTTCCTCAATGACATGTCTTTTGTAGCTTTCCTGAAATGGACAAGATATATCAACGTAGACAATATCGGGCAATTAAGATTGAAAGAATTTATGAAATGACCTTGGATCGTGAGAAAGGTTTAATGAGATACTCAACGTTAACTACCCATAACTTCGAAAATGATTAGCTCTCCTCGAGATGCTAAATATTTATTATCCTGTCAATATGTTCATTTTTGTATTTAAAACACAATTATTTCACATGCTTACCGCTCTTATTCGCATATCACAATATTCAAACAGATATAATATAGCATTGTGCTTACTATAAGGCGAAATGCGATTACAATTGTCGCAATATCATATTTCGCAAATCCTTAATGGGCAGTGTAATGGCATAGCTTAATTACTTTCGAAGTTTGCGAAGTGTCATTTGTGAAATTACAAGGTGCTTATAATTGGGATATCACAGTGGGAGGTTTGATCGCACATCCCAGATTTTTAAAGGTGTTTTATGATAGTCACATGGAAAAGTGTGATTTGCGACTTGCGATAAGGATCACATCCTTGGGTTGTTTTGCAAGATTTTTCAAGGCAATTTCTTAGAGTTAGGTTTTATTATCCTAAGACTAAAGATTTAAAAGGGTCCCCATTTATATCTCTAACCTAGCTATTTTTATTCATAAATGGGGGGGGTTGTTACATAGTACAACACCACCATATACATAATTTGACCTCCTTCCTTGTACTCCAACTATTGCAAATAAATAGTGTAATATAGATATACATAGTAGTAGTAATGTAGGAACTAGATTAGTAGCTAATGATATTTGGAATTTGTATTTCACTTGTTCAAAAATTAGGATGGATGTGGAGCTAGTTGTGTCATTATAGACCCACACAACAAGAAGTACATTCTATCATGACATTTGGAGTTTGAGTGCACAAACAACACTGTTGAATATGAAGCACTCATCCTAGGATTAAAGAAAGCCATTGACCTAAAGGTAGAGGTACTCAAGGTAATTGGTGACTCAGAGGTTATCACCCGTTAGGTATGAAATACTATCCACTATTGTTCACCAAATCTAAAAAATTACTAGTAGGAGGTATGGTGACTTATTTCTCATTTTAAAGCTTTTAATACTATTTCTATTCCTAGAATTAGAAACACCACCACTAATACAATAAATAAAGCAGCTGATAGGATGTCACCTCTGAAAAATGGTTTTTCTATAGAGATTATATATAAACCATCTGTTCCTGATAACATAACTAACTTTCATGTTTTTAATGACGACCAACAAATACTACATTTTATGGCAAAGACAGACATGTTTAAGGACTATGCCTAAAGGTGTGGTGTCTCTAGAGAAGCTTTACGACCTGCAAAACTGATTTAGAGGACCAATCATCACTAAGAATCAGAGCTCAAAGTGATCATATGAACAGGTCAATTTGGGAACTCAAGATAATCCAAAATATGTAAACCTCGGTACATGTCATTCTCCACAGGAACGACAAGCATGTATTCACCTTTTAAAACAATATTATGACATGTTTGCATGGACATATGATGATTTAAAGACATATGATACTTGTATTATCTAGCATTTCATTCCTATTAAATAAGGGGTGAAACCATTCCAACAAAAGCTAAGGAAAGTTCATCCAACGGTTGAGCCCCTGATCCAAAAAGAATCAAGGAAGTTGTTGGATAATCAAACAATTTTTAAGGTTAGACATTCTACTTAGGTTTCAAATTTGGTCCTGGTCAGGAAAACGTCTAATGAGATCCACCTACCTGTTGATTTTTTCAATCTCAACTAGGCATTAGATAAGTATAATTACCCAGTGCCATCTATGGAACAAATTCTCCAAATAATATCTGGGTCCAAGATGTTCTCACTGCTAGATGGGTTCTTTAGGTATAATCAGGTGTTAGTGGCAGAACCATATCGCCTAAAAATAACTTTCAGGACCAAGTAGGGGGCTTGTTATTTTAAGCACATGCCATTTAGAATTATTAATGATGACACTACATTTCAAAGAGAAATGGGCATCAATTTCTTTGGCTTAATTAGTCAAAGTGTAGTAGTCTATTTAGATGATGTAACTATATTTTCTAAAAGAAGATTAGATCATGTACGCCATCTGAAACAAATATTCGAGGGATGTCGCAAGTATGGGATTTCTCTTAATCCAAAGAAAAACATCTTTGGTGTTGTTAACACCGAAAAATCGTACACTTGCTAGTACAATCCAGAAGACATTAAAAGTGTCCAGTAGAATGCACAGGTGGACATTTTTCTAGCCAAATACATTATGAAGATTCACAAATAAGAAGTTCTCCTAAGGTCCAAAGTTTATAAAGGAAATCAATTAAGTTTGCACATATATTTATTCTATAAATGTGGGTGTGTGAAATATCCTCAAAAGGTCACGCAATTGCAGAAAAGATGACTCAACAGTCCGAGAACACTCTACACACTTGGAGCTAATTTTTTGATATGAGATTGGCTTAGTACATCAAAATTCAAGTTTCCATGGAGAAGTGCAGCCCTCAATGGAATCCTCTTGTCCTACTCATGTGTATTTATCATACATGTACCAAGAGAGGGAAGAGGGATTCAAAAAACTTTGTATAAATAGGCCATGGGAGAGCCAAAAACAAGAGACATTGTTATGCTGGTCAAATTGTTATTTGAGCAAACCACCATTACATTGTTGAAACCAAGGAAGTGAAGAGCACTCGCATATTGGACAAATTGCTTCTAAGCAACCCAACATCTTAGTGAGAGAAGAGGAATCCACCCTTTGGAGAATCTTCACACTTATTTGAGAGAGAGGAGAAACTTGCAAAGAGATTGAGGAAAAGAAACCCCCTTGCTGAGGATTTTTGAGCTCCCTAGCTCAAAGAATTCTCTTCAAGTGTCTGAGATTCTAATTGTATTCAACCTCTACCACCAACAATCAATAAAGGGAGATTTTTCCATATATTATTGATGTGTTTTCTCCATTTGAGCATTGTTTTTTTCATGCACCTCTTTGTTTAAGTTTATGTTTATGTATGCATTGTTTCCACTATTTACAATGTTGTGTTTATTTAAGTCTGTCCACTAATAATGCCAATTTTGACTGTGATCCTTTGCAGGTAACAATCCACTGCTAAGGGGGTGTTTTTTGGTACACTTGTGCTCAAAAAACATTACAACAAGTGTGTTGGAAGGTATTCTCTTAGGTCACATCATTGCTAAGAGTGGAATCAAGGTCGATCCATAAAGGTTCAAAACTATAGCCCAAATCCCTTTTCCCATAAATAAGAAGGCTATGCAATCTTTCCTCGGGAATATTAATTTATTGTGTAAGTTCATCTCCGATTAGAAAGATATAATTAAACCAATGCAAGAGATGATAAAGAAAGATGCAATCTATAAATGGGATAAAAGATAAAAGGATTATTTTTCTCAAATCAAACAAGTTATTGCTGATGCACCTGCTTGTTTAGTCTTGACTATGGAAAATATTTCTTGCTATACCTTCACTTTTGATTCATCAATTATAGCCGTATTGACTAAAAAGGATAATGAAAGAAATGAAAAACATATTTCTTTTATGAGTGTTGGTTTACATGGGTCAGAACTGAACTACCCTGCCATTGATAAACAAGATTATGCAGTATATAAGGAAGTTAAGCCTTTCTGGCCTTATCTACTCAAATCCCACATGATTATATATGTGCCTCTTCTAGCAGTCGCAACACTCTTTGTGCAGTAGGTACTGGTGAGAAGCCAAAAAATTGGATGACTTGTTTGCAAGAATATGACCTAGAATCTAAGCTAGTTCATACTATTAAAGGTTGTAGCCTTTCCAACTCACAACAAAATCAAGAGATTTTAAAGAACAATATCTTTAAGGATGGGAGCAAGAAATATACATGTTTAACATTGAACCAATCCCTCCAACAAGCTCAATAGTGCCCTCACATTCAGATATAAAGAAATATTTAGAATATGTCACCTTGCCCATGAATTTATCAAATAAACATAAAATGGAAATTCACCTTAAAGATCTGTCATATCAACTTGTGTATGGAGTTCTTTTGCAAAAGCACCATAATGGCATCTTGCTAAGATGCTTAGAGCCCCAGGACAAAGAAAGGGTATTAAGAGACTTGCACAATGGACCAAGTGGTGGACACTTTGCAGGTGATATAACTGCACATAAATTAATGAGGGCTAGTTACTACTGGCTCACTTTGTTAAGAATTCTCATGCTTATGCCCAAAAGTGCCCATCATGCTAGAGATGTGCTGGCCGAGACCCGAAGTTAGCCTCCCCACTACTACCAATAGCAGTTGAGGAGCCTTTCCAACAATGAGGATTAGATGTCATTGGTACAATATTTCCTCATCAAAGCAAACCTGATACATCTTAACAGTGACAGTTTGTTTCACTTAGTGGATTGAAGTGGTTCTTTTGAGATAAGTCAACAATTAGGAAGTCATTCAGTTCCTAAAGAAAACATTATAACTAGGTTTGGTATTCCAATGTGACTTCTCTTTGATAATGAAACATATTTTTCTTCGTTGAAATTATACAAGTTTGAAATAGAAAAGGGGATTCATTTAAAGCATGCATCTAATTATTACCAGTAGGGAAAGGGTTTAGAAAAATTAACTAATAAGAATCTCATTCATATAATTAAGAAAAACATTTTCTCTGAGCAATGGAACTTGCACAATGCTTTGGTAAACACAATATGGGCTGACGGTGCAACTCCTAAACCCTATCTTAAAACCTCTCCATACTTCCTCATCTACAGTAAAGAAGCTATCTTGCCACCTAACTTGTATCTCCCAACCTTGCAACTTTCCCAAGAATCCCAAGGAAAACCATACCTTCTAGTTCAAAGTAGGATAGATACCTTGCTTAAAATCGAGGAAGAAAGGCTCAAAGCTAAGGAAATATTCATCGTACACCCAAATTGTATCAAGTGTTGGATCGGTAAGAAATCCACAGGGACTAAGAGTTTCATTGTGGGTGGCGCAATATTGAAGTGGGAAAAATCCCATGAAAAGAAAGGAAAACACATGAAGTTCCAATCCCTATGGATAGGCCCTCTCACCATCGAAGAAAAACTTGGTCATAATGCTTTGAAGATGAAATCCTTAGATGGGAGGACTGGCCCTCTTCCCATTAATGAATGATATTTAAAGTACTACTTTTAATAGCAGATCCAAGCTACATTCCTTATACATTTTTCTTTCTTTTTTGTTGTTTGTCACTTGTTTTATGTTTTCGTGTCAAGTCATGACTTGCCTTGTTTCCCCCATCTAGTAATTGTGCATAAATAATACCTTGTGTGAAAGAGCGAATGGTTTTGAAGGGCTGTGTGGTGGAATGAATGAGGGAATGCCACAACCACAACACTTGATTATCTATTTGTTCTTGTTATTTGTGTGGGAAGATGCTTTACATTGAGTCAAGTCTGGAAGAAAACATGATACATGCAAGATGAGAACCTTGAGTAAAACATATAAGAACTGCATCCATGCTAGCATACCAAATCCTCAACTTTGTGTTCTACATGCTTATCTAATCGTGTAGAGAAAGGATAAGGGGAAAATATATAGCAAGAAAACCTATATCATAGGTTATATAAATAATTCTCTGAAGAGGAAACCTCTTCTGCTCTCAAAAATTTGGGATCCCTCTTCCACCCCATTGAAATAATAAGTGCCAAAGCACAATTATACTAAATAAACAAATACAGGGTGAAAGAAGAGAAAGGTTGGGCCTGTGCAGAGAGGTGAAGAAGTGACTTCGCCAGGGTACTGACCTGGCTCGTTGGTAGTGAAGCAACACTTGTGCTCCTATAGTGACTCCACCGAGGTACTTTCCAGGCCTGCTAGCAGCAGAGAAACACCGAAGATAAAGCTCATACTTTGAATATCTTAAAACTTACCATTACATATTACCCTTTCATATATTGAAACAAGTGTGATATGGCATAGCCTCTTGTGTGTTGAACCAAGGAAAGGAATGTAGGATGTTATCGATATAACTAAGTTGAAAAGGGAAAAGTCAAGGCAATCTAATTGGTGAATCAATACTTCCTAAAGGGATATTCCTCTAATTGAAAACTATTCCTAGGAAGAGAAATTGAAGTTCGCCCAATGAGTCGCTGAATGTTGTCGCTGCTACAACACCCTCCAAAATTTTTCTACATTTCAATTTTGAAACCTACTCAATTGTCATATCAAGTGGCACTTTGGTCACTAAGTGTCATTTCATGCCATTTTACATGTTTCAAGTGTTCCTGTTCAAAGTTTCGTTGCATTGTTTAGAACATCTTTTGTGCACTCCATAGTAATAACACGCTTACTAATTATCAAACGACACTTTTGGTCGCAGTCGTACATAATTTGTCTGTTGTACTTGGAAAGTGTTTATAAAATGAAATTCTGATGTCTATTTCTTAGTAATAAATCCTGTCTAAGTTTTACTGATGAGTTGGTATGTGTTGCACTTGATTTTTCTCCTAACTCATTGTGTTTTCCCCTTGTCTTATCTTCTAAACTTAGACAAATTTTGGCTTGCACAAGTTGGCCCATTAAGGCTAAGAGAGTGCATAGTGCATTCCCAAGGCTTAGTCAATCCCCTTTCCTTATTCAAAATGTGCCCCACACCCTCCTAAGTGCATATCATACTCCCAAGCAACAAGATATCCTTATATTTCCAAACTACGCCCTCCAACAAGCCCCTCTCTTAGTTGAGCACACAACACATCAATAGTGCTTAGTTAGTCTTCCTTGACCCTTGAAACTACGCATTGCACCCTTAGTTGAGTGCATGGTGCATCAACAATGAACATTAGCCTCTCTATAATCTTCACATTGCATCCTGCACCCTCTTGAGACTTAGGCTTTCCTAGTTGAGTGAATGGTGTATCAATAAGCATCATTAGGTCTCCTTCATCCTTCACACTATGACTTGCACCCTACATCAAGACTAGTATAGTGCATATCACATCCTCAAGCTTCAACACTCATCCTTTGTCCCTTAATAGTGTGCCATGCACTCAATTTTTTCCACTTTCCTTCCCGAGCACACTAATGAATCATAATCAAAAGCTTTGCATGAAACATGTTAGAATAAGAGATTTTTGGGCTGATTTTTTCTTTCCATGAGTGATGTTAGTTTAAGATGTTCTATAATAACATTGAAAGGATGCACGAAGAGATTTGTCAAAAGGAGAAACTTAAGGAAGAATTCAAGAGAAGAGAACACATGAAGTAACAAGATGAAGAATATTGGAACCCTGATGATCAAAGAGTCCATAAAGACTCCATATGATACACGACCCTTTGGAGGGTAAAGGAAATAAAAACATGAATGATGCATGCAATATTGAAGACACAAGTGGCAACACTATCACATCTGAATAAAGTCCATGTCATTAGTCATTATGGGTCCAAGCCATCAATTAGTGACTTGCCAACTTATCATCGGATGATGATGTGGAAATCATGATGTAATGAGGTAATCATTGTAAATACAAATATGTGGAATTCCAAGAGTCATATATGGATAAAAGAGCTACCTAGAGAATTCCAAAAGACATATGTAATTCCAAAAGTCATAAAGAAGTTAAAAGATCATCTAAAATTCCAAGAATTGTATAGAAGTCTGAAGGTCATTAGGAGTTGAAAATTCATAGGAGAAACTCAAGAGTCATGGGTATATGAAAAGTCAAGCCCCTAGTTATAAGAGAAAACTCATTATTAAAGAAAAGGAATTTCAGCTTGGTTTCTCGCACAAGGAATTAGAGAGATAAAGTAAGTTCTTTTGGAGAGAAAGTAGTGTATCTAACACTCCTCTATTGGAGCTAGTGATTTTCATTGTACTCATGTATCTTGGAACTTTTGCTTAATACTTGAAGCCATTTGGCTAGCACATTTTCATGCATAGATCATGGATGTTTCAAGACTATTCTTCAAATGTTTGTGGTTTATGTTGGAATCCATATGTACTAAAGAAATTGAACTATTTCAGTGGATTTGGTGCTTAACTTGTTGGAAATGTGTTGTGATTGTTATAAGAATCGTTGCATCTATGTGAAATATTTTGCTTGATGACTAATAATTCTTCCATATGATGTGCATGTGTCTTTACTAGATTAGTACTATTACTTTTCTTTTAGAGACTCACTTTTGTTCCTTCCAGTGAAAGAACCTTGATACATTTACAATTGAACATTTCACAAGGCATACTCTCTTGCTCATTCAAAAGCACATGCGCACTACTCTTTTATGCTAATTATTTAAGCCAAGGAAAATATTTAAGTAAATGGTAGTAGATCCATATTTCTAGATGGGAATCCTATACCAAATGGTGTGAGGTCTAATTAGGGCTTCATATCGGGGAGATCCCCTATATGTTTCAAAGATCCAACACCATCAACAAATTCTTCTTTATTTCTGGAACATACATCACTTCATGAAGAATAATATATTTCCCATAGTCCAAATCAAATTTCACAGTACCAAATCCCATCACTGGATATGTAGAGTTATCCCCAAGAATAATATTCAAACTTGTCTCCCTCTCAACTAGATTTGAGAGGACTTCCTTATACCTAGTGAGGTGTTTAAAAGCTCCACTATCTACCAGCCAAATATTGTACAAATCCAAAGGATAAGAACTAGAGATAGTTGAAATAAAAATGTATTTAGATTGATTAGTAGCTACGTTACTTTCACACCTAGAGTTTCTAAAATTATTTTGAGGGCGAGGAATCTCTTCATGATCATCTGAAGTATCTGTTATTCTTTAATTGTCTATCTCTCTTCTATCATCTTGCCTTCTTCTATCATCACTTCTTCTTCCGTCATTTCTTCTTCTTCTATCATCATACCTATTGTTATTGTAGCTTCAATCGGATCTTGGAGCATCTCTCTTTCTCAGACAATCTCGGGTATAGTGACCACGCTTATGAAAATTGTAACATTCAATATCCCTTAATATTTTATAAGACTCATTTTTATCAAGAGAGGACCTATTCAAATGATATTATCTTCCTTTTTTCCTTTTTCTTATTATCTTGAGTAACAAATGCAATAGGCCCTTCTTCTCCATTATTACGCATTCTCCCTCTTGAAATCATCTTGGTTTCTTATTGAGTGAGATTTCCAACAATTTCAGCAAATGACGAAAAATTTCTGTTATTTATTATGGTGTTAATGAAGGTTTCTCAATTAGGAGGGGGACCTATAAAGAGTTACCACTACCACGTCCCTGTCAGGTATAATTTCCCCAACTCTCTGCAATTTATCTCTAATATGAGATATCCTCATGATATAGGATTGCACAATCTCTCCTTTATTAGTCTTGATGTATTTCAGTTGATCTTTCAATATTATGATTTCATTCAAATTATTGACTTCATACATGCCAACTAGCTTATCATACATATCCCTAGACGTTTTCATACTTCCAACATATGCAAGTAAATTATCTTGTAAAACTTTAGCTATAATTTTATTTTCTTTTAACTCACCATTCTTGTACTTGTTTCTAGAAGCAACAAAAGAATTATTTGGAGGCCCAGGTACTTTTCCTTATATGTATTCCTATGCATCATTGTCATAAACTATGATTTCTAACCTGATTTTCCAAGCAACAAAGTTAGATGAGTCATGTAGCTTCTCATTTTCCTTGAAGGAACATGTTTACATCTTGACTAGATTAGATAGGCTCCTTCAAATGTTCCAAACATGATTGCTTCAACTCTTGTCTCCTTTGGGATTGTCCTTCACCTCAAATTTGATACCATGTTAATTTTTACAATGCTCTATGTTGTATCAATTACTTTAGCTCAATTCAATTCTTCAATTAGAAATATTTTCAATAGTAATTAATTCTTCCATTCATTAAAAATAATTGAAGATAGAACAATAAATGCAATGAAAAATAGGATACAATCAACACATCAAAAAGAGACACCAATTTTGTCAAAGGCTAGGGAAAAACCCCACAAGGGGGAACCCTTTGTAATTATTCTTCTATTAGATTGTCATAAAATGTTTAGCAGAGAGTACAATGAGGCAATAAAAAACTATACATAAAAAATTCCACCAATCAATATCCAAAAATATGATCCCAACAACAATATTGATTAGAGTTAACTTTCCCAATCTGCGGTCAACTTTGGTTGCCTGTAGAAATGAAACTCTAAGTCCCAACCACATGGAGGAAGAGTCATGTGTGCATATGAAGCTTTCTAGACACAGGGATAGGCCTAGATGCAATAAATTACAACCAAAAAAGTCATGTGTTAACCCTGTGACTAGAACCCCAAAACCCTAATCACACGTGTGAACTTCAGACCTTGTAATTTTGGACCTATACGGACTAATATTCGCAAGCCACCTTCAGACCTGTGCTAACCAAACCAAAGAAGAGAGAAGAGGAATATTATTGATGATAATGTCCAAAAGAGGGTCACTTGAATTGTATTTATAGGCTTTGAACAATGTCCAATTTCACTTTAGGGCCAACCTAATCAAATGCGACAATGTGGGTTTCACTTCAAAAATATAGTTTCTCTTGTCCAAATCAAGTGCTTCAAAGGTAAAAATTGGTCATCTTGGAAAGAGGAATATAGTCCCATCACTGGAATTTGTCATAGAGCTTCCAAATTAACAAATTATACATTCTAGAGAAAATTGACATATCAATGTTCTATCAAGGTTAGCAACCACATCAACTACAAACCAAAAATCAACATATAAAATAATTAAACGGTTGCATTAAATTATATCGTATGTGTGTGAGCCTATTCGGGTCCAATGTTGAACTTGGGCTCTAATATCACTCTATAACACTCCCTCCCACCCCCTTGAGATTATCTTATGCTATGGTGGGTGTTTTCTATTTGTTTTGACCCCAACTCTAAGATCTGTTATGAATATGGGGTTAGCAAAAACATCATTTTTGTGATCTTTGCGGAACTTAATTACGATGCCATCATTGTGATAATATTTTCAAGAGTTTTTCAATGATATAAAATTTACTCAATCCAAATTTCAAATCAAAATTTATTCACATTCTAGTTTTGGCAGTTTTTGCATCCATGGTTTTCATGCACATAGTGGTTTTGCCCATGGTTTTGTAGATCTGGTCAAAGGAACTACAATTATATTCTAATACAGGGTAATGGATTGCGGTTTTATGAATGCTATGACATGTATATAATGTATTATAATATTGTAAAGTAACATAATTAAAAAATCAATATGGTTTTCCTAGTTTTGGGTTCTAGGAGAAATATCTCTATGTATATTTTCAGTGATTGCCATTGTATCTTTTTTGTTAGTTTTAATAATTTGTTTGTAGGTGTTATTTGTATAGGTTTAAAACCTAAATGTTTGAATTTTTCAAATAAAAAGGGTCCACTTTGGTCCATATATATCCATGTAGCACCCACATGACCATTTCTTGGCCCATGTGGCATTTCTGCAACCAATTACTTTTCCACAAGGTCACCTGCTCAGTTACGCACCACATTGGGGTATGAAACTACCTCGAACAAAATAGCTAGTAGTGTGGACCCCTCCAATGGTGGTTTTGAATTTGGGGAAGGGTGGTCTGTAGTGCTTCACTCTAGTTTATTGACTTTCATATTACATTAGCCTTGATATAACTTTAGGGATCATATAGTATTATGTGAGGACCTTAGGTTGAGGATCCAATTATTTTAATTTTATTATTAGTGTAACCACCCATCCGACATCTACCTGCTTTCACCAGCCTCCCTAAGGTAAACATAAGCTGAGGGCTACTATGACATGAATCAACCTCCTAGGTATAGTTAAGGAAGTGGAATTGATAAACATAAACTTTACTGACCTTCCTCAGGAGCTATAGGACCCCCAAGAGCTAAACCACCCCTCCAGGTGCCCAAACCCTGAGTCAGATAACTTTTTCACTAAACTAGACTCCTAGTCGCATGAATAAGCCTGCATCCATGTGACTATAGACCTCCAATCACATGCATAATCCTACAAGGGAGCGAGAGCAGTCTCAATTTCCCAGTTCTATTCCTGCAACTGCAAAATATGTGCCACCTTTTTCAGGACTAGACTCTAGATCACTACCTAGAACTTGATGAAACTTTCTATAATAATAAATGACACAAATACAAAGCATCTAAAGAAAAACTTTACCAATGGCTTGGCCTAACCAAGCCTAACCATGATAGACATTTCGTTAAACACATTGAGAACATGTAATCTACATGTCATGAATGCATATATGAACATAGGGATCTGATACGTATCTGAGAATCATAAAGAAGGTATGATTCCCTCTCACAATAACTGTAATAACATTTACTAGGCCATGCATTCAATAACTATTCATTTACCAATCAAAACATGTTAAGATCCATAACTATAATTTGTCATGAAACCATGCTTATAACCAAAATAATAATTGAACCGAATTGGATCATTATATTGTTTTTCATCCATCTCGATTCATTTGGAGTGGGAAAAATGGAGGAATCATCTCACAAGACCGTTTTTACTAGCAAGACCCAGTTTGGCAAAATGGGGTCTTAAACCTTCTGGAGAATTTTGAGGCATCAAATGAAATTTTTTTGGGGGTAAAAATTTATCTCTTTAGTAAATCAACTTTTCATGCTATTCTACACACAAGGACCTTTCCAATGGCGTAAAAAGCGCGTTAATCGAATTTAGTATGCAAAATTTATGCCACTTAGAAGTGGACCTTCCTATTTCCACACATATAGTTTGGGAGGATGCCACATAAACCTCCATTATTCATGGAAAAGTGGATAACCAATTGTTTTTGATGTAAAAGACTCTAGAAGAGTCTATTTTGTAACTCTAGTTAAGAGTTGACGTAGTCAAACTTAACCACTAGTAGGCTTTCAGGCTGTGTTATAATTGGGCCACTAGGAGGAAGAGGCATTCCATTCTTTTGAGAGAATTTTGTTCCATAGCTAAGAAAAGGTAGTCAGGAGAGATAGGAGGTATAACACACATAGGATATCTATGCATTATAGCAGCCCATAGGCCATATAAATTACTTCTTTTTACCTGTAACCATAATTCCAGACAGAGAAAGAGAGTGAAGCGACCTCACCTTCCAGCTGGGTTTTCTCTCGAAAGGTTTCCCAAAGAAAATATCTTGTGTCTTGTGTGTGTATGTGCTTATTTTTTCGTTCTCTATTTTTTTGCATAATTTCCATTCGCATGCATGCACTAATTACAGTTAAATCCACAAATCTGAAAGATCAATAAACTGTAATAGTGTAAAATTTTCAAAATTTTAATATAATATTATTACATCTGTTGCGACGAATTGTCCAGTGGAATATCCACGGCAGTTTACAGATCAACAACAGTGATAGAACAACCATCAAATCCACATAATAACAATTATAAATACTCATGAAATACAAGAGTAAAATAGCTCTTACTAACATATGCAAAATCTAACCAAGTGAGGGACTTCCATGTACCACCCGGCCATAGATTGAGCTGACCCAAATATTTCTTTTAGCTAATCACCCTCGTTCCATATTCCAAGCATGAATGTGGGACTCAAGACCAAATCTACTAGGGCTTCCGAGAGATCAAACCGCCTCTACCTTGAGGCTTTACCGCAATCCCACCAAAACTAGTCAACGGATTCCTAGGCCCAAACAATGGTATAAAGACCAAGATTTACAACAATCCCACCATTACTGGTCAAGGGATAACTAGGCCCAAAACAAGCTTGGATGCCTCTAAATTTCTTCACCAATATTGAGGAATTTTCCTGCCTCCACCCTGAAGCTTTACTGTAATCCTTCCACTATCGGTCAAGGGATTCTTAGGCCCTTTGAAATTTTCCTTAGACCACCTCACCTGGTTCTTAAACCATCCATCAATCCAAATCTCAACTAAGTAAATAATCCTATCACACCATGGCTATCTAGAAATGGCATGGCAAGGTTGAAACCAATGTCACACATGGAAAAACCCATGCCAATTGTTGATCTAAAGATGATCTGAGGTTGTCATTGATGTCAACCCAAGCAACACTAGGGGCTACCCTGATCTTGCATGGGAATTTTGACTTGACAATTTACTCTATTTTGAGTCAAGGATGTTATAAATGGATTCTACTCGTTGAGATGTTTCTGTTGATATATGGCACACCAAGTAATTCTTCACGGTTTGAGAGTTATTCATGTTTGAAGTTAGTACCCCAGTTAGTGGGCTAAAACCCTATGGGGTTGTGGCATGGCACTCATAATTGGTTTTGGTCATTGAATAGCCAATGATTAATAATTTTTTAAGCTCCTAAAATCCCTCCAACATTCTCTATAGAATCCCCTCTCAAGTCTATAAAAAGAAATCTCATATATCCTCCAACTGAAGTGATTGTGGCATTTTCACTATAATGTCATTTTTGCGAAGTCTTAGATTCTGAAATGAAAATCCATTTGATTCACAATCCTGATGAACGTCGTGACTGGATTTCAGATCTTGGTTCGCTATATTTTCAGAGATATGATCTGTGGAAGTTATGGTATTTGTAGGCTCCCGAATTTCATATCAAAGAAGCGACCTTGGGAAAATCATCATAACTCTCTCTCTGAGAAGAGGATTGGAATTTTGTAAAAAGTGGCATATAGTGCACAAAATGTAGTTTTCCATGTATCAATTTCAGAGCCGAAGGAGGAAACAATGACACGTGGCACGTCGTACAAGTTTTCTCTACTAAACTAGTACATATTAGGTCATTGTGAGATATTGGGCATAACTTTACCTTGAAGAGTCCAAATCGGGTTAGACCTATGGGATTGGAAAGAAGAATTAGAGGGATACTATAGGAATGAAGATCACCTATTGGTGATTTTAAATCACAGAGATACATCAGATTAAATATCATGCTCCTAGAAGGCGAGAAAAACTAGATCAAGTGTTGTCAAGGGGTGCAAAGGACCAAACTTTCTAGGGTAGTAAAGAGCAAGGTGCACCAAAATGATGCAACAAAGGTAAGCTACAAGTAAGTATCTTCTATATATGCATGTTCATTTCTTAACTGCATTAGGTTCTTTGTATTCTAATTTGTTGTTTTTGTTTAGTGCCGACATATGCTCTGCAGGATGACGTAAGTTTTTCTATTATCATGTCATGGGTATTTCCTTGAAGACTTTTTATAGGTATTATATATTCATCAAGAGAAGACTCAATGTATAATCTAATGTTCTAAAAAGTGAGAAAGGGTAGCATGACAAGAGCAGCAATCAAGGTGTAGAAGAGCAACAAGAAGTTCACCATATGAAGTCTTCAAGTGGGAAGCAGTGCATACAATCATTGTAAAAGTATCATTGTACAGAGTCATTGGAAAATCATCATTATAAACGTTGTAAAAGTGTCTATCTACCAAGAGTTGAAGAGGTAGTGTTTGGAGGTCTAGGATCATCATTAGGTGGTTGTGTCATAGTTGGGGTTATGGTCTAGTGTGTCTTCTTCTTCTACATTATTCTATATCATTGTAAAGTGGACCATTTTCCCTGGTATGAGAGTCAATTCTTCTTTTATTCTTCTATAGGGTGGTAGGGTGGTGCTAGGCTGGTGCATGAAGTCACCAACAAGTTCAAGCCTGTGACAACTTCAGGGTGGTAGGGTGGTGCTAGGGTGAGTTGTAGCTCATTGGGTGTTGGGGCATCCGTTCAGTTGACTACTGAAGAATCTCGGGAGTTGGAGCATCCATCCAGTGGGAGCTAGAGAAGAATTATTTTCTAGAATTCTAGGAAGTTGTTTCTTTAATTTCAGTTGGGACTGAAGATTAAAGAATTTATTAGAAAAGCGTTCGGTAGTTTTTGACCTAGAGGGGGGTTTCCACCTAAAATCTTTGTGCCTCCTTGGTTCTTTTATTTACTGTTATTACTGCATAAACATTAATAATAATTGAATATTAACTAATTCTCTGAAAAGATTTAAAAGTGCTAATTGCTAAGGAATATTGATTCACACCCCTCTCAGTATTTTCCAACAATTGGTTTTAGAGCTTGTTTCCTTCAGTAACAGCTTAACCACTGGAACTCAGTTTTGAGAGCATAGAGATGGGAAAGTCAAAGAAGTGGGTTACAAGGATTTCAAAGGAAGGTATAGGTACAACAAAATCTCAAGAAAGTGAGTATTGTGTACCAACCCCTGATTTTGATGCAAATAATTACTGGATATGGGAATCTAGGATGGAATTATCTTTGCAAGCACATGAAGTATGGGAATCAATTGTTTTTGGAGACACATCTACTGACAAAGCTAAAAGGTACAATTCAAAGGCCATGAATGTAATTTTTAATGTTTTACCAAATTATGTGAAAACAAAAGTTTGTTAATGTTGAACAGCTAAAGCTCTTTGGGAAAAGTTTCATAATCTCTATTCAACAAAGAAATCAAGTCAAGATGTTATTGAAAACTCAGATCCTTTTGAGTATGATGAAGAAGGGTTGACCATATAAGAATTTTCTAAGGAGGCAATCAAGCTTATAAAAGAGCTCAAGGCTGAGAAGATCCATTCCAATACTCTTGAAGAATAGGTTCAAGGTCTCAAAATTGAAGTTGAAAAACACAAATGTATTGAAGAGTCACTTCAAAAGAAGTTGGAAGAAATCAATAATAAAATGACATGAGACCTCAGGAGAGAAGTCCAACAGAAGCAACAAGAACTTGACACAGCATTTGCAGAGATTAGCATGATCGCACAACAGATGCAGGAAGCAAAAGTTGAAAGGAAGGAATTTGATCAAAGATACATATCCGTTGTTGACCAAAAGAAAAAGGAATTAAAAACATCTTCAATAGAAATAAGCAGGCTTAGGATTGAAAATGAGAAGCAGAAGGAATAGATACATGTTCTCAATAGGCGAGTAGAGAAGACCACTCTTCTCAAGCTACAGGTTGAGGAGGCAGAAAAAAGAAGGAAGATCTTGAAAATATGGTTTCAAGAAGATCTTGCTCAAAATCAAGAAGAACTTGATGCAACTCGTGATGAGATCAAAAAACTCAAGGGATCACAAAAAGAATACTTACAAGATAAGTTAGATGAAGAAGAGAAAATGAAGGCAATTAAAGATGGTAAAGCTCCAATTGATGAAGGTACAAGCTCCACAACTTCCCAAGATGATTCTAAGAAGGAAGTTGATCAAAGTGAAAAGCCAAAGGAGAATGTTGCAACTCCAAAGAACAAGACCAAAGCAATTAGGAAAAAAGGACCATAAGAAACTACAACACTGCCTCCAAATAAGAATGAAAAATCTTCCAGGTATGTTCGCTTATTTAATGGTTATTTATTTTTATGTGCTAACTATGGATGTATGGCTAGGGATTTTGAAGTTTTTGACAGGTACAATCATTATCTGCAAAACCCTAGAAGCAAGTTTGTAGGATCACGAGACAGGTTCCATGATGATTTTGTTAGAAGAGAATACGTGCTAGATGGGCCAAATATTGAATGTTTCAAATTCCATAACTATGGCCATAACGCTCATGGTTGTAGACATCAGATGGAATCACCTATGGACAACATTGAATGCTTCAAGTGTCACAACTACGGGCACATCGCTCGAGATTGCAGGAATAAGAAGGTCTGGAAAAGGAAACAGGTACAGGAAGACAAAGTAGATAACAAGGTTTCAGCAATTATTCTTTCGAGATTTGTAAAAGCAAAAGGTCATGAGGAATTAGCAGTTGCTTCAGATAATGACTCAAGTCAAGATGGCCCGTTAGGTGACTCACTATTTTGAACAATCTGGCTTGTTGACTCCTTAATTTTTGTACAAGAGGAGTCTATGCAGCAGTATATGGCACAAGTATACGATTGACATCAAGGTAGTTTGAACAAGATGGTAGTTTCATTAAAGGTTCACGGGGAGAAAAACAATTGAAGGATTACAGGTTACCAAGAACAAGACAAGATTAGTCTACAAAGGATATTCACAAGTGCAAGGAATTTATTTCGACGAAACATTTGCACCAGTTGCCAGAATGTAAGCCATTCAGATGTTTCTCGCCCATGCATGTTCAAGAAAAATAAAAGTATATCAAATGGATGTTAAGTCTGTTGGAAATAATACTGAGAGGGGGGGGGGGGTGAATCAGTATTATTAAATCAATATAACTTTTTCATTTCCATATTAAGATTCATATACGCTACTTCAGTTAAGGAAAACTGCGTGTATACACAACTGTATGTAATGCAACAAGCGTATATCTAGTAAACTTATGATTCAGTTAGTTGATCCTTAATGAGTGCATCTGAACATTATTAACCATATGAACAGTAAACAGGAGCAGTAAAATAGAATAGATCATCACACACAAGAAGCACACATGAACACCATGATGTAAGGTGGAAACCCAACGTGGGTGAAAACCACTTACTGCAAGTCGTCTCAATCTTCTTTTTAATAAGAAACTTCTTTTACAATGGTTCTGTACTGGTGCAGTCTTATACTAGTACGCAAGCTTCTACCTACAGAAGGCTACAACCTTCTCTCATTCTCCAGACTCTCCTGGAAGGGAGCTACAACCCCCTTAGCTCTTGCACTAGCCGATCCATTTACTAGTACGTAGGTGCCGGCCTACTGAAATGCTCCAAACTTTACTCATTTTCCAGTTGCTACTGGAAGGGAGCTATCAACCCTTTAGCTCTTGTACTAGCTGATGTACTAGTACGTAGGTGCTAACCTACAGAAGGTTACAACCTTCTCCTTCTTCCTCCAGGTACCTCGTTTCATAAATTTTCAGACTGGATACTCATGGACCACAACATCATAATCTGAAGGCCACTTTTCATCTAATTTTCATACTAGACCCATCAATATCATTGAAGCACACAATCAATCAACACTAGCATCATCAATCTCTGAATCACCCAATACTGAATCATTGAAACCCTGTCAACAAAATGCAGTCACCAGAACACAGAGCAGAACACTGAACTCTGCAACAATATTCAGAACCAAATGTATCATAAAAAATCATGCATCAGAGTGCATACGCTACTTGGAAGTGCCGAACCAGCGTGTATATGCAACTTCACCAAGGCGAACCAGCGTATATGTCATTAATTACTTACTTATAACTTCGCTCCACTTCCTGACTTCAGACATACCCAGATCATTACATATACAAAGATAATATGTATGTTAGCAACCAAATCTAGTTCATCAGATCACATAAAGATAAGTCATTCTTATCCTGATCCATTATAGATCTCATCCATCAATACTTAAGCTAAACATAATCAACCAATCTGAATATGCAGAATACTGACACCAGTAAATAGTCATCAGAACTCATCAACAACCAGAAACACCTGTAACTTTAAACATCATAGCTCATATGGTATACGCTACTTAGATGTATCTAACCTGCGTATGTACGCTCTTTTATCATAGTCAACTAGCGTATACATCTGTAAATATTCATTCATGATTTGCAGCTATTCCAAACTTGAGTTATACCCAGATCATAACATTTACAGAACATTACATGCGTGAGTATACAGATCTAGACTAAACAAGATCAAACCGTATAGAGATGATTCATTCCAAGCCATTAGATCCCGATCTATCCTTAGATCTTGTTCTCCATCAATCGTTGAGATTCCTCCTTAGCTTAATCAAGCAATGCGTCATGAACCCATAACCTGCATACTGGATCTCATACTTCATCAGATATTCAAGACTTTCTCAATGCCTTTGCCTAATGATCTTCTTCTGCTTTTATAGTCTTAGGCATTACTCAATACCATGGTCTAAAACCATTGAGAACCAATACTAGGGACCCAATACCTGGGTTCAACACTTTGGACGTAATACCAAGGACCAAAACCATAGGTCTAAATACCACAGACCCAAAAATAAGCTTTCCCACATGTACGAGCTTTTTTGTGCATGAAAGTGCGTGCATACGCTTACGCGACTTTTGATCAGCAATCCCGTGTGTATACGCGCCTTTGTATATAGTGAACCTGTGTGTATAACCTGCATGTATACCCTACTTGGTATAAAGCGAACCTGTGCATATACGCAACTTGGTACATAGTGAACCTGCGTATAACCTGCATATGTACGCGACTTGGTATATAGTGAACCTGCGTATATACTCTTCTTTCTTCATTCTTTGTAGTCTGATCATCAACTCTTTGCTACTGACCTACTGCACTATGATCTGTCATCTGTGTGAGTTGCCATCAAGGACAACACTTGTATCGTAATGCCAACAATCCCCCCTTTGGACTTGATGGCAAAACTAACTTGTCATCTGATTCCTTTGAGCTATCCTTCATCCCATGTATTCTGTCACATCTGATATCTCTTCTGTAGATTCATCTAGTTATATAAGTGTGTTGTTCTTCTATGAGTGGGTTGCCATCAAGTACAACACATGCATCATAATGCCAACAATATCCCCCTTTGGACTTGATGGCAACAACACCAAATCACTCTCCCCATTTGACATCAAGGGCAAAGGGCGGACCAAGATATTCTCTTTCCTTGATAAACATTCCGCTGTCCATACTCCCCCTGAGTACTTGCTGAAATCTCTAAATGAGCTGCCCCTTTGTATATGCCAAGGTGTACCAATCTATCCATGCTCCCTCTGAGTACATTCTGAAGTCTCTGCTCTACTGAAGTGTGTTGTTCATGCTCCTCCTGACTGTAAGCAAGGTCTACAAAAAGATGTTCTACAAGAAGAACATGACTCTATCATAAATGACCTTCCTATCACCAAGGACTCATACATACATCCATCTCCCAACCCAGTGGGGATATACCAATATTGACTCATCCACCCAACCAAGTGGGGATATGCCAGATACCAAATGTTTGTACATGACTAAAATATTACATCATCCTTCCCATGCATAGTGGGGGTATAAATTCAAATTACATCTTATGACCAAAAGGGATTCATCAAATGACTATAATAGACAGAGACAAACTATTACATCATGAGTCTTGATATGACCTTTACATTGAATGATATACATGATATTTATAATAGAGACCAAACATCTAAATAAGATCATGATAGTCATCAACAACTATCATACATAGTGTATGATCTGCTCCATAAGCATCAGTCAATAGCATCTAGACCAGCAACCTGTATAGCATCAACCTGTGACAAGATATGTCTGCATCAAATCATTCACATTATATCATATGCGAGAAACACCATAGCCATCTCATCAAGATCTGCATGATCCAAGTATCATCACTTGGGAACATCTGCATCAATCAACATATGTAAGTATCAACCTATCATCATATAGGTAAGAACTCATCATCATCATGTCTCCAACAATGAAACTTTGAGTAATCATCCATGTATCAGCATTATGTATCTTGAGCTCAAGATCATTTGTTAAGACTTCTTGATATCATCAACAACAACAATCCTCATCCACATGAGCGCCAAGAACTATAGGAATCCTACATCATAACTATATGATCTTTATGCATATGACGACAGTAGCATATGAGTGACTCATCATCAAGTAATGAAGATGTGTATTCAAGCTTTGTACTTCTCATCCTTATGAAGATCACCATGTAAGCACCATATATCGATCATCATAGAATCATCCACAAATCTAATCTGAACATCAACTATGTAACCCCAAGAATCATATGAGATTTTGTCATGGATAACTCATAACCATATCATAGCAAGATATATCATTTAGCCATATAAGCATCATCACCAAGGAGTACTAACCATAATGCCCACAATGCATTATTAAAAGCATATGCTCCCCCTAAACTTGTGCCATCTTGCTTATTGTCAGATCTGATCATGCATATATCAGCAAGAAGTATCAAGGCATCATCATCATTAATTTAGGATCAAAACACTTTTAAACATCTTACAAGTGTCAAGACATTTCCACACATCATCAGCAGATTGTAACCATTATCAATCAGAGCAAATAATGGACTAAATCATATCAGACCCTTTTTCCTAAGCCTGTCCCTACTGCTTTTCCTCAAACTAACTTATACGCAATTGTGCAGTAACTAACTCGCGTATAAACACAAATTCCCTTTATGAAACTTGTGTATGAGATTTAGGACACTGAAGTTTTACACTTTCAGCTCCCTCTGAGTCTGTTATGTATGTATATTGTGCTGTGCCACATCTTTCTGACTGTACTTACTTCTTCTTCCATATCTTCAAGTGTGATGATGTTTTCTCCTTTTGGTATGGTGACCGTAATTTTTTACTGCATTCCTTTGCTGTATGTCCAAGATTGTTACATGCATAACATCTTGCATGTTTCATATTCCTTCTATAGCAATCAAAGGCTCTGTGAACAAACATATTGCAAGAAAAACAATATCCCTTAAAGTACCTGGAACGTGATGTTCTTTCTGTGTGATGATCTTGAAAAATTCTACTTTTGCACCTGGCTGCAACATGTCCAAGATTATAACATTCAACATTATTCATCGGAGGAGTAAAAAATTTTCTTTGAAGAATTTCTTTCCTTGGTTGTTGATGGGATTGACTTTTCATCTCCTTGTTGAGTATTTCAGATTGTGCATTAGAGTTCCTTGTCTTATTTTGTGAACTAGATTCATGAAAACCAAGGCTAGTTTTGATAGTAGGAGACCTTTGACTACTAAGAATATCATCCAAGATCTTAGTACTATCTTGAAATCGTAAGAGCTCATCCTTTTCTTCTAAGTTATCTTTTAGAATATTTACCTCAACCTGATGTTTCTCTTCCTTTTCAAGATACTGTTTCTTCATGATTCCTTCAGCTTTTCTTTCTTCTTCCAACTGATGTCTTAATTGAAGAACTTCATTTTCTTTCATTTCAAGAGCTTGGAGTAGTTCTTTATTCTGCTTATTTTATTCTTCAAGATCTTCTTTTAGCGAGAGGATCATAGCTTCAAGACTTTCATAGTAACTGGATCTATCTCTGAGTTTCTTGATTGTTGTGCTCCTTTCATTGACTTCATTTCTTAATGATGTCACTTCATCCTGCAATTTTTGACATTGATCTTCCTTGTCCTTGAATAAATTCCTTACCTTGTTTCCTTCCTCTAGTTGAGCTTTTAGTTTGGTAGCTTCTTCTTTGAAGGCACATTCCCTTTTGTTCAATAGATCTTGTCGATCTCTAATTTTGTCTGTAAGCCCTTTAAATTTTGCCTCTATTTGATATCTTTCTTGCTCACCCATAAGAGCAAATTCGGTCGTTTCGCTATCACTTTCATCATATTCAAATGGATGGATAAATGTATCACCAGAGAATAACAAATTCATACCTAATAGTTCTTTTGCTTGTTCATCTTATTTCTGAAGTGATTCTGAATCTGAAGTGCTTCTTCCACATATTCCCCAATCGATTCTCCCACTGTCATAGCTCTTCTGAGATGTATTCTTCTTCTTAGGTGCTTTCTTCTTAAGCTTCTTTCCCATTGATCTACGGATCTCCTTCAAGAGATCAAGCTTCTACCAAAGGACATGCTCTGATACCAATTGTTGGAAATAATACTGAGGGGGGGGGAGAATCAGTATTATTAAATCAATATAACTTTTTCATTTCCAGATTAAGATTCATATACGCTACTTCAGTTAAGGCAAACCACATGTATACGCAACTGTGTGTAATGCAACAAGAGTATATCCAATAAACTTATGATTCAGTTAGTTTATCATTAATGAGTGCATCAGAACATTATTAACCATATGAATAGTAAACAGGAGCAATAAAATAGAATAGATCATCACACACAAGAAGCAAACATGAACACCATGATGTAAGGTGGAAACCCAACGTGGGTGAAAACCACCTGCTGCAAGTCGTCTCAATCTTCCTTTTAATAAGAAACTTCTTTTACAATGGTTCTATACTGGTGCAGTCTTATACCAGTATGCAGGCTTCTACCTGTAGAAGGCTACAACCTTCTCTCATTCTCCAGACTCTCCTGGAAGGGAGCTACAACCCCCTTAGCTCTTGTACTAGCCGATCCATTTACTAGTACGTAGGTGTTGGCCTACCGAAATGATCCAACCTTTACTCATTTTCCAGCTGCTACTGGAAGGGAGCTATCACCCCCTTAGCTCTTGTACTAGCTAATGTACTAGTATGTAGGTGCTGACCTACAGAAGGCTACAACCTTCTCTTTCTTCCTCCAGGTACCACATTTCATAAATTTTTAGACTGGATACTCATGGACCACAACATCATAATCTGAATGCCACTTTTCATCTAATTTTCATACTGGACCCATCAATATCATTGAAGCACACAATCAATCAACACTAGCATCATCAATCTCTGAATCACCCAATACTAAATCACTGAAACCTTGTTAACAAAATGTAGTCACCAGAACACAGAGTAGAACATTGAACTCTGGAACAATATTCAGAATCAACTGTATCATCAAAAATCATGCATTAGAGTGCATACGCTATTTGGAAGTGTCGAACCAGCGTGTATACGCAACTTCACCAAGGCGAACCAACGTATATGTCATTAATTACTTACTTATAACTTCGCCCCACTTCCTGACTTCAGACATACCCAGATCATTACATATACAAAGATAATATGTATGTTAGCAACCAGATCTAGTTCATTAGATCACATAAAGATAATTCATCCTGATCCTGATCCATTATAGATCTCATCCATCAATACTGAAGCTAAACATAATCAACCAATCTGAATATGAAGAATACTGACACCAATAAACAGTCATCAGAACTCATCAACAACCAGAAACACCTGTAACTTCAAACATCATAGCTCATATGGTATACGCTACTTAGATGTATCTAACCTGCGTATGTATGCTCTTTTATCATAGTCAACTAGCGTATACATATGTAAATATTCATTCATGATTTGCAGCTATTCCAAACTTGAGTTATACCCAAATCATAACATTTAAAAAAAATTACATGTGTCAGTGTACAGATCTAGACTAAACAAGATCAAACCGTATAGAGATGATTCATTCCAAGCCATTAGATCCCAATCTATCCTTAGATCTTGTTCTCCATCAACCGTTGAGATTTCTCCTTAGCTTAGATCAAGCAATGCATCATGAACCCATAACCTGCATACTGGATCTCATACTTCATCAGATATTCAAGACTTTCCCAATGCCTTTGCCTAATGATATTCTTCTCCTTTTATAGTCTTAGGCCTTACTCAATACCATGGTCCAAAACCATTGAGAACCAATACTAGGGACCCAATACCTGGGTTCAACACTTTGGACACAATACGAAGGACCAAAACCATAGGTCTAAATACGACAGACCAAAAATAAGCTTTCCCACATGTATGCGCTTTTTCTTGCATGAAAGTGCGTGCATACGCATACGCGACTTTTGATCAGCAATCCTGCATGTATAAGCTCCTTTCTATATAGTGAACCTGCATGTATAACCTGCATGTATACCCTACTTGGTATATAGTGAACGTGCATATATATGCGACTTGGTACATAGTTAACCTGCGTATAACCTACATATGTACGCGACTTGGTATATAGTGAACCTGCGTATATACTCTTCTTTCTTCATTCTTTGTAGTCTGATCATCAACTCTTTGCTACTGACCTGCTGCACTGTGTTCTGTCATCTGTGTGAGTTGCCATCAAGGACAACACTTGTATCATAATGCCAACAATCTACCCCTTTAGACTTGATGGCAAAACTAACTTGTCATCTGATTCCTTTGAGTTGTCCTTCATCCCATGTATTCTGTCACATCTGATATCTCTTCTGTAGATTCATCTAGTTATATAAGTGAGTTGTTCTTCTACGAGTGGTTGCCATCAAGTACAACACATGCATCATAATACCAACAATCTCCCCCTTTGGACTTGATGGCAACAACACCAAATCACTCTCCCCCTTTGGCATCAAGGGCAAAGGGCGAACCAAGATATTCTCTTTCCTTGATAAACATTTCGCTGTCCATACTCCCCCTGAGTACCTGCTGAAATCTCTGAATGAGCTCCCCCTTTGTATATGCCAAGGTGAACCAATCTGTCCATGCTCCCTCTGAGTACATGCTGAAGTCTCTGCTCTACTGAAGCGTGTTGTTCATGCTCCTCCTGGCTGTAAGCAAGGTTTGCAAAAATATGTTCTACAAGAAGAACATGACTCTATCATAAATGACCTTCCTATCACCAAGGACTCATACATACATCCATCTCCCAACCCAGTGGGGATATACCAATATTGACTCATCCACCCAACCAAGTGGGGATATGCCAAATACCAAATGTTTGTACATGACTAAAATATTACATCATCATTCCCATGCATAGTGGGGGTATAAATTCAAATTACAGCTTATGACCAAAATGGATTCATCAAATGAATATAATAGACTGAGACAAACTATTACATCATGAGTGTTGATATGACCTTTACATTGAATGATATACATGATATTTATAATAGAGACCAAACATCTAAATAAGATCATGATAGTCATTAGCAACTATCATACATAGTGTTTGATCTACTCCATAAGCGTTAGTCAATAGCATCTAGACCAGCAACCTGTATAGCATCAACCTGTGACAAGATATGTCTGCATCAAATCATTCACATTATATCATATGCGAGAAACACCATAGCCATCTCATCAAGATCTGCATGATCCAAGTATCATCACTTGGGAACATCTGCATCAATCAACATATGTAAGTATCAACCTATCATCATATAGGTAAGAACTCATCATCATCATGTCTCCAACAATGCAACATTGAGTAATCATCCATGTATCAGCACTATGTATCTTGAGCTCAATATCATTTGTCAAGACTTCTTGATATCATCAACATCAACAATCCTCATCCACATGAGTGCCAAGAACTATAGGAATCCTGCATCATAACTATATGATCTTTATGGATATGACGACAGTAGCATACGAGTGACTCATCATCAAGTAATGAAGATGTGTATTCAAGCTTTGTACTTCTCATCCTTATGAAGATCACCATGTAAGCACCATATATGCATCATCAGAGAATCATCCACAAATATGATCTGAACATCAACTATGTAACCCCAAGAATCATACGAGATTTTGTCATCGATAACTCATAACCATATCATAGCAAGATATATCATTTAGCCATATAAGCATCATCACCAAGGAATACTAACCATAATGCCCACAATGCATTATTAAAAGCATATGCTCCCCCTGATCCTGTGCCATCTTGCTTACTGTCAGATCTGATCATGCATATATCAATAAGAAGTATCAAGGCATCATCATCATTAATTTAGGATCAAAACACTTTTAAACATATTACAAGTGTCAAGACATTTCCACACATCATCAGCAGATTGTAACCATTATCAATCAGAGCAAATAATGGACTGAATCATATCAGACCCTTTTTCCTGAGCTTGTCCCTACTGCTTTTCCTCAAACTAACATATACGCGATTGTACAGTAAATAAGTCGCGTATATACACGACTTCCCTTTATGAAGCTTGCGTATGAGATTTAGGACACTGAAGTTTTACACTTTCAACTCCCTCTGAGTCTGTTATGTCTGTATATTGTGCTGTGCCACATCTTTCTAACTGTACTTCCTTCCTCTTCCATATCTTCAAGTGTGATGATGTTTTCTCGTTTTGGTATGGTGCCCGTACTTTGTTCCTGCATTCCTTTGATGTATGTCCAAGCTTGTTACATGCATAACATCTTACATGTTTCATATTCCTTCTATAGCAATCAACAGCTCTGTGACCAAACATATTGCAAGAAAAACAATATCCCTTAAAGTACCTAGAACGTGATGATATTTCTGTGTGATGATCTTGAAACATTCTACTTCTGCACCTGGTTGCAACATGTCCAAGATTATAACATTCAACATTATTCATCAAAGGAGTAAAAGATTTTCTTTGAAGAATTTCTTTCCTTGGTTGTTGATGGGATTGACCTCTCATCTCCTTGTTGAGTATTTCAGATTGTGCATTAGAGTTCCTTGTCTTATTTTGTGAACTAGATTCATGAAAACCAAGACTAGTTTTGATAGCAGGAGACCTTTGACTACTAAGAATATCATCCAAGATCTTAGTACTATCTTGAAATCGTAAGAGCTTATCCTTTTCTTCTAAGTTATCTTTTAGAATATTTACCTCAACCTGATGTTGCTCTTCCTTTTCAAGATACTGTTTCTTCATGATTCCTTCAGCTTTTCTTTCTTCTTCCAACTAATGTCTTAATTGAAGAACTTTGTTTTCTTGCTTTTCAAGAGCTTGGAGTAGTTCTTTATTCTGCTTATTTGATTCTTCAAGATCTTCTTTTAGCGAGAGGATCGTAGCTTCAAGACTTTCATAGTAACTGGATCTATCTCTGAGTTTCTTGATTGTTGTGCTCCTTTCATTGACTTCATTTCTTAATGATGTCACTTCATCCTGCAATTTTTGACATTGATCTTCCTTGTCCTTGAATAAATTCCTTACCTTGTTTCCTTCCTCTAGTTGAGCTTTTAGTTTGGTAGCTTCTTCTTTGAAGGAACATTCCATTTTGTTCAATAGATCTTGTTGATCTCTAATTTTGTCTGTAAGCCTTTTAAATTCTGCCTCTATTTGATATCTTTCTTGCTCACCCATAAGAGAAAATTCAGTTGTTTCGCTATCACTTTCATCATCTTCAAATGGATGGATAAATGTATCACCAGAGAATAACAAATTCATACTTGATAGTTCTTTTGCTTGTTCATCTTCATTCTGAAGTGCTTCTTCCACATATTCCCCAGTTGATTCTCCCACTGTCATAGCTCTTCTGAGATGTCTTCTTCTTCTTAGGCGCTTTCTTCTTAAGCTTCTTTGCCATTGATCTATGGATCTCCTTCAAGTGATCAAGCTTCTACCAAAGGACCTACTCTGATACCAATTGTTGGAAATAATACTGGGGGGGGGGGGGGACGTGAATCAGTATTATTAAATCAATATAAATTTTTCATTTCCATATTAAGATTCATAAACGCTACTTCAGTTAAGTAAAACCGCATGTATATGCAACTGTGTGTAATGCAACAAGCATATATCCAGTAAACTTATGATTCAGTTAGTTGATCCTTAATGAGTGCATCAAAACATTATTAACCATATGAACAGTAAATAGGAGCAGTAAAATAGAATAGATCATCACACACAAGAAGCACACATGAACACCATGATGTAAGGTGGAAACCCAACGTGGGTGAAAGCCATCTGCTGCAAGTTGTCTCAATCTTCTTTTTAATAAGAAAATTATTTTACAATGGTTCTGTATTCGTGCAGTCTTATACTAGTACGCATGCTTCTACCTGCAGAAGGCTACAACCTTCTCTCGTTCTCCAGACTCTCCTGGAAGGGAGCTACAACTCCCTTAGCTCTTGTACTAGCCGATCCATTTACTAGTACGTAGGTGTCGGCCTACCAAAATGCTCCAACCTTTACTTGTTTTCCAGATGCTACTGGAAGGGAGCTATCACCTCCTTAGCTCTTGTACTAGCTGATGTACTAGTACGTAGGTGCCGACCTACAGAAGGCTACAACCTTCTCTTTCTTCCTCCAGGTACCTCGTTTCATAAATTTTCAGACTGGATACTCATGGACCACAACATCATAATCTGAAGGCCACTTTTCATCTAATTTTCATACTGGACCCATCAATATCATTGAAGCACACAATCAATCAACACTAGCATCATTAATCTCTTAATCACCCAATATTGAATCACTGAAACCTTGTCAACAAAATGTAGTCACCAGAACACAGACCAGAACACTGAACTTTGCAACAATATTCAGAACCAACTATATCATCAAAAATCATGCATCAGAGTGCATACGCTACTTGGAAGTGCCGAACCAGCGTGTATACACAACTTCACCAAGGTGAACCAACATATAGATCATTAATTACTTACTTATAACTTCGCTCCACCTCCTGACTTCAGACATACCCAGATCATTACATATACAAAGATAATATGTATGTTAGCAACCAGATCTAGTTCATCAGATCACATAAAGATAAGTCATTCTGATCCTGATCCATTATAGATCTCATCCATTAATACTAAAGCTAAACATAATCAACCAATCTGAATATGCAGAATACTGACACCATTAAATAGTCATCAGAACTCATCAACAACCAGAAACACCTGTAACTTCAAACATCATAACTCATATGGTATACGCTACTTAGATGTATCTAACCTGCGTATGTACACTCTTTTATCATAGTCAACCAGCGTATACATATGTAAATATTCGTTCATGATTTTCAGCTATTCCAAACTTGAGTTATACCCAGATCATAACATTTACAGAACATTACATGCGTCAGTATATAGATCTAGACTAAAAAAGATCAAACCGTATAGAGATGATTCATTCCAAGCCATTAGATCCCGATCTATCCTTAGATCTTGTTCTCCATCAACTGTTGAGATTCCTCCTTAGCTTAGATCAAGCAATGCATCATGAACCTATAACCTGCATACTGGATCTCATACTTCATCAGATATTCAAGACTTTCTCAATGCCTTTGCCTAATGATCTTCTTCTCCTTTTATAGTCTTAGGCCTTACTCAATACCATGGTCCAAAACCATTGAGAACCAATACTAGGGACCCAATACCTGGGTTCAACACTTCAGACGCAATACCAAGGACTAAAACCATAGGTCTAAATACCACGGACCCAAAAATAAGCTTTCCCACATGTACGTGCTTTTCCGTGCATGAAAGTGTGTGCATATGCATATGCGACTTTTGATCAGCAATCCCGCGTGTATACGCGCCTTTGTATATAGTGAACTTGCGTGTATACCCTACTTGGTATATAGCAAACTTGCGTATATACATGACTTGGTACATAGTGAACCTGCGTATAACCTGCATATGTACGCGACTTGGTATATAGTGAACCTGCATATATACTCTTCTTTCTTCATTCTTTTTAGTCTGATCATCAACTCTTTGCTACTGACTTGTTGCACTATGATATGTCATCTGTGTGAGTTGCCATCAAGGACAATACTTGTATCGTAATGCCAACAAAGTCAGCATTTCGAAATGAAGAATTAGAAGAAGAGTTTTACATAGAACAACTTGAAGGTTTTCTACTATCATAAAAAGAAGACTATGTTTGCAGGTTAAAGAAGGCCTTGTATGGTCTCAAGCAGGTTCCCACAGCATGGTATGCTCGTCTTGAAGGATATCTACGTCAACAAGGGTTCAATAAAGGTAGCTGATAGCAATATTTACGTACAAATAGATAAAGATAATTTAACAATCGTTGAGGTATATGTGGATGATATAATCTTCGGTATCAATGATGATTGCCTAAGTAAGAACTTTGCTACAGAGATGCAAAGTGAGTTCAAGATGTCTTTACTTGGTGAGTTGACATACTTCTTAAGGCTTCAAATATCTCAGCAAGAGAAAGGAGTATTTATATGTCAAGCCAAGTACATTAAGGAAATGGTTAAGAAATTCAAAATGGAAGATTGCAAACATGTCCTTACTCTGATGGTAACAGGTTGCAAATTGAGCATAGACAACGCATCTAAGGATGTGGATCAGAGGTTGTATAGATCTATGATTGGTAGTATTCTATATGTAACAGCCTCCTGACCAGATGTTATGCAAGCAGTTCGACAAGTAGCAAGATTCCAAGCAGCACCAAAAGAATCACATATTATTGTCGTCAAAAGAATTCTTCGATATCTAAAGGGCACAACAGAATATGGCTTGTGGTATCCCAAGGGCATCAATCTCATTATTCAAGCCTTTACAGATGCAGATTAGGCAAGAAGCATTGATGATCGGAAGAGTACTAGTGGAGCAGCATTCTATCTAGGTGGTTGTCTCGTATCATGGTTGAGCAAAAAGCAAACCTCAATCTTGTTATGCACAGAAAAGTAGAATATATAGCAATAGCAGCTTGTTGTACTCAAGTTCTCTAGATGAGGAAATTTTTTCAAGATCTTCAGGTCAAGTTTGATGAGCCTATTCCCATATTTTGCAATAATAATAGGGCCATCAGTATCTCCAAGAATCCTGTGATGCATTCCAAAACGAAGCAAATTCCACTTAAATATCATTTTGTTAGAGAGCAGGTCGCCGAAAACAATATCAAGCTTGAATATGTTGGTACAAAAGAAAAAATCGTTGATATCTTCACTAAACCTTTACCTCATGAAGAATTTGAATATCTTCACTAGAAGCTTGGGGTTCTCCCAAGTTCTCATTAGATTTTCCTTATTCAGAAAATAAAAGGGGAGTGGAATTGTGTACAAGTCCGTAGGATGGTTGAGTGTTAGGGGGAGTTACCCTTTGCCATTGATGTCAAAGGGGGAGAGAAGGTAGTAGTAAGAGGTGCCCTGATCACATGGGGAGTACTTGTGTTGCCATAAATGCCAAAGGGGGATATTGTTGATCTAAAGATGATCTGAGGTTGTCATTGATATCAACCCAAGCAGCATCAGGGGCTACCTTGATCTTGCAAAGGAATTTTTACTTGACAAATTACTCTATTTTGAGTCAAGGATCTTGTTAAAATTGGCAACCAGGGAAAAAATTCATGTGAGTCATCTTATTCATGGCTGATAATATTTTTATTAGATTCCTATCGTCGAAAGGTGTAGGATTGATATAAATATCATCCGATTCCGATAAGTCTCATGGAGATATGAATTTATTTTGATTATGGAATTATTATCAAGCCGACCTACAACTCATGTAGGCTCAGAAGCCCAACAGTCGCATCTATTCAAAAACCAACGTTGTGTATAAATATAAGAGGAATTTTCCTCATTTTCATTCACTCTTCTCATGACATCTCTCTCTCTCTACTACACAAAAATGAGTCTCTTCTCTACTGCGCAGAAATGGGTCTCTCTCTTACACATGTGAAGCCGAAAGTTGTTGAACCTGAAGCTGCAACTGCAAATCCAAAGATTTACCTACGTGGCCTAGAAGATCTCCTCTTTGGAACTATTCTATAGGTCCATCTGGATCTCCTCTGAAAGCTGCAACTTTTTCTGGTGGAATGAAGTCAATCCGACGAACGGTTTGCAAGATATCGACTGCCCTAGTTTGAAGCCGGAAACTGCTGAAACTGAAGCTGCAAGTGCAGAAGTAAAGATTGACCTGCGTGGCCTAGAATATCTCCTCATCTGAACTGCACTGTAGGTTCATCTAAACCTCCTCTGCAATCCACAACTTTTAGTGGTGGAATGAAGTCAATCCGACGAACGGTTTGCAAGATATCGACTGCCCTAGTTTGAAGCCGGTAACAGCTGAAACTGAAGTTGCAACTGCAGAAGTAAATATTTACCTACGTGGCCTAGAAGATCTCCTCATCTAAATAGACTATAGGTTCATCTGAACCTCCTCTAAAAGCCACAACTTTTGGTGGTGGAATGAAGTCAATCCGTCGGTCGGTTTGTGAGATATCATCTGCCCTAGTTTGATAATGAAGCCGCTAATGCTGATGCTGCTGATCTAGGGTTTGCTACTGCTGATATGAATCAGATTTATTGTACTATTTCTCTCTACTGAATTATTGAAGATAAAAGAAAATTTGATCAAAGGGTTTCCCCACACATTGTGGGGTTTGTCCTTGTCTAGCCACCACATCTTGTGTCTCTTGTCTTGGCTTGTTTTCTGTCGATCGTTTAATGTTCTATCTGCACTTTACTTTATGTACATGTGATTGCTAATATGTGGAATATAATAAGAAAAAGAAGTAAACTGTTATAAGCATAGAACATACCATAACTTAACATGGTATCAGAGCTGAGGTGAAGACAAAGCCCGAGCAAGAGCAAGAGCAATCATCGAAGAGAAGATTGGCAAGGCTATCCTAAAAGAACTATGGGGTTCTCAACACTCTTTCCTGCTAAAGACAAGCTCCGTGAGAAAGTTAGCTATCATGGATGGAAGATGTCTATCGATCTAACCCTTGAGGATCAAGGAGTGTTGGATCATGTGAGAGGCAATATTATTGAGCCTCCATCAAATGCACCTCCTGCTGCCAGGAACAAATGGAAGAATGGAGAAGTTAAAGTGAAGAAGATCATTCGGGACTCTATCGACAAGCACTTGGTGGCCTACATCTCTGAACTGGAAACCTCCAAGGAAATCTACGATAGACTGGTGAGTTTATTTAAAGTTAATGATGAAAATCAAGTTTTGTTTCTTAGAAATAAATTGAGGAAAATCAAGAAGGGTAAAAATGAGAGTATGCAAGCATACTTCTTAAGAATCACCGAGATCAAAAATGATCTCCTATATATAGGGGAGACTAGATAGAGAAATGGCACTCACGACTCTTGGAGGATTACCATCCGAATGGTACGTGTTTAGGACTACTCTTCTGAACAATAATGTAATTCTTGGTTTCGAGGAATTAATGGCTAGATGCATTGAAGAAGAAACAAGGGAAGAAGAGCAAGAAATGCCCATGCCTAAAGGGACTCCTACTGCCTTTTATTCTCGTGCTAAGAAAAGAAATAATTCCGGGACTAAATCAATAGGAAAGGCTGGACCTAAGGGTGGAAGAAAAGGATGATGTTACATCTACGATAAAGTAGGTCACTATGCAAGGGAGTGCCCTGATAGAAAGGACTCACACCAGGACGATGATAAAAATCCCTCTAATGGAAAATCAAAGGAATGACAAATTCAACATCAAAGGTAAGAGGAGAGCTGGGGATCGAGGAAGAGGACAACCATTCAAGAAGGCTAGAAATTCCAGGATGTATTAAATGCACCCGACCTCAAAAAGAACCTAGTGTCCATATCGATAATGGAAGACAAAGGCTACAAGGTAACCTTCAGCAATGGAAAGGTATGTATATGGAAAAATAATGTTAAAGATGCCTTTACTCTTGGGTTTAGTGTTGATTCATTATATCAGGTCAATGGAAGTCTGCTATGTGTCATGTCTTATGACACAACTCTTCAGTCCAAACTTTGGCATCGGAGGTTTGCCCACCTTCATTACAAAACTCTACCCGATGTAAGACAGATGGTAACAGGGATGCTCGAATTCCAAGTAGAGAAAGAAGGTGTATGTTCGGGATGTGCTGAAGGAAAGCTCAAAAGGGGACCATTCCCCTCAAGCCAAAGCAAGACCTCTGATATATTATATTTGGTTCACTTAGGCATATCTGAGGCTGGCATTAAGAGGGAGAATACTACACCACGTACTCTTGAGTAGAATGGTGTGGCGGGAAGGAAGAACCGCACGATTGTGGAAGTTGTCTAGGCCATGCTACATGATCAAAGACTTCCAAAGTTTCTATGAGCTGAAACTACAAACACTACCATATATGTACAAAATCGATGCCCTCATCAAGCATTGCGTTCCAAGACACCTGAAGAAAAGTTCACCAGTAAGAAACCTGATGTTTATCATTTTAGAATTTTTGGAAGCCCTGTATATTTTCATGTGCTGAAAGAGAAAAGAAATAAATTGGGTTCATCTGGAAAGAAGAGAATTTTTGTGGGCTATGGAAAAAATACTAAAGGCTATAGAATATATGTAGCTGGTCAAAGGGAAGTTGTAATTAGTCATGATGTCACCTTTGGCGAAGATATGGCTCTCAGCAAGGTGAACAATCTTCTGACTTTGAGGAGCTCTCAAGAAGCCGACACCAGGGAACCAAAAGAAAAGGATGATGAATCAATGCCTAATGTAGAAAAACCCATGGATCCGATTGATCCTCCTCCACATGAGCCTTCCTCTTCTAGGAAGAGGCCTTCATGGCTTAGGGGGCTACTTGATAATGCTAAAGGACATGCTGCACCCCGAGGAACCTTTCATGAAAGTAAGAAACCTAACAAGTATCAAGGATACCTGACCATCATGAGCACGATCATACAAAATAAGCCTTCATCATTCTCAGACGCCGTCAAGAATCAAGTATGGAAGGATGCTATGACTGAAGAATATGAGTCTATCATGAAGAATGATGTCTGGGAAGTAGTTCCCAGACCCCAGGACAAGATAGTTGTTACTTCCAAATGGCTTTACAAGATAAAGCATGCAGCAAATGGAAGTACGGAAAAGTATAAGGCTCGTTTTGTTGCTCCTGGTTTCTCCCAGAAGGAAGGTATAGACTATGATGTGATATTTGCACCTGTTGCCAGATATACGACCATCCGCTCAATCATAGCCCTTGCTGCTTCACAAGGATGGAACCTACATTAGATGGATGTCAAGACTGTGTTCTTACATGGATCGATCAAAGAAGAGGTCTACGTGGAGCAACCCGAAGGATTTGAAATTTATGATTGAAAATCTCATGTATGCAGGTTGAAGAAGGCTCTCTATGCGCTGAAGCAAGCACCCCGAGCATGGTATGAGAGGATAGATAGCTACTTGATGAAGCTAGGATTCACTAGGAGTGAAGCCGATCCTAACCTTTACTTTAAGGTTGAAGATGAGAAGCCTCTCATACTAGTGATGTATGTGGATGACCTCTTTCTAATAGGTGCAGACCCTCTCATTCACAAATGTAAGAGGGAGTTGGCTTTTGAATTTGAAATGAAGGACCAAGGACTTGAAGTATGGCAGAAGCCAAGGGAAATTTTCCTATCTCAAGGAAAATATGTGGTAAAGATATTGGAAAGATTTGGTATGGTGGACTGCAAGCCTATGACTACCTCGAGGATCTTAACTTTTAGAAGTTATACGGTAGTGATGTCGGACTAGATTTGGGAAATGCCTCTGAGTTTCAAAAACTCATTCGCGTTGATGTTATTGGTGAACCTCCCTCTGAACATATATTTTGCAGTTAGCACTGTGAGCCCATATTTGGTTGAGCCTCACTGCATTTATGCCAAGAATCTTCTAAGATATCTTCATGGAAAAATTACTAATGGATTGAGATACACTACCAGAAATATGAAACTGCATGATTATTCGAATGCTAATTAGGTAGGTAGTGTGAAGGATAATTGGAGCACTTTTTAGTTTTGTTTCTCTTTGGATTCTGCTTCGATATAATGGATAAGTAGGAAGCAGAAGTCAGTTTCCATAAGCACCACCGAGACTGGATACATATCTACTAGTATGATCTCGTATGAAGCTTCCTGGTTGGGGAAGCTCTTCAGTGAGCTGTTTGAACACATACCATTGTGATTCTCTGTAACAAAGGTGGGATTTGATTATTGAGGAATCCTGTATTCGTTGATTGCTCGAGCAGATAGACATTATCTGGGATATGGTAAGTCGATGAGCAAGGAGGCTCCATCGCATTAATATGATGTACAAGTCGATACACCTTGTCAAAGCCCCAAGGAAAGATCTAATCTGTGATTTTCCCAAATGACTTGGAGTCATCAAGAAACCCTTATACAAGGGTCCTGCATGTTGCATACATTGAACTCTGGGAGCTCTGAGGGCTTGCAGTTCTTACTGGAGCAACATACGACCACAGGGTGACTCACCCTCCCCTAGTGGTGCACACTGGAACATGATGACTTGCTCTCTTATGGGACAAGATGATTCACTCTCTTGTGGAACAGGATGATTTTCTCTCCTGTGTAGCAGGATTGATGTGTTCTCCTGTGAGGCCTGGATTGATGTGTTCTCCATGGCGGCCTAGATTGATGTGTTCTCCATGGCGATTGTAGCATGATTGATGTGTTCTCCTATGAGGACAAGATTGACTAGTTCTGCTATCGAGGCATCCTACCCATGCAGTCTGGGACTCATGGGAAGTACCTCTCATCTAATCAATGAGAAGGGAAATGAGTTAGGGACCATAGTAGTACTGATGGACGCATCATTGTATCTACCGTACTCCCTATGATAGGATGACCTCCATTGATCTGGGATCAATGATACTGGTCTGGGACCAGTGGTAGGAGTTGTACCATACTATGACGCTGACTTCGGGTTGGTTGAGACTAGTCTGGGACCAGTGGTACATACTCCGAGACTGACTTCATGTCAGTGCAGTATTGGTCTGGGACCAGTGAGAGTGGTACATACTATGATGCTGACTTCGGGTTGGTTGAGATTGGTCTGGGACCAGTGGTACACTCTTTGAGACTGCGATACTGGTCTGGGAACAGTGGTACTTAGTATGAAGCTGGCTTCGGGTCGGCTGAGACTGGTCTGGAACCAGTGGTACACACTCTGAGACTGACTTTGAGTCAGTGGAGGATGATACTGGTCTAGGACCAATGGAGTTGTACTCACTATGACGCTGACTTCGGGTTGGTTGAGACTGGTCTGGGACTAGTGGTACATACTTTGAGACTGACTTTGAGTCAGTATGATACATCCTCGATCATTTCTTCTTCTTCATAATTCAGACAAAAGCAGAGCGGAATAGAACAATGCAAGAGCAGAGTAGAACGGAGCAAAATAGTACCGATCAGTACAGGGCAGAACAAGACAAAGCAGAATAGGTAGAATAGAGTAGAGTAGGGCAAGGGTCAGGCTGTACAGGGTAGTGCATTTGACGGATGAATAGTAATGACCAATAGACAGATTGCAGATGAAGTTCTCCCTGGTTGAGAGGGAGTGTTAAAATTGGAAACTAGGGCAAAACTTCATGTGGGTCATCTTATTCATGGCTAATAATATTTTTATTAGATTCATCTCATCGAGAGGTGTAGTATTGATATAAATATCATCCGATTCCGATAAGTATTCATGGAGATATGAATTTATTTTGATTATGGAATTATTATCAAGCCGAACTACAACTCATGTAGGCTCAGAAGCCCAACAATCGCATCTATTCAAAAACAAACGTTGTGTATAAATATAAGAGGAATTTTCCTCATTTGAACTCACCCTTCTCATCACATCTCTCTCTCTCTACTACGCAAAAATGAGTCTCTTCTCTACTGCGCAGAAATGGGTCTCTCTCTCACATATGTGAAGCCGGAAGCTGTTGAACTTGAAGCTGCAACTACAGATCCAAAGATTGACCTATGTGGCCTAGAAGATCTCCTATTTGGAACTATGCTATAGGTCCATCTGTATCTCCTCTGAAAGCCACAACTTTTGGTGGTGGAATGAAGTCAATCCAACGAACGGTTTGCAAGATATCGACTGCCCTAGTTTGAAGCCAGAAACTGTTGAAACTGAAGCTGCAATTGCAGAAGTAAAAAATGACCTACATGGCCTAGAAGATCTCCTCATTTGAACTGCACTATAGGTTCATCTGAACCTCATCTAAAAGCCACAAATTTTGGTGGTGGAATGAAGTCAATCTGACGAACGGTTTGCAAGATATCGACTGCCCTAGTTTGAAGCCAGAAACTGCTGAAACTGAAGCTGCAACTGCAGAAGTAAATATTTACCTGCGTGGCCTAGAAGATCTCCTCATCTGGATTTCACTATAGGTTCATCTTAACCTCCTCTAGAAGCCACAACTTTTGGTGGTGGAATGAAGTCAATCCGACGGTCGGTTTGTGAGATATCGTCTGCCCTATTTTGATAATGAAGCCGCTAATGTTGATGCTACTAATCTAGGGTTTGCTACTGCTGATATGAATTAGATTTATTGTACTATTTCCCTCTGCTGAATTATTGAAGATAAAATAAGATTTGATCAAAGGGTTTCGCCACACATTATGGGGTTTGTCCATGGCTAGCCACCACATCTTGTGTCTCTTGTCTTGGCTTGTTTTCTGTTGATCGTTTAATGTTCTATCTACACTTTACTTTAAGCACATGTGATTGCTAATCTGTGGAATATAATAAGAAAAAGAAGTAAAATGTTATAATCATAGAACATACCATAACTTAACAGATCTTCTATATGGATTCTACTCGTCGAGATGTTTCCGTTGATATATGGCATGCCAAGTAATTCTTCACGGTTTGAGAGATATTCATGTTTGAAGTTAGTAACCCTAGTTAGTGGGCTGAAACCCTATGGGGTTGTGACATGGCACTCATAATCAGTTTTGGTAATTGAATAGTCAATAATTAATAATTTTTTAAGCTCCTAAAATCCCTCTAACATTTCCTATAGAACTCTCAACTCTATAAAAAGATATTTCATATATCCTCCAAGTGAAGTGATCTTGGAATTTTTTCTATAACTTCATTTCTGCGATGTCTTAGATTCTGAAATGAAAACCCATTTGATTCACAATCTTGATGAACCTCATGACCAAATTTCAGATCTTGGTTTGCTATATTTGCGGAGATATGATATGTGGAAGTTAGGGTTTTCGCAGTTTATCGAATTTCATCTCAAAGAAGTGACCTCGGGAAAATCGTCATAAATCTCTCTCTGAGATGAGGATTGGAATTATGTAACAAGTGGCGGATAGTGCATGGATTGTAGTGTTTTGTGCGTCAATTTTAGAGTTGAAGGAGGAAATAGTGACATGTGGCACACCATACAAGTTATCTCTACTGAACTAGTCCATAATTAGGTCATTGTGAGAGATTGGGCATAACTTTGTCTTGAAGAGTCCAAATTGGGTCAGACCTATGGCATTGGAAAGAAGACTAAGAGGGATAATAGAGGACCAAAGATCACATATTGGGGATCTAAAAGCATAGAGATACATCAAATTAAATATTGTGCTCCTAGAAGGCGAGAAAAACTAAATCAAGTGTTGTCAAGGGGTGCAAAGGACCAGAATTTCTAGGGCAGCAAAGAGCAAGGTGCAACAAAATGATGCAGTAGAGGTAAGCTATAGGTAAGTATCTTATGTATATGCATGTTCATTTCTTAATTGCATCAAGTTCTTTATATTCTAATTTGTTGTTTTTGTTTAGCACTGACATATGCTCTGTAGGATGAGGTAAGTTTTGCTATTATCATGCCATGGGTATTTCCTTGAAGACTTTTTGCAGGTATTATATATTCATAAAGAGAAGACTTAATGCATAATATAATGTTATGAAGAGTGATAAAAGGTAGCATGACAAGAGGAGCAATCAAGGTTCAAAACAACAACAACAAGTTCACCATATGAAGTCTTCAAGTGGGAAGCATTGCATACAATCATTGTAAAAGTATCATTGTACATAGTCATTATAAAAGCATCATTGTAAAAGTTGTACAAGTGTCTATCTGCCAAGAGTTGAAGAGGCAGTTTTGGGAGGTATAGGATCATCATTAGGTGGTTATGTCATATTTGGGGTTATGGTCTAGCGTGTATTCTTCTTCTGCATCATTCTATATCATTGTAAAGTGGACCATTTTCCCTGGTACGAGAGTCCATTCTTCTTTTATTCTTCTATAGGGTGGTAGGGTGGTGCTAGGTTGGTGCATGAAGTCACCAACAGGTTCAAGCCTGTGAAAAAATCAGGGTGGTAGGGTGGTGCTAGGGTGAGTTGTAGCTCATTGGTTGTTGGGGCATCCGTTCAGTTGACTACTGAAGAATCTCGATAGTTTAAGCGTCCATCTAGTGGGAGCTGGAGAAGAATGCTTTTATAGAATTCTAGGAAGTTTTTGCTTTCATTTTAGTTGGGGCTGAAGATTAAAGAATTTATTAGAAAATCATTCAATGGTTTTTGACTCGGAGGGGGTTTTCCACCTAAAATCTTTGTGCCTCCTTGGTTCTTTTATTTACTGTTATTACTGCATAAACATTAATAATAATTGAAGATTAACTAATGCTCTGAAAAGATTTAAAAGTGCTAATTGCTAAGGAATATTGACTCATCCCCATTCTCAGTATTTTCCAACAATGACAACAAGAGAACCAAATACATACATGCCTATGCATCCATAAACTACCTAGGAAATCACACATGCAACTTGTTACCTACACGTATTCCTACTAAAGTTTCCTTATCCAACTTTTCCTTGCTTGTCCTTTGCTTTAGTTGTCCTTAATTTATCCAATGCTACAGTGCTCCAAGAATGCTATAAGTGTGAAAGAGTATGAGAGAATAGAGAGAGCACCAAAATTAAACTGAAAAAAGTCTAACTGAAAAAGCCATGAGATGATCCTCAGAAACCTTTTTATCATTGAGGTCTCTATTTTCTTCAATTTCCTCTATTTTTCCTTCAATTTTCCTCACATGCTATCCTGTGACCTTTCACCTTCCTTTTCTCCTTTTTTCCATTATTTTCATAAATAAATGCCAATTAGTGCCTTTTGTATTTCCAAAACCTTTGTCAATTTTGCCTTATCCATAATAACTAAATGAACGCCCGGTAGGATGTTTTTCCCACTATTTAGCTTGGAATATGTGTCCCATGACCTTGGTCTTATTTTTCTTTTATTAACTTTATTATATGAACATTTAACCCAAGGTTGCTACAATTAGTGAATGTGATAATAAATGGGATATTCTAGTTTGATGTTATGATGATAATGACGAATATGGACCTGTTTGATGACTATGTGTACTCATGTCATGGATTCATTATGTTGTCTTGTTTACATATTCTGAAGTTGCTCACAATTAGTGATTAACTGATGATTATGTCATGATGATAATTCAACATGTGAAATTATATGGATGAGTAACATTATGGACACATATTATTGATGATTATTGAGTGTGGCAGGAGATCACCCAGAAGCATCTACATGTGATGAGTCAATGACCTCTAGTTTGATTGATTGCATACTATTGACAGTAAAATTTAAAGTTCACAATAATATTACACTATGATTACTAATGACATGATGGTAGATGCAGGCACGGGTCAGTTGCTTGGCTGAACGACTCACACATGGGTGATGGGGATATATATAGCATAGATGGAACTTTATGGGAGGGGTGGAACAACATCCCTGATTCCACCCACTATCACTTCCGTTGTAACTTGGACTAAAAGATTTTGGGATACATTTTCCTTGAAGCTCACAATGCCATGACCCTATATTGGGTCGCTCACATGGACTTATCAGGGGGTGTGCATTAAGGTAGATTCCTTCATCCCCAACACCATTAGTCTCCCAATAGAGTGCAACATGGGAGATGCCAACGGTCTCCATCATTATGCCCAATTTTTCCACTTGTAATCATAGGATGCGTTAAGGGAAAGCGACGTGGCACTCTTGGAACTTCAAAGGGAAGTTCTTAAAGGGCATGACCGACTTGGAACCCTTGAAATTAGGAAGAAAAACGTGAAATATGATTAAGAACTGATGATCATATGAGAAATAATTCACATAATAAGTGGGTATTTAGAATCAAATTAACTAAATCAAGAGAAAACCTTGGGAAAATGGAGAATAGGAAGAATTATAAAAACTTGACCAAATGAGTAACTCTGCGCTCCCCACATTTGGAAAATCTTAAGTATATAATGTGTATTAAGATAACCCCAAAGTATGTAAGTATTTTAATAACAAAAAAAGAAGAGGACATAGAATTTAATTAGAAACATTAATCCAATGATAGTTTAACGTCATTAAGAAGAGGGTGGTGTATGAAATTAAAGAGAAATAATCTAAAAATTAGAGAAATTTAGTTTCATGAAAGAACCTCCATGTGGAAAGAGCATAACTCAAAGATATCTATCCAAGATTCCAAACTCAAATGCACTAGAGTGTAGTTAGGGAACAAAATTTGAGACCTACCAGTTGACTTCCATAATGAACACAAATTAAGGAGTATAAAAGGGGGATCAAGGGACAACTAGGAGAAGAATTAGGCAGTCAGGTTGGGGTGAGGAAAAATATGTTTTTTAATAAGAAATTAAGTAAATAAGATTAGGGTAACCTTGGTGAGAGGCTAACACATGAATATGTGAATAATCAAATTAATTGATTAATAAAAATAATTGCTTTTGCATGAAGTGACAAGTGTCATCTATGAAACCTCCTATAAAAGGAGCAAGCTATGGGAGAAAGCACTTTTTTCGCTATTTTTGGATGAATTTCCTAAGGCTTTGTGAGAGTGAGTAATGAGTTCTATAGTGAGTTAAGTGAAGTAGAAGTTCTTGGAGTGGGAACTATTGAGCCAAGGTGCTCTCCTCCACTTTCTAGTGTCTTTCCGCTACCTGAAAACCCCATTGCAAGTCGAGTGTCTGTGTGGAAGAAGAGTACATAAGGAGTAGGCTTGGAGGTTAACTGGTGAATTGACAACATTTGGTTGGGACGCAACATTCTCCACACATGTACTTGGGCAACATCAAGGTTGCACATGAATCAATGAACTTGAGATCGAGACTTCATCCCCTTTAGGGTACGATATCTTTGGTTTCCTAAAAGTTATCCTACATGCTTGTTTGTTGTATATAATTATCAATTTGTAAAAGTTAAGGATATGATGTATAATTGTAAAATTATGGGCTGTTGATAAATGTCCCTTTAATTATTATGTGATTCTCATGCTAGATGTTTTTACTCAATAGATGTTTAGTTTTAAAATGAAACCTTTATTTGCTTATTACTTGCAGTACAATAACTAAGAATATACCACTTAGTAGCTAATAAAAATGTGAACCTAGCTTCCTGTGTATGAATATCTTGTGTTTGGTTTAAGAAAAAATAAAAAATAAAAAAATTGCATATGTGTGTGTAAATGACATATCTGGGGAAGGTTCCTACACTTTGTATCAGAGCCCTAGGTTCAACCTCTAAGATATGTGGACCCTTTGAAATTTAAATTCCATAAATGTCATGATAAGAAGCCTCAATCGTTGTCAGGTTTCTAATGCCTTTTTTTTAATTCTTCAAATCTATCCTATGCCTAGGGTTATTTTTATTTCATCGCACCCTCCTTTGTGCTGAACATAAATCTCTTTTCTGTAATTTTATTTTATGTCTGAGTAAAGGTATATGAATGGGGAAAGGAAAGAGAATTGTCATTAAAGGTTGTTAAATAGATCAACCAACTTGGTGGTGGACTTCATAGGATTTCATTTAACTCCTTTCTGTCCAGCCTCAAATTTATTATCATTCACCTCCCTTGCAATGCAATGGGATACAAGTGGGCACATATATTGTTGGGGCTCTCTGGACTATTTATATGAGTAGTTGGTTTTCTTGTAATTAGACAATGTAATCTACATCTTGTAGCTTTGGATACTAGCTAAAAGCTAGTATCTACAAAGTCTACTCTGATTCATTGTAGTAACAGAGAGCATTGTTTTGCATATGATTTTTAATATTATAATTATTCACGTACATAATTCAAGAAGAATTATTAGTGGTTACAGTAGTTATCATATTATTATAATATTCATGACGTAACGAATGGTAGTTATGTGTAATATTGTTACAATGACTATCGAATTTGAAATTGAGTATGAGATATTAAAGATGAAATCAAAAAATCTTTTTTTTGCTTCTAAGTTAAATAATGTAGTTATATATGTGTGATTTTTTCACTCCATTATTATTTTATAATGTAAATTACTTAAATGATACAAAGCTATAAAGATACTCTAAAATAATAGTGCAATATTATAATAGCATGAGTATATTAAATATATTATTTAAGTGAAAAAATAATACAAAATAAATAAATATATATATATATATATATAGTTATTTATTTATTTGTGTGAATATAATTATAAATTTGTTTAGTAAAAGTTGTGAATTAACATTATGATTATAAAGATGACATAATATAAATTAACTCTATGTGTTTTAGACGTTAATGATTCATTATATTTATTTAAAAAAGTTTTAAATGAGTAAGTGTAATCGAGCTAAACAATTGACTGGAATAAATTTAATGGATTAAATAAATAAAAATTAATTTATATGTTTTGGTGAATATTTAACTAAATTTTTTGATGAAGGATAGATGGGTAAGTAGGTGTTACAAAAGAAAATTTATTAATGCTATGAAATCATATTCTGTTAATGATGAGGTAATTAGAATTAAATTTAAGTATAAAAATATGAGTGTGTGTGGCTTGAACATTAATAGTTGTTAATTAATCTTTTTTTTTTTTTTGTGGTTCATGGACTTTGGAAATCAATCACTGCTACGTCCATGGAGTATTGGTATTAGGCAAATCCACCCAAAGGGATCACTTCCTTCCACTTCAACAATGGAGGTGACCCCGAAGGTGTCGAGAGAATTGAACCCATGGCCCCTCAATAGTAAAGGTGCTTTAATGACGGGGACTTCATCAATTGAGATAACCCTTAGGGATAGTTGTCAATTAATCTATTAAGAAAAAGATTAATATTTATATTTAAGAAAAAATAAAAATAAATGATGTATAAGAATGAAATTTTAAAACATTAACTTGAACATTACACATTAATATCATATACATAAATTTTCAACGTCTTACATTTATCTAATTAATGTATAATTTAACAATTTCCTTTACCAGTGTAATTGATTTTAAAACTATTTACCCTAAATGTTATATCTCTTATTATTACTTTTATTTGAATCTTGAATATTAATCTCTTCTTGAACATAGGATTAATTCTCTCCATATACTCCTATGTACTACTCTTGGTGTGCTCGATTAAGGAATCATGGTTAGAAGGGGAATAGGAAGGACTACGGTGACTAAAGTGCACAACATGGCACCATTGTAGAATCCAACTCCCATCACCCCACCCAATGTTGGGGAGAACAATGCAATGCAAGAACAAATACCTACCGAAGAGTTTTTGAACTTAATGAGATCATTCTAGCATATGTTAGAAGCATTAATAACTTGTTTGGAAACATGGAAGACCTATTATGTAGAATGATGGGCCTTGAAACCTAGCAAGAAATGACGTGCATTGGGATTTTGGAAAAGGTAAAGTTTCCAAAATTTTGGGGGTCTACAGATGGAAAAACTGTAGAGGCATGGCTAGTAAACATGGCCATTTTTTTCATCTTGAGGGACTGCACCTCAAATCGGAAGGTCAAGATGGGTGTATTCTAGTTAAAAGGAAGAACATTACTTTGGTGGAAGACATTATTACCTTAGTTGGGAATGGATATCTTAGAGGTAATTAGGGAGTTCTATGAAGACAAATTTAGAGGACATTACTTTTCATAGGAGTTCATCAAAAGACAGTTGAATGAATTCAATACACAGAAGTAGGGTAGTCACTTAGTTCTTGAGTATGAGGCTTGTTTCATGGAACTACTTCGTTATGCCCCTCACTTAAACATAGAGAAGCTTAGAGTAAACATATTTTTGTATGGAATACATTTTGACATTAAGGACAAGGTTATAATCTTGATTCCTCACACACTACGTGAGGTAGTTCAACTTGGTAATCATCACCGAGGATGAAATCGTGAGTAGTGGATTAAGTAGGTCATCAAAACCCACAAGGTCAGGAGTGTCCAGTGGAAACATTGTGGATCACAAGAATTTTCAAAGGGGACCAATACAAAGTCATAAAAAATGGTCAAAAGGAAATCAAAGAAAACCATATAGGTATCTAGCTTAGTAGTCACACATGGTATCTAGATATACTTGTCAACCACCATGTTATCGTCCTTTGTAGTAGCATTATGAAGCACTACTGAAACATTGATCAAAACGATATGGCTCTTACTAGCAGATTTCCAGACCAAATCCTAATTTAACCAATAGTAGGAGCCAAGCTCCTAAGAGGGGGGTGTTGGACTTATGGAGGTCCAAATTATGAGAGGGATTTCCAAAGAAAATAGGTAATTCCAACCTAGCTTAGACCAACTAATGAGCCCCAAATTGGGTAACTTATTGGGCTCATTTTGCCTAATTATCCTTGTTCAGTCCTTATTCAATCCTCCATTTTTCATAGCTTATGCAATATTTTTTAGTATGTTTATGTCATTTGTACGAATAAGGGTGGTCACTCTTCCTAGGTGGCTAACACGTGCTTATTTCAAGTTTTTTTGACACATGTTGGAGCAAAACCGAGCAATCATGGGCTAGAAGACAGCCAAGCTTGAGGTGAGGATTCGTAGGGGGGTTGTCTATGACATTAAATAGCCCTTCCTCGGGATCTTCACCCTCAAAATCCGAGCTCACAGGCCACCAAAACTGGATCTTGAAGGCAGCCAAGCAGATTTTGGAAAAGGGACTGTCTACTAACAGTTGGACAGCCAAGTCCCCCAGATTTAGGAGGCTTGCTAGTGCCCTCGTGGTGTATAAATGAGAAGGCCTCAACCTTCATAAGGGACTTTTGAAACCATTGCATATTTTTGCACTACAGTGCTGTCAACTTTAGCTCGTTTTCTTGTAGCCATTTGGGCATAACTCTTGACTGATGACTATTTTTTGATAATGATAAGCAGTCCTATTTCATATCAACTTTGAGTTTTCTATAGGAGCCGTAGCTCTCAGGGTTGGGCCCAACCTCAGAGCCGAGGGCCTCCTTTATGTACTGTTATCTTTCCTTTAAGCATCGTTGTGTTCCTTTTGTGCATGCAACCGTATTTCTGTTAGGCAGATTAAGTTGTGTGGATTAACCAGGTCACTATTTATGAATAGAATGCTCAAGATTTTTAGAATAGATTGGTAGGATAATTACAGGAAAAAGGCTCCAAAAAAGGGTCAACAAATACTGTTGGTTTCACCTCTTCCTTATTGGATCAGGGGCTGGAATTGAAGTAACCGTGCTATCCCAAACAAAAACACTAGTTTGCTTTACCATGCAATCCTTAGTGTACTGTTTTCATTCGCAGAAGTTGGTTATGTGTTCAGATCTCTGAAATGTTTCATTGCATAGTTGATATACATGGTTCTCTTTCAAATAAAGCTGTTGTTCATTCACTGTATTGTGAGTTAGATCAGATTAGCTAGGACTTTTATTACTTGCAAGACTTTGTTGATTCAGTTGAATGTATACGGTGCAGGGCATCTCTACCACTCTTTCATCCACCTAAGCTTCATCAGAGCCATCTGCTCCACCTCCTAGCTAGATTCCTCATCTCACATCTGTCCTCTTGCCCACGTAACCCTACCTTTTTGCGCAATCATTGTTTCGGCCTTCTTTGAGCCAATTTAGCCATCTACACCTTCTCACCACTCCATCCACCAGTCCCTGGGCCACTTCAGACCCCTATCCTACCTCCATATCCCTTCATGTATCTTCCCTCACTCACCCATCCTCCAAAATCCAATTTTTAAACATCCTATAGAAATTTCTGAACATCCTATAGAAATTCCTAAACATCCTGTAGAACCCCTGCAGACTTCTTGTAGAAGCTCACAAATAAGGTTTCTTGATAGCCAAATTTTGTGAAACTCTCTGGAAGGGTGTTAGGGACTCCTTAGACCCTCTCTGAACCTTCCCGACCTCTTCCAAGCATTTATCCTCCTTGATCCACCCTTGCACAGTCAAAGAACAGTGAAAGCATATGCATGATGAAACTGTCGACTTAATCAAAAATACAAAAAGATGTTTTCTTCAAATAGAGGTAGTCTAAACACATGTATTTTACCTTTATAGAAGTAATGGCATCTCTTTCAGTAGTTTTCATTCTCTCCTTTGCATTAGTAGGACTAGCTGGAAAAATTAGGGTTTTCTAGGGTTTGCGTTTTCCTTCAGTTCTTCAATCTCTTTTCGCAAATAGATTAGCTTCCTTCGAGATTAGCTTTCATCCATCAATTAAAAAGCTTCTTCGAAGAGCTCATAGAAGTTGGCTTAAGCTCCTAGCAGACTTGTGCTAGCTGACCAAGTGACAGCTGCGGCAAGAGCTAGTACTTGTGCATACAGCACCGTCACTTCCAAGTTTGTTACGAACTACCGGGTTGATAAAAGTAAAGAAGGGAGTTCTAGGAGTTGTAGCATTATTGCTGCAATACTGGGGCCCACCACTCTTTTTGGCGCCGTTGCCAGGGAAGCGTCAGAGTATTTGTGATTGCTGCTTTTCTTCTATTTTCCTACTCTCGCCTTCTGCTAAGTAGTTTATTTCATTTCCATTCTGCAATTTCATTTCTGCAAAAGTAAACTAGACATTTCCTGCTTTCGTAGATTAACCTTTCAATTCTGCAAGCGTAGATTAGCCTTTCAATTCTGCAAGCGTAGACTAGCCTTTCATTCCTGCAATTTCATTTGAGCAAAATAGATTAGTCCTTTCCTGCTTTCATTTCAATTCCGCATTTTCATTTCAGCAAGATAGTTAGTTGCAGTTCAATCTACTTCAGTTTTGCAGGTACAAGCAGAAAAAAGCAAAAGCAACCAAAAGTCCTTTCATGCCTCATAGGAACAGAGATAATACCGGAAAATTCCTACCCAACACCCCCACCACTTCACTAAGTCACCCTTCACTCTTCTTTGGTGGCAGTGATCCAGAAGAACCTATAGGTGAACCTCCTGAGATATATGAAGATCCTATAACAGAAGAAGAGCAAGAAAATATTCCTTGTGAGACTATGGCTGACAATAGAAATGGTAGAGACGATGATGAAAGAATAGAAGGTACCTTCCCCATCTGAGAGACTAACGGGGACATGAAAATGAAGAACATAAGTCCCTCAGCCTTACCTCATTTCCATGGATTGACCACTGAAGACCCTGATACCTTCCTATTTGAGTTTGTTGTCCTTTGTCGAACTCATGACTATACAGAAGATGATAAAAAGTTGAAACTTTTTCCCTCCACCCTCAAGGATGTAGCATTACGATGGTTCATGGGGTTACCTAGAAATAGTATCACCACTTGGGATCAGATGCAGCAAGCCTTTAACAACAAATACTGGGATTACTGTCGATCAAAGGAAACCAAGGGGGAAATCTTTCGGATGACCATGGGAAATGATGAGTCTCTAGAGGACTATGAGGAAAGGTTCCAACTTAGCTATAAACGGGCCAGGTGCACACTTGACCCTGAATCTCTAACGCTGGTTCTGCTCCGAGGAGTCTTCTCCGAGGAGTCCCTGAAGACCTTCTAGATACCCTTCCAATGCTAGCTGGAGAGGATATTTACCAACTACCTTATGAGGATATAAAGACTGTGTTTAGAAACCACTCTAGGGCAGCCCGGAAGAGAGGTAGGGGGAATCCACTTTCAGCTAGTACTACCTTCTCCAAGCATGAGTTTACTAATCAGCTGGAAGACCTCAAAAGTGAGGTGAGACAGACCATTGCCATGCAACTTGATACGTTCCAAATCCAACAAAAGAAAGAGGAAGCTGAGAGGGATTTCGCCATTTTCTGTCCCAGATGTATGAGGAAGCACCCTAAGAACGAGTGTCCATTACACTCAGTGGAGGTATGTTTCGTTTGTGAGGAGAACCACCCTACAAACCAATGCCCAACCTTGCCCGAATTTAAAGCCATGTACCAAGGGACTGAGGCACCCACTGAACCTCTCTACTTCCTCAACCAAAGGCGACCGCATGGACCTAGACCTTACCAGCAGGGGATGCAAGGGACATCCCAATCTTATTATAGCCCTAACCAATCTGCTCACATGCCTTCTTGGGGTCCCCTTGCTCATCCTTCCTGGTTTGCACCTCCTCCGTGGTCTTATCCACCTCAATACCATTCTCAACCCACTGCTCATTCGTTTCACTCACATGTCCAACCACAGCCTCAGTGGAATGCACCTCAACCGAGGTGGAGGCCCCAATACAACTCTCCTCCCATCATTCTGCCTCCACCACCGGCTCAACCACAACCATTACCTCCTGCTCCTCCAAGACAACCCCAGATGCCTGCCCAATCGAACCCGAACCCCAACAACGGATAGGCCCAACAGGTATACACTAGGGAAACAACATGTCCTACTTATGCTGTGGAGATCCAGGAGATCAACCTGCGATCCGGAAAGAACCTTCCAAATCGCCAACCTCCTCCCCCAGAGGACAAGGAGGAGAAATAGGAAAGTGAACCCAAAGCCATTCCACCCTTTCCTGAGCGACTAACAATAACCTCACAACCAAACCCAGAGGATACTGAACTTCTGGGGGAACTAAAACAGTTGTGTGTGAAAATACCCCTTCTCCGGGCCATCAAAGATGTACCTATATACAACAAATTGATTAAGGAGAAGTGTTTCAGGCACCCAGGCAGGAGAAAGAGATATGCCTCGACGATCAATGTCATAGGACAACTTTCTGATCTAATGTTGGGGCAAGTAATCTGTCCAAAGTATTTGGACCCTGGGAGTCCTATAGTTGATGTCCACATCAATGGCACCATTATACCCCATACCTTGATTGATCTAGGGGCTGCCATTAATGTGATGACCAGGGACACCATGCTTAAACTCAACCTTCAGGGTTCCTTAAGGAAGACTTCGACAGTCTTGCAATTAGCAGATCACTCCACCGTGACTCTCGAGGGAATTGTGGAGGATCTCTTGGTCTCGGTTGACTCTTGGGAGTATCCTGCAGACTTCTTAGTCCTTCAACCAAAGGAAAAGCTTATTGGATACCCCCTCATTTTGGGAAGGCCTTGGTTAGCCACTGCGGATGCTTACACCAGTTGTCGAGCTGGAAACATGACCATCAAAAATGGTCCTATGTCCAAGTAGCTAGTCCTATACCCTCCTGCCCATCCCCTGCTAGAACATGACTTACCGCTCTGGCTGGAAGAAGGATATGAGGATGAGGTATACTCTTCACCCTTGTGCACCATAGAAACCACCAGGGGAGATCCTCAAACTGAGGATGATTTGATTGAGAACTTGATCCAAAATCCTCCCCCCGGTGCACTATCCTTGGAAGAGTTGGTGGAAGATACCCAATCCAGTGCTTTAGTGGACCTATGTGTGACTGATCTGACCACTCCTAGAGTTAAGAATGTGGAGTTTGGCCCTGAAAGAACTTTGAAGATCAGCTCCTCTCTCTCTCCCTCTCGAGAAAAGGAGCTATGTAGCCTCTTGACCTGCCATTTGGAAGCTTTTGCCTAGAACTACAAGGAAATGAAAGGAATCCATCCCTCGGTCTGTACCCATCATATTTACATTAAGGAGGACTGTAAACCAGTCAGGCAACCTCAGAGGAGAATGAATCCAGCCCTTAAGGACATTGTTAAAGATGAAGTGCAAAAATTGTTGGATGCATGATTCATCTACCCCATCTCAGACAGTGAATGGGTTTCCCCTCTGGTGTTGGTACCCAAGAAGAACAGGAAGTGGAGAATCTGTGTAGATTACTGGGAACTTAACAAAGCCACTAAGAAATACCACTTCCCTTTGCCTTTCATAGATCAGGTGTTGGATGGACTGGTAGGGAAGAATTTTTTCTCTTTCCTAGATGAGTTCAGTGGGTATAACTAGATCCAAATCAGCCTGGAAGACCAAGACAAAACCACCCTCACCTGTCCTTGGGGTACCTTTGCCTATTGTGTCCTTCCATTTAGGCTATGCAATGCCCCTGCTAGTTTCCAGAGAGCTGTACTGAGCATCTTTGCCGAGCTGGTTCATGATTCGGTGGAAATCTATATGGATGACTTTACTCCTTACGGGTCTAGCTTCCAAGAAGCCTTGTCCAACCTGGGAAACGTTTTAAGCAAGTGCATAGAGATGAACTTGTCCCTCAGTCCTGAAAAATGTGAATTCCTGATGACTGAAGGGACCGTGCTAGGACATACCATTTCTCACCAAGGACTATAGGTGGATCTTAATAAAATTGCTATCATCCAAAGGGTCCCACCTCCTCAAAAGGTAAGGGATGTTCAGAGTTTCCTAGGCTTAGCAGGATATTATCGAAGATTCATTAAAGACTTCAGCAAGCTAGCCTCACCTTTGTTTGGACTCTTAGGAAAAGATGTTGAGTTTAAATGGATTGACAACTGTCAAGGGGCACTAGATGAGTTGAAAGAAAAGCTGGTACCCACCCCGATCTTGAGAGGTCCAAACTGGGCCCTACCTTTCCACATCCACACTGATGCCTCGAACAAAGCCATAGGGGCAGACTTAGGACCAGTTGAGGAAAAAATTCCATATGCCACATACTTTGTCAGCAAAAACTTATCCAAGGTAGAATTGAATTATACTGTAACTGAGAAGGAGTTCCTGGCCGTGGTCCATTCCCTGAACAAGTTCCGAGACTACATCACTGGCTATCAAACATTTGTACATACTGATCATGCTGCGATTAGATATTTAATGAATAAGCCTGATGTGAATGCTCGTATTATTAGATGGTTACTTTTGTTGCAGCAGTTTGATTTAACTATCGTTGACAAACCAGGTAAAGAAAATGTTGTCGCTGACTTCTTGTCGAGATTGGATTTGCTTGCAGGTGAAGAAGGAACAGTGGATGACCAGATGCCAAATGAACATCTATTTGCTATCTCAGTACTCTCTCCATGGTTTGATGATATAGCAAATTACTTAGTCTCAGCACAGTTCCCTCCGCATCTGTCCTCAAAAGAGAAGAGCATAATTGTAAGGAAGAGTGCCCCGTTCACATGGATCGGGGGCAACTTGTTTAAGCTTGGTCCAGATTAGATCTTGAGACGTTGTGTTAGGGAGGAGGAAGTCTTTGACATCCTCCTAACCTGTCACGATGGACCTTGTGGATGCCACTTTGTAGCAAAAAGGACTGCGTTCAAAATTCTACAGGCAGGCTACTATTGGCCTACTCTCCATCAGGATGTCAGAAGATATGTCAGCCAGTGTGACCGATGTCAGAGGATGGGGAAACTGACTCCAAGAGATGAAATTCCTCTCCAACCTCAAGTGACCTTTGGGCCATTTGAGAAGTGGGGCATGGATTTTCTGGGTCCTATCAACCCTCCTTCAAAGCAACAGTCTTACATCATTGTGTGCACCGACTATTTGACCAAGTGGGCAGAAACAAAGGCAATCAAAGTAGCAACAGAAGAAAAGGTGGCTGAGTTTCTAAGGGAAAATATCTTCTACAAGTTTGGCTACCCAAGAGAGTTAGTCACAGATCAAGGAAGCTAGTTCACCTCCAACCTGATTGAAGATTTTCTCGCTCATCACAAGATCAAGCACAAGACTTCCACCCCCTATCATCCTCAAGTAAATGGGCAAGTGGAAGTCACTAATCGAGCATTGGAAGGGATTTTGACCAAGGTTGTGAGCAGCAGCAGAAAGGATTGGGTAGATCGTCTGGTTGAGGCCACCTGGGCCTACAACACCACTTGGAAGACCACAATCAGTTTCACACCTTATGAGCTGGTCTACGGGAAGAAAGCTTTGCTATCCATAGAGTTCGAGTACAATACATTGAGGGTGGCAGCTCAACTAGACCTAGATCTCAGCCATGCTCAACGTGAGAGATTATTGCAACTGAATGGGTTAGACGAAAAAAGAATGCAGACCCTCCTCCACTCAGAAGTAGTTCAACTCCAGAGGAAGATATGGCATGACTGGCACCTTAATGAGAAGTAATTCCAGCCGAGAGATTGGGCGCTACTGTATGACTCAAGATACAAGGATTTCAAAGGGAAGCTGAGGACAAGATGGTTAGGACCATGTACAGTGGAGAAATGTAACGACAATGGTTCCGTCCTTATCCAGACCATTGATGAAGAAGCCATCCCCATGCTCGTCAATGGGCATCGACTAAAGATCTATAGGAAACCTCTTTCGAGGCGAGAGTTCATCGAAACTATGGAAATATCAGTGCTGGTAATAGAGAAAGGTTCTGCCTCTATTTTGGCCACACCCTCAGCATCATCACAAAAAAAAAAAAAAAAATACAATAAAAAAAGATCCTTGGGTGAAAACCTCTCCGAGGCACCCAAGGCAGATGGTAGGGGTGAAAACCTCATTGAGGCGCCCCTGCTGTCTCTCTGAAAAAGAATTGGAGTAAAAAGACCCTTGGGCGAAAACCTCTCTGAGGTGCCCAAGGCAGATAGTAGGGGTGAAAAACTCATTGAGGTGCCCCTGCTGTCTCTTTAAAAAAAAAAAGAGAGAAAAAGAAAAAGAGAAAGAAAAAGAAGGAAGAAACAGAGAGAAAAAACAAGTTTAATCCCTGGAAATTGTTGCAGGTTACAGGAACAAAATGCAGAAAGGAGGCCTCCCAACACAAGGACAAGGGTCCCTACCAAGTTACCAGGCATCCTCACATCCCCTCCCTCCATGAACATTCATTTTTTTTAGGGTTCAAACACAATCTAGTCATGGTTCCACCTTCTACAGGAAGCTACAAGACTTTCTACAGGAAGTTCTGTATTTCTGCAGGAAACATCCTGTAGAGCCTTTGGGTAGGCCAAAATCAATTATGGAGAGGGATTTGAAGCTTGAAGCCTGTTGATGAGGCATGCAACCACTCTTTTCTTCCATCGTCCACTTGTTTCATCCCCCTTCACCACCATTGCCACCATTTAGTTGAATATACCTGCACAGTCATACCAGAACCCTGTTTTCTCAGATAAAAATTTGTTTTTTCAAGTGAAAAATAAGCATGCAGAGACCCGCACACTTTACCTATCAAGGCACCCTTAGGACCCTTCATCTGTGAACGCAACTTTGTTTGTTTCAGCATGCACCCCAGGAGGAGAAACGACTACAGGATGTCCTATAGGAATCCTGTAGCAGCTGATCTGGCTGGAGCACATACCATGGAGACACCAGCAGCTCACATCAAACGAAGCCAGTGCATGTAGCATTCACCACCAGAGAGTCAGGTCTCAAGGTCTTGGAACCATCATCAGCCAATGGAAGAGGAGCTCCAGCACCCGTGCATGAAGCAGCAGCAAGCAAATCCAGCATTCCTCGTCCTGGAGCCTGAAAAGACATCCACAGTCACACAGGTAAGTGCCTAACCTTATTCGTCGAATTACATGAACTATACTCTAAAATTTGCATGACTGTGAGAATGGGTGGATTGAACAAGGGTGGTGGCCATTCAACTGGCCACCCACAACTAGTCAGATGGCCTCGTAGGATCCGAATGGGCTTGGTTATGCCAAAAGGATAGGCAATTGACATGTGGGAAGTGTCCAGTCGGGGAGAATCGTCAGTATGACAGAAATGGCAGCGGTGAATGTAGAGGGAAGGATTCGATGGTCAGAGACACGCCGAGGAATGATGGCTATGACGTCGGCCAACGGATCGGCCTGGACAGCTCAACCCCACACCATGAATTCACAGCATTTCAAATTGGCCGGTTGAATAACTCACGGTAAACTACTGTCATTGCACTTGCAACCGTTTTTGCAGCCGAGTACGCGTCCTCCTCCTCTGCAAGTTGTTAGCCTGAGCTTCTCGGTCTGTTCCAACATCCTTCCACAGCTCAGACTCGTCCAAAACCACCGTAACGTCCTCCAGAAGCAGGGAAAGCTTTCTACAGGAGGGTGCGATACGGGAAGCCCGACATTACGAAGAAGCTTGGACTGTTCACGTCAAGGGTGGAAATTCTCAGAAAGGTAAGCCTGAACATACCTTTCCCATGCAAAATAGTTCAAAAGGTGGTGAATTTGACGTGCTGGGGTAGAAAATTTTTAAAAGCAAGTCTGTCTGCGAATCCAAAAGCAGTTTACTTATCGTTGCATGAAATTGTCTTCGTGGTTTGCGTCCAAGATTTTCTCCATGAAGTCCTGAGTTAAATCCCTCCTGTAGAGAAGTGAGACACTGTCAAGGCTAACCGGTGGAAAAACTGTGAATGTTATATGATTGTGTGTATGTTGGAAACATAGCCCTGCACTCTGTTTAGAGAAATCCCTAGTCGTCCTTCTGTACACAAGCAGTCAGGTTTCAAAACAGAGGAATTGATATGAAGAGGCCTGCAGATACCATTTTTAACGCTTTGAGAAGGAGACACACCTAGAATTCCCTTTGTACTCAAAGCACAAGCAAAAATAGAGTCTTTTTCACCATGCCAGGAGGGTTTATCCGAAAGGAACCCTCGGACTCCAAGAAACTCCGAGAAACCCCTGAGGTGGTAGACTTATTTTCCCGTGCACACTGGATGACATTCTGTGACAAACTTCAAGGTCACGATGATGAAATTACAGAAGAATTCCTAAGGTCCCTGAAGCCGAAATTGAGCCACTATCAACTTCATAGGATTGACCCTAAGACTCACCCCGCAGCTCATTAGCAGAGTCACTGACCTACTGATGGGGGTACCGTAGGATAAGGAGGAGAGAAAATTGGGTCAAAAGGCTTAAAAGGAGTTCTTCTTACCAGAGGAACAATTTTCAGAGGACAAGAATGGGGTCCGAAGAACCAGACTACAACCATTTTGGAGCGAAGTCATCCTCCAAATTATGAAGTATATTACCTGTGAGGGGCGATTTAGCATCGTATATGGTTATCATTTCCGTTTGCTAACAGAACTCAGGCACCAAATGGATCTGCCCTCAGAACAAAAATTGAGCATCCCCTACTTCCTCCTACAATCCTTGATTGGGTGTGCCACAAAGCTGAGGGAGGGGACACCAGACCAACTGGCCCATCATGGGCTTATCAAGCTTCTCGTGGAAGATGCACTCCATACTTACATTGTCCCTCTCTCCTGGGAAATTTTTCGAAATATGTCTAAGGATGATGACATCCGAATTTTGGTTGAGGAGCTCACTTCCTCCAGCAGCGAGGAGAAGGAGCACACCGAGGCAGAAAAGAAAGCTAAAGGTCAAGAAACCCTGGGAAAACCACCAAAGAAAGAACAGAAAGAGCCACGAGAAAAAGGACAAGCTGCTGAGGCCAAAACAATGGGTGGTAAAATGACACAAACACCCAGGGAGAAAAGACTGTAGAGCAGGGAAGAAAGGACCGAGAAAGTCCAAGCCAGTGAAGGCACCGATCAGGCAGCCTCAGCCAAGCTAAAGGAAAAAGCACCCTCAACCAAGCAGGCTAAAACAGTGCCAATTAGTTCTACAGGAAGTCCAAAAACTGCTTATACAGGAAGCCAGAAACCAGCCTCTACAGGAATTTCTACAGGAAGTCTGAAAAAAGGGCAACAGAAGGGGAAATCGGCCGAGATTCTAGCTAGGGAGGCAGAAGCTATGCTGGCCACCCTAAGCACCTCTCCCAAGCAGAAGGAAAAGTGAAAGAGGAAGACTCCCCTGTATTTTAAGGCAAGGAGGAGTGTGAGGATTAAGACTGGCAGACCCCAGCCTCCATCAAAAGAGCCAATCACAATTATAGATACCCCTACCACACCAAAGGAGAGGTCCCCCTCCAAGGCATCCATCACTTATGAGCGGGGAAGCCCGAAGACGTCCACTTGGAGGGAGAGAATTGAAAGGTTGGACACAACAACCTCTCTACAGGATGCTGAAACTATTTTACAGGAAACATTGGCTAGACTGAAGGAGACCGAAGAAATGGAGGGTGGGGTAGCCAAATCACCCCAGAAGGAAGAAGTGGTCGAGCACATTATGGAACCTAGCCCCCAGCCCAGCTTGGGCTCCTATTATAACTTCTTGGAGCCCAGAAAGATCATTCCTCAGAAATTCACAGTGCCACTCTTCCTCGCACTAGAGGAAGAGAGGGTGAGGACCCACACTTGGATGAAAATTGCTAAGTCCAAGGGAGTAGCAGATATAGGTCCTCTGGAGGAGCAGCTCAAAGAGGCTAGAAGAGAATTGGCTATGGTGCAACATGTGGAGAGCATCCAGCGGGTCAGGCTACAAGAAGAAAATGAGCAGCTCAAACAGCAGCTACAGCTACAAGGACAGAAGAAAGAAGAGGACACAATAGCCAAGGACACCACAGAAGAGCCTCAGGGAAAAGAAGGAATGCAAGCTGAACTTGAGGCACTAAACCGACAACTACAAGAAAGGGAATTGCAAGCAGGCCTAGAGATACAATCTCTAAAACAGCAGGTGCAAGAAAAGGAGGCACAACTGGCCTGCATGGCCAGTTGGGCAACGAAAGCTCTACAATGTAGGAAGCCGGCCAAATCCTATGGCCTATACCTTAGGGATTAGTGGCTGCCATTCCAAATCAACACATTGGCACAGAGGGGTATCTCCCAAATCCAAAACCCCCAGCAGTTCAAGGATTTATGTAACAACAGTTCATCGGAAGACAAGGCCAAGCTATTAGAGTTCTACCTTCATAATTTGGCCCTTCCAAATATAACCTCATGGGACCCCAACACAGCAGTAGGGGACATGCAGCTGATGGCAATGACCTCATGGCTAAACCATGAAGAAAAGAGAGCGGCAGAGGTCAGAAATGTCATGGACCGAGAATTACAAGAACCACTGCTGATTAGAGCACAGCCAGGGGACCCCACAGCATTGATATCAGCCCACCAGCACCTAGCAATCAACTCTCAGGCTCTGTTAGAGTAGATGGATTGGCAGGCTCAGGCCATAGCACACTTTGAGGATATGGAGCGACTATTGGGGGACAATTGTGTTCATGCTTGCACTCGTAGGTGGAACACATTGTCCCACAGCCTCAAAATCAGGGAATACCACACTCCAACTAGAATGAGGGAGGCCTTGGCATGAGTGCTTCTCTACAAAATGTCTATGGAGAACCTCCAGGCCAGCTGGATAGGCCTCAAGTTAAGTCCCCCTTTGCTTTTGGGATTGCTAGAAGGAGGCACAGAAGAAGAAGAACATAAGCAGTGCGAACAGGTGGAAAGGAAGGCCAGATTCCATGATAGTGAAGAGGACACTACTTCAGAAGCCTGGGATGTGAGGGAAGTGATCAAAGCAATTAAGGACGAGGATCTGAACTAGTTGCTCGAGGATGAGCAACCCTTTTAGCAGGGGGTGATGATGAGCCCCAAATTGGGACACTTATTGGGCTCATTTTGCCTAATTATCCTTGTTCAGTCCTTCTTCAATCCTCCATTTTTCATAGCTTATGCAATATTTTTTAGTATGTTTATGTCATTTGTACGAATAAGGGTGGTCACTCTTCCTAGGTGGCTAACACGTGCTTATTTCAGGTTTTTTTGACACGTGTTGGAGCAAAACCGAGCAATCATGGGCTAGAAGACAGCCAAGCTTGAGGTGAGGATTTGTAGGGGGGTTGTCTATGACATTAAATAGCCCTTCCTCGGGATCTTCACCCTCAAACTCCGAGCTCACAGGCCACCAAAACCGGATCTTGAAGGCAGCCAAGTAGATTTTGGAAAAGGCACTGTCTACTGACAGTTGGATAGCCAAGTCCCCCAGATTTAGGAGGCCTGCTAGGGCCCTCATGGTGTATAAATGAGAAGGCCTCATCCTTCGTAAGGGACTTTTGAAACCATTGCATATTTTTGCACTACAGTGCTGTCAGCTTTAGCTCATTTTCTTGTAGCCATTTTGGCATAACTCTTGACTGATGACGATTTTTTGATAATGATAAGCAGTCCTATTTCATATCAACTCTGAGTTTTCTACAGGATCCGCAGCTCTCAGGGTTGGGCCCAACCTGAGAGCCTAGGGCCTCCTTTATATATTGTTATCTTTCCTTTAAGCATCGTTGTTTTCCTTTTGTGCATTTGCAACCATATTTCTGCTAGGCAGATTAAGTTGTGTGGATTAAACAGGTCACTGTTTATGAATAGAATGCTCCAGATTTTTAGAATACATTGGTAGGATAATAACATGAAAAAGGCTCCAAAAAATGGTTAACAAATACAGTTGTTTTCACCTCTTCCTTATTGGATCAGGGGCTGGAACTGAAGTAACTGTGCTGTCCCAAAAAAAAACACTAGTTTGCTTTACCATGCAATATTTAGTGTACTGTTTTCATTTGCAGAAGTTGGTTATGTGTTCAGATCTCTGAAATGTTTCATTGCATAGTTGATATACATGGTTCTCTTTCAAATAAAGCTGATGTTCATTCACTGTATTGTCAGTTAGATCAGATTAGCTAGGACTTTGATTACTTGCAAGACTTTGTTGATTCAGTTGAATATATACGGTGCAGGGCATCTCTACCACTCTTTCATCCACCTAAACTTCATCAGAGCCGTCTTCTCCACCTCCTAGCTAGATTCCTCATCTCATATCTGTCCTCTTGCCCACGTAACCCTACCTTTTTGCACAATCATTGTTTCGGCCTTCTTTGAGCCAATTTAGCCATCTACACCTTCTCACCACTCCATCCACCAGTCCCTGGGCCACTTCAGACCCCTATCCTACCTCCATATCCATTCATGCATCTTCCCTCACTCACCCATCCCCCAAAATCCAATTTTTAGACATCCTGTAGAAATTTCTGAACATCCTATAGAAATTCCTGAACATCGTGTAGAACCCCTGCAGACTTCCTGTAGAAGCTCACAAATAAGGTTTCTTGATAGCCAAATTTTTTGAAACTCTCTGGAAGGGTGTTAGGGACTCCTTATACCCTCTCTAAACCTTCCCGACCTCTTCCAAGCATTTCTCCTCCTTGATCCACCCCTGCACAGTCAAAGAACAGTGAAAGCATATGCATGATGAAACTGACGACTTAATCAAAAATACAAAAAGATGTTTTCTTCAGATAGAGGTAGTCTAAACACATGTATTTTACCTTCATAGAAGTAATGGCATCTCTTTCAGTAGTTTGCATTCTCTCCTTTGCATCAGTAGGACTAGCTGGTAGAATTAGGGTTTGCTAGGGTTTGCGTTTTCCTTCAGTTCTTCAATCTCTTTTCGCAAATAGATTAGCTTCCTTCGAGATTAGCTTTCATCCATCAATTAAAAAGCTTCTTCTAAGAGCTCATAGAAGTTGGCTTAAGCTCCTAGCGGACTTGTGCCAGCTGACCAAGTGACAGCTGCGACAAGAGCTAGTACTTGTGCATACAGCACCGTCGCTTCCAAGTTTGTTACGAACTACCAGGTTGATAAAAGTAAAGAAGGGAGTTCTAGGAGTTGCAACATTATTGCTGCAATACTGGGGCCCACCACCAGCCACAATGGGGGATTTGGGGAAGGCTCATTGCATCCATGCAATGATGATCAATCACCAAGATGAGCACCATTCCATTGTGCTTGAGATGTTAGGTAATATTGATGGTATGAGATTTATTATTTTGATAGATTCAGGAGCTACTGAGTTTTTTATTTCTTTAAATTATTTGTCAAAAATCAAACATAAATAAATTGCACAAGATGATTTTAGACATGTAGAGATGGCATGCAATATGAAAATAAATGTAGCAAATTCAGTAAATGATTATGAGGTGGATTTTGGAGTATGTAAGACCAATGTATCCTTGTACTTTACAATCTTAGGATACTATGATGCAACCATAAGAATGGATTGGTTAGAACAACATGAGGTAGTTCTAGTTTGCAAGGCTAAGATGCTACATTTCACAAATGATGAAGGACAGAGAAAATCCCAGAGAGCAAAGAACTGGGGGGTTTCCCTAAGGTTAATCTCATCGATGCAGTTAATGAAATGTAGATGAAGAGGATGTAAACTATTCATGATGGTAACCATAAATGATAAAAGTGACTATGAAATTCTAGATAAGCACCTGATTCTTGTTTAATTTATGGTTGTATTTCCTAAACAATTTCCTAGTATACCCTAAAAAGGGAAATTTATTTCACCAATGACATTTACCTAGGCACAAATCTTATTTCAGAGGCACCATATCACAAGTAAACCCCACCATATCACAAGTAAACTCCATAATTAAAAGAGTTGAAAATCTAGCTAAAGGAATTACTAGACCCAGGGTTTATACGAGACCTTATAATTTTTGTTTAGAAGAAGGATGAGTCTTGGAAATTATGCATTAACTATCACTAGTTGAACAAGGTGATGATAAAAAATTAATATCCTCTGTTGAGGATAGATGATTTGTTCAACCAAATGAAGGGAGAAACTATGTTTTCAAAGATAGATATGAGATCATGATATCATCAGTTAAAAATCAAGGAAGAAGATATCCTAAAAGTAACCTTTAAGACAAGATATGGAAATTTCAAGTTTGTAGTATTACCCTTTGGGGTGATAATTTCCCTGGGTATTTCCATGAGTTTGATGAATGGAATATTTTGGGAATACTTAGATAAGTTTGTACAAGTTTTTATCGATGACATATTGGTATACTCAAGGACTCCAAAGGAGTATGAGGAACACTTGAGACTAGTTTTATAGTGTATATGAGAGAACCAACAATATGGGAAGCTATCAAAGTGTTCCTTTTACTGATCCAAGATCCACTATCTTGGACACATTATCTTGGGGGAGGGTATTGTGGTAGACCAAACAAAGATCAAGGTCATCATGGAGTGGCCAACACCAACCAATGTTCACAAAATACATATTTTCATGGGAATGACTGGGTATTATCGCAATTTTTTCAAGGGGTTTTTGAAGATAGAAATCTCCATTCATGAAATCCAAAGAAAGAATAAGAAGTTAACTTGGAATAAAAAATGTGAAGAGGAATTATGAAGGTTATAATTATTATTAACAACTGCACCGATCTTGAAGGCGCCAAATATGGAACAAGAATTTTTGGTTTGCACTAAAAACTCCAAGGAAGGACTTGGTCGCATAATAATGTAAGAGTGGGGAGTAAGAGCATACGCGTCAAGAAAAATTAGAACCCATGAGGAGAACTACATAATGCATGATTTAGAAATGGCGAGTATTATGTATGCCCTAAATATTTAGAGACACTACTTACTCGAAAGGAAGTTTGAACTAAAACCTGATCATTATGGACTACAACACATATTCACACAAGACCATTTAAATTCCAAACAAAGAAGGTGGTCAGAGTTAATAAGTGAATATGTTTTTGATATTACTTACATAAACATAACCCTAAATAGGGAAGCATATGCATTAAGTAGGGGGCCTCAAATATTTTTAGTGATTCACTTAAGCATAAAACTAAGGGAGAAATTTCTCAATATATAGATTGAGGATACTTGGTATAAGGAGGTTAGCAAGAGTTTAAAGGAGGATGAAACGATGATCCCAAAGTATGAGGGATACTCCCTAGATAGTGATGGACTACTATGATTCCATGGAAGGATATATGTGCCATCAAATGAAACTATACACCAACTAATATTGAGTGAAGCACATCAAACAATATCCATGACACACCGTGATGTTAATAAGATGCTCACGAACTTGAAACTACTATTCCTCTCAAAGGGGATGAAGAAAGACATTGTAAATTTTGTAGCAAGATGTTTAGAGTGTTAACGAGTAAAAAATGAGAACATACATCTAACATGGTTATTGCAACCCCATGAAATATTAGAGTCTAAATGGTAAGTTATATCAATGGATTCATTATGGGACTACCGATGACCACAACAAGACATGATGCCATATTTGTAGTGGTAGACACATAGACCAAGAATGCACATTTTATACTAGTTAAGACTACATATAATGCACCTGAGATTGCCAAATTTTTCGTTGATGAGATTGTGAGATTATGGATTTCTAAGGAAGATCATATCATACAGGGGAGCAATGTTTACAGGAAGGATTTGGACCAATTTCCAAGAAGCCTTGAGAAACTAGTTAAACTTCAACACTAATTATCACCCCGAGACAGATGGTCAAACAAAGAGGACTAATAAAATCCTTAAGGACATGCTACGAATGTATGTGTTGGATCAACAAAAAAAATGGAAAGAATTTTTTCCATTGGTTGAATTTTCTTACAATAATAATTATCAGAGTTCCATCAATATGGTGCCACTTGAGTTCCAATATGGGAGGCCTTGCAAGACACCTCTCAGTTGGGGTTAGTTAGAGGACCGATTATTAATAGGATAAAAAGGAGTACAATAGATGGAAGAAGAAATGAACATGATCAAGGGGAGGCTAAAGGAAGAAGAAGTTCAATAAAAAATATATGCCAATGCTCATCAGACTGATCAAAGTTGTGACGTGGGAGACAAGGTGTTTCTGAGAGTAATTCCCCATAAACAACTCCATAAAGTTTGAGAAGGGAGCAAAAGTGTCTCCACAGTTTGTGGGACCATTTGAAATCATAGAAAGGAAAGTGTCAGTGGCATATACACTTGATTTATCTACATTATTAGCATGTATGCATGATGTGTTCCATGTGTCTGTATTACATCATTATATTTAATATCCTTCACATGTTATTGACTTTGAGTCATTTGCAAGTCTTAAATGAGGGCATGGTGATGACAAAGCCAATTTACATACTGAACTAGAGTACTTTGTAGCTGAGACAATGATTGGTGGACCAAGTGAAGGTATAGTGGGGAAATTATAATCCTAGTTCAGCAACTTGGGAGGATGCCAAGGAGATGTGTCAACATTTTACTTTCTTGTTTTGAGGACTCTAAGACAAAGTATATCAATAAGAGGGAGTCTGTGTAGTGCCCCACGCTAGTTGACTGAATTTGATATTACAGTAGCCTTGATATAACCTTAAGGATCATACAATATTCTATGAGGACCTCAAGTCAAGGATCCAATTATTTGAATCTTATTATTAGTGGATGTGATAATAATCATGAAATTCCAATTTGATGCTATGATGATAATAAATGAGATGGACCTATTTTTGATTATGTGTAATCATGTGATAGATTAACTATGTTGTCTTATTTACATATTATGAATCTTAGCTTCTTGCTTACAATTAATGATAACGCTGATGATTATGCTATGATGATAATTTAACATACAAAATTATATGGGTGACTCATATTATGAACATATATTGCTAATGATTATTGAGTGCAGAAAGAGACCACCTTGATGCACCTGCATGTGATGAGTCAATGACTTATGGTTTAATTAATTGCATACTATTGACACTAAAATTTAAAGTTCAAGATAATATTCTAGTATGATTACTAATGGCATAATGTTGGCTACAAGCACATGTTAAATGCTAGGCTAAATGACTCACACATGGGCAATGGGGTTGTATAGGATAGATGGAACTTTATGGGAGGTGTGGGACAATGTCCTTGACTCTACCCTCTAGCACTCTTATAGTGGATTGGGAAGAAAGGAATTGGGATACCTTCACCTTGAAGCTCACGATGTTGTGTGGACAAACCCCAGATTGGGTCACTCACGAAGTTTTATTCGGGGGCGCGTATCAAGGTGGATTCCTTGATCCATAATACCATTAGTCTCACAATAGAGGGAAACGTAGGAGCTGATAGTTGTCTCTATCATCGCATCTAGATTTTACCCTCACAATCATAGGATGCCTGAAGGGAAAGTGGTGTGGCACTCTTGGAAATTTAAAGGGAAGTTCTTGAATGACACAACTGACTTAGAACATTTGGTATCAACAAGAAAATGGTGAAAGATAATTAAGAACTGATAATAATATGAGAACTAATTCACATAATAAGTGGGTCTTAGAATCAAATTATATAAATCAGGAGAAAACCTTGGGAAAGGGGAGAATATGGAGAATCATAAAAACCGAACCAAATGAGTAACTATACCCTCCCTACATTGTGTTATCACAAAATCATGCCCCTGATAGGCTGCTGATCAGGAAGACCTTATGTAACTCTTTCAAACCAACTTTTGGCTGAGGCTTAGCCTCCTCAACCTGAGAGGGCTCTCTCAAAGGTTAATGATTTTGATAAAGATTAGATGGCTAACTCTATGAAACAAGTGAAAAATATGAATGGTTGAACATGATCAGTAAACATCCATTGGGCTTATGGAGTCAACAACACCTCAATATAACAATGAACTCAACCTTACATGGAAGTCAGGGCATTCAGCATTTAAACATTCAGAACATAAACTCATATGGGACCACAGAGTTCATAAATGTATACAGGAAGTCAGAGCACATTCAGTGAATTCTGAGTGATTATACATCCATACCACTATAAGAATTAAGAAAAGGACAAAATCACATATTCTGAACATAAAAATCCTTCATGAATCCTGAGAAGTAAAGTCAAGCATGCATTACTGAAAATGAGTCTTACATAGGCCAAATACAAGCTTTTCCATAAAATTTCCAACCCTTTGTACATCAGATCTTCTTCTATATATAGAGCTCTTTACATAACTGAGATTCCTCCTCCAGCATGAGGGGAATTCGAATTCATCCTACTATGACACCTATTGATACATAAAACTAATTATTAAATGCAAATGACACCTAACTAGCAGTCCTAGAGACCTAATGCAACTAGGAGTGTAACTCCTTATCATGATTAAAAAACCTTATCTAAGTATTTAAAGAATTATTTGACAACTTGCAACCTCAAGAAGTCGAATTTGATGAAGCCTCCCATGTGGTCATCTGACTGCTGAAGACAAACCCTAGAAATTAGGGAACATGTTTCCCTGTTTTTAGGTTTAGATCCTTGAAAATTGGCACGTGGGACAGAGCCTTTATCTCTTCGTCCATGACACATTTTACAAAACTGAAGGAGGTTTTTGTAGCCCATGTTTCCCAGAACAAAAACCTCTCCTGGTTTTTGAAAAAATTACTCTATCTGTCCAGAAACTGTCCTTGAAAAACACGTGGAAAACAGGAAAAATCCGTTTTCTGAAATTAGGGTTTCAAAGAAAGCTTATTATCTCCCAACTGAAAATACTTATGAAGAAATTGAGATAGGTTATTGTAGTAGGAGAGTTGATGAAGATAAAAATCCTTCAGAATTCCAAAATACCCTTTCATGTGACCAGAAACGGATCTTGAAAAAGGCTGCTAAAACAGAGAAATATGCCTGTGGAAAACTTGCACCTACAGCAGTTTCGTAGCGCAAGTTTGATCATAAATTCCTCCCACCTCAGAATGGATTTGAAGAAAATGAAAGAGGTTTTTGTAGTTTGGTATGTTAGGAATAAAAGCCTCTTTCAGTTTTCAAAATTAAGTTTTCAGCTACTCAGAACCCCTTCTGGAAATTTACTAGTAAACGCAGAAAGCAGAGTTTTTTCTGCTGAAACAGGCTGCTACAGGGGTTTCGTAGCGCGCTACGAAAACTCCTAGTTCAGTGATTTCGTAGCTACTTTCAAAATTTCTCCAAAAATATGTGAGATATGACTTATAGACACCTGGTAAGATTTCTAAAACATGGAATGAGGTTGTCAAACATTATTTGGAAAAGAGATATGATCTTAAAAGACTTCTAACCTTATGACCTAACCCTTAAAGCATGAAATGACCTAGAGACCCTTTAACACCATGACTTGACCATGACTGATACAAGAATTGAGAAACCATGTAAGTTGTCCAAATTTTTTTAAGGAAGTTTTACAGTGATAACAGTGGCTCCACTAGGGATAGTGTGCCCTTGTGGTACATTAAGAACCTGTAGCTCCAGTGCCGCTATCCATCCTCTAGAAGAAAACTTTGAACTTCTGCCCAATCTGCTCCTCAAGCCTTGAATAATTTTTTGTAAGAAGAATTCAAACTGCACCTACTGAAATAGATGCTCAGTCAACCTACCCTGAGCTTATTTGCATTTTCCTACCTACCTACTAGCTCCAATTTCCACTTTAGGTCAAGCAACATGATATTTCCAATAAAGCCAATCAATTGTTCTTTCTGATATTGGAGGTTCTTGACTGCATTCAACCTCAAAATAACCATGATAGTGAGATGACCAAATCAACTTATAATGTACCTGATCTTCATAATGCAAATGAAAATGAAATACTGGTGTGCAAAGCTTTGCCATGTATTCACTTATAGGGTCAAAGAAGACATGATTATTTTGATGACCATCATAACACTCTAAATCCTCAGACAACTGATTCTCAACCACACAAGACCCCTTTGATGTGCTATCCAACTGCCTTTCTGCATGATGCCCACAAACAATGTAATTTTCTTCATTATAAAGATCATTCTTTGATGCAAGCTGCTGCAAGGAATTACAAAAATGAACAACCTTTTCCTCTGCCTGAGGGTTATAAAAGCTATGTTCCGGTACTTCTTTTTGGTGTTTGCAATCAATTTCATACTCATTGTGATCAAAATCTTGGCAAGTTTGTTGCATATTCTCATTTATATCAAAGGATGTAACATGGTTTTCATAAGTAAACCCCTGCTGATCTTCACGCTGCGTTTCATGAGATGTTATACTTTCTTCTTGGTGTTGAAATGCATTGTTATGAAGAGCCTCTAAAATTTCTTCATCCATAAATTCATCATCATCATAACAATCCTCCAAGTACTGAATAAGACTTAAAGAATGCCTACAACAATCTTTAAGCAGCAATAAGGAAGGATAACATTCTTTATACATCTCATAGAAGTCATCATGAAAACTAGCAAGCGAATATATTGAACCATTTTCCAAACTTTTATACCAAGACCATGCTTTTCCTTCTAAAATGGTCATAAACATCTTCATGAGACAATCTTCAGGGAAATGAACCTTAAGACTGCGCACATGCATATGAAACCTAACCAAATGAAGAGCAGCATCGTCTTTCTTTTCATCTTTGAATATTGGAAGATCCTCTAACCAATCAACCTTTGGCATAGGATTTGGAAAACCAGGGATATGAGACCGATTCATAGGAGCATACCTAGCATTCATTCTTGCAGTGGAATTCATCTTATAACTTCATCAATCTACTGATCTTCTAGCAGTGGAGTCACCTTCCAATTTATTATTTGATGTGTGGAGTCGCCAAGGTAGTTTTGCAGCCTCAAAAAGATGTCTGAGCTCCTGCTACCTTCAGAAGTTCAGCCTCTAAATTTCGGGAATGAATAGACTTCAGGCTCCCAGCAGACGCACCAAAATGTTATCACAAAATCATGCCCCTGATAGGCTGCTAATCAGGAAGACCTTATGTAACTCTTTCAAACCAACTTTTGGCTGAGGCTTAGCCTCCTCAACCTGAGAGGGCTCTCTCAAAGGTTAATGATTTTGATAAAGATTAGATGGCTAACTCTATGAAACAAGTGAAAAATATGAATGGTTGAATATGATCAGTAAACATCCATTGGGCTTATGGAGTCAACAACACCTCAATATAACAATGAACTCAACCTTACATGGAAGTCAGGGCATTCAGCATTTAAACATTCAGAACATAAACTCATATGGGACCACACAGTTCATAAATGTATACAGGAAGTCAGAGCACATTCAGTGAATTTTGAGTGATTATACATCCATACCACTGTAAGAATTAAGAAAAGGACAACATCACATATTCTGAACATAAAAATCCTTCATGAATCCTGAGAAGTAAAGTCAAGCATGCATTACTGAAAATGAGTCTTACATAGGCCAAATACAAGCTTTTCCATAAAATTTCCAACCCTTTGTACATCAGATCTTCTTCTATATATAGAGCTCTTTACATAACTGAGATTCCTCCTCCAGCATGAGGGGAATTCGAATTCATCCTACTATGACACCTATTGATACATAAAACTAATTATTAAATGCAAATGACACCTAACTAGCAGTCCTAGAGACCTAATGCAACTAGGAGTGTAACTCCTTATCATGATTCAACAACCTTATCTAAGTATTTAAAGCATTATTTGACAACTTGCAACCTCAAGAAGTCGAATTTGATGAAGCCTCCCACGTGGTCATCTGACTGCTGAAGACAAACCCTAGAAATTAGGGAACATGTTTCCCTGTTTTTAGGTTTAGATCCTTGAAAATTGGCACGTGGGAGAGAGCCTTTATCTCTTCATCCATGATACATTTTACGAGAGTGAAGGAGGTTTTTGTATCCCATGTTGTCCAGAACAAAAACCTCTCCTGGTTTTTGAAAAAATTACTCCAGCTATCCAGAAACTGTCCTTGAAAAACACGTGGCAAACAGGAAAAATCCGTTTTCTGAAATTAGGGTTTCAAAGAAAGCTTATTATCTCCCAACTAAAAACACTTATGAAGAAATTGAGATAGGTTATTGTATTAGGAGAGTTGATGAAGATAAACCTCCTTCAGAATTCCAAAATGCCCTTTCATGTGACCAGAAACTAATCTTGAAAAAGGCTGCTAAAATAGAGAAATATGCTTGTGGAAAACTTGCACCTACAGCAGTTTCGTAGCGCAAGTTTGATCATAAATTCCTCCCACCTCAGAATGGATTTGAAGAAAATGAAAGAGGTTTTTTTATTTTGGTACGTTAGGAATAAAAGCCTCTTTCAGTTTTCAAAATTAAGTTTTCAGCTACTCAAAACCCCTTCTGGAAATTTACTAGTAAACGCAGAAAGCAGAGTTTTTTCTGCTGAAACAGGCTGCTACAGGGGTTTTGTAGCGCGCTACGAAAACTCCTAGTTCAGTGATTTCGTAGCTACTTTCAAAATTTCTCCAAAAAGATGTGAGATATGACTTATAGACACCTGGTAAGACTTCTAAAACATGGAATGAGGCTATCAAACATTATTTGGAAAAGAGATATGATCTTAAAAGACTTCTAACCTTATGACCAACCCTTAAAGCATGAAATGACCTAGAGACCCTTTAACACCATGACTTGACCATGACTGATACAAGAATTGAGAAACCATGTAAGTTGTCCAAATTTTTTTAAGGAAGTTTTACAGTGATAACACGTTGGAAAAATCTTAAGTATATAATGTGTATTAAAATAACTCCAAAGTATGTAAGTTTTCTAATAACAAAAAGGGAAGAGGACATAGAGTTTAATTAAAAACATTAATCCAAGTATAGTTTAAACTCATGAATAAAAGAGGGTGGTGTATGAAATTAAAGAGACTCATAACTTAAAAATGATAAAAATTTAATTTCAAGAGAGAACCTCCATGTGGCAAGAGAATAACGCAAATATATCCATCCAAGATTCTAACTTGAAATAAACTAGGGTGTAGTTGGGGAACAAAACCTAATACCTACCAGTTGAGTTATGTAATGAACACAAATTAAGAAGCATAAAAGGGGGATTAAGGGAGAACTACAAGAGGAATTAGGGATTCATGTTGGGGTGAGGGAAATTATTCATTTTAATAAAAAATTAAGTAAATAATTTTAGGAGAGTCTTGGTAAGAGACTAACACATGGCTATGTGAATAATCAAATTAATGGATTAATAAAAATAATTGTTTTTTAATGAAGTGATAAGTGTCATCTATGAAGCCTCATATAAAAGAAGGAGAAATCTATGGGATAAAACATTTTTTCCATACTGTCTTCCTAATGATTTTGTGGCCAATCATTAATCAAATGAAAACCAAATTTTTAGGTCAAACTGGTTGATAAAATAAAATCTCTTCACTCAAACTTCACTATGGATGAAATAGTCTTTGAGAGGTTAAGACTAAAGCTTATTCTTATTAACAAACTAGGGGAAAGAGTGACTACTGATTTCTGTAGTGGTTTTGGTGAAGTGGAGGTTCTTAGAGCAGAAATGCTTGAGCCATCATGCTCTCCTCCACTTCCTAGTGTCTTTCCTCTTCCTTACATCCCTATTGCAACTTAAGGGTCCATGGGGAAGAATAATAGCCAAGGAGTAGGCTAGGAGGTCATCTGGTGAGTCAACAATGTTTGGTTGGTACACAAAACTCTCCACACATGTACATAAACAACATCAAGGGAGTGAAAAAATTAATGAACCTGAGATCACGACTCCATCCCCTTTGGTGCACGATATCTTTGATTTCCAGCAATTTCTCCTACATGCTATTTGTTGTATTTAATTATTAGCTTATAAAAGTTAAGGATGTGATGTATAATTGTAAAATTATGGACTGTTGATATATGTGTCTTTAATTATTAAGTGATTCTCATGTTGGATGTTGTTACTCAATGGATGACTAGTTTTAAAAAGAAACCTTTATTCACTTATTAATTACAATACAATAAATTAGAATGCACCACTTGGTGGTTAATAAAAATGTGATCCTGGCTTCCTATGTATGAATATCTTGTGTGTATTATCTTGTGTTTGGTTTAAAAAAATAATGTGTGTGTGTGTGTAAATATCATATATTGGGAAGGTCCCTACAGATCCCCTCAATTAATCTCATCCATTGATTAGACATGTGAAGGTTGGTGATAATGGAAATCGAGACCCCCTCCTACTCGTTAAATTTCGTCCACGAGGCCCCCCAATCAATCTTGATGATCAATCTCTAAGCTTGCTTTCCACTTAGTTTCCTTTGAAATCCTAGTGTTCCAAAGAGTCATGAGCCTAGTAGGGTCCACCCCAAGCCTTGTCACCTTAGACACATCACCCTAAGCCATGTCATCCCAAGCCACATCATCTCAAAATTGGGTTATAGACCCTCCCTTTACTCCAATCTCAATTGGAAAACACTAAGGTTTGAGGTTTGAGATCCAAAATTTGAGAGTAGAGTTCACCCCCAAGCCACCTCACCTCGACTATGTCACTCCAAAACAATGTCACCTTGAGCCACATCATCTTGGACACATCATCCCAAGACATATCATATTGGAATAAGGTTCTTGGCCCTCCATCTTCTCCAACCTCAATTGGAAAATGCCAATGTCTAAGATCCGAGAGTAGGATCCACCCCAATCTACATCACCTTAGCTACGCTAGCCTAAGCCATTCTACCTCAGCCACATCACCCTGAGTGATGGTCCTCAGTATTGCAACAACAATGTTGTAATTCCAAGAGTCTTGGCTTTAGTTATCAACTCAGGGTTCATACAAACTTAATATGGGTTGATATTGTATGTACACTAGGTACTATCTTCTCCCTCTTCTAATTCTTATATAGGTGAGAGGTGTTGAAGTGTAGGATAGATGAATAGAAACTAGGTTAAGTTGAAAGACTAAATATGCTATAGGAAAGTAAATTTGTAGAAGTAAATTGAAAAAACGAAATGGCACACACATATGCTACTTGCAATAAATTAAAAAAACACTTTTCTTGGAAATAAAGGATTTGTAAACCTGAAACCTATGTTGCAAAAAACAACACCCAGAAAGCATATGGTAAAAACATATAAAGGACAAATTTTGAGCTTTCTATGCTTCTAAAATTTACCATGAACATCCTAGACATATTTCAATACTTTAATAAGAATAAAACAAGAGTTTATTGCTAAATTGAGTGAGAAAAATGGAATGTTTTTAGACTGCTAGAAGGTTCCCTATTTTTCTACATGAAGATATCAATGAGCGAATAAAACAATTGCAATGCAAACCTAACGTGAGAAAGGGGGGTAGGAATGATAGAGAATGATGTTTTTCAACCAGTAAAGGCTTGGTAAAACCTAATCTAAGCTTTATCGTTAGAAAATCAATCTTTGTCTATCCTTCCTACCCATAGTATCAATTACACAACAAAATAACAAATTGCAGAATTTGTAACAACAAAAGAAAGGAAATGAAAAAATACTTAAAGATGCAATGATAAGTGATATGAATGATCAAGAAGATTGATAGATTGTATAAATAACTTGCAAAGGAGATTATCTCATAATATTACCTACTTTACCATGCACAAATATATCAAATTGTAATTTCTCAAATTATAATTTCTAGAAATACTAATTTAAAAATGTTGTGGCAAAACAATACACCCCATTGTACTTAAAAAATAATAAATGGGGACCCTCTAATTTTTCTACATTTCTTATTCATCCCATGTAAATATTAGCAAACATTGTATATATCATAGGGTTAAAAAAAAAACTTAAAAAAATATAAAAAATAGCTAATTCCAAAGGCACATTTGCCAAGGGGGACCATCTAATTTTTCTACATTTCTTATTCATCCCATGTAAATATTAGCAAACATTGTATATATCATAGAGTTAAAAAAAAACTTTAAAAAAGATAAAAAATAGCTAATTCCTAAGGCACATTTGCCTTTGATTATGTCTAGTAAGGTCATATTGTTATTGGAATGCTTAAAATTTAAAACTTGTTGGAAATACTGAGAGGGTGGGTGAATCAGTATTTCTTTTTCCCACTATTGTTTCACCAGTTAAAACATATATATTCAAAACACAAGATGAACAACAAGAATAAATGCTTTTATTAATATAAACTATGCAGTAAAATAGATACAATATATAGATGGTTACAATCAGTTGCCAAGCTCCAACTTGGACTTTGGTGAGGCTCCAACCTCTAGAGCACCAACTCTATTTTTCCAAGACACCAATCTTGGACTTAGGAGCACCAACTCCGAAGGACTTCAATCCTTCCTACTTCTGAGGCATCAACCCCAAGGACTCCAATCCTACTTATTTTTTAGGCACCAGCCCCAAGGACTCCTATCATTCTTGCTTTTGAGGCACCGGCCTCAAGGACTCCTATCCTTCTTGCTTCTGAGGTACCAACCCCAAGGACTCCAATCCTTCTTACTTGTCAAGATTCATTTGATAGTAATGTTCTGCTCTCAGAACTCTTCTCTGTTGAGTTTTGTCTATTTACAGCTTCACTGTAGTCTCCAGACTACAGTGTCATTAACAACCAGTCTTCTTATGAATGAGTCTTTACAACTCTGCACACTGCCCATGCATAGTCTTCAATAGCCTTCATGCTCTCTGATAATGTCTTCACACAGCTCTAGTTAGTCTACTGTTAGCTGCACTAAGCTCTACATAAAGAACAACTTCTTGTTCAAGCTTATGTTCTCTGCTAGCTACTTCTCCCCTTCGACTGTCTGCTATCCTGTTAGCCCTGTGGCCCTCTTTCTGTTATTTTGGACCCTCTTTCCGTTCTGTTGTTTTCTCCAATTGCTTCAACAGTGTTCAAAAACGGTAGCAGCCTTCACCAGCGTTCACCAACAACTTCATACAATGCTTAACCACCTCTGTTTCTTCTGCTACCTCATATTTTGGTTCTTCGCAACACCAACAGACCCCACAGTCCTCTGTTTTTATTGTTTTATGCATTCCCATGCCTCTGTCCATTCGTTTCCTCTTACACCACCTCTTAGGCTTCCTCAACGTTCGCTGTCATTTCCTCTGTGCTCTCTTGCTTCTTCAGCTTCCCATCTTTCGATTTCCTTTGTCTACTCATGCTCACAGGACACATTGAATCAATGACCAGGTCCAAGTCATACGCAGAGGACACATATTCAGAAAACTATAACAACACTCCTGTTTTCTCATGATAGCAAGCATACATAGGGATGGAATTATTTAACGGACCTACCATGTTCTGATCGCAATCGCCATCGACATTATATCAGCCTCCTAAACTATCGGGAGCATTCCGTAGTGTATTTCTACCTCTAAACGCCACGTAAGCCAAAAATTCATTTACGCAGGAAACACAAGTAAGTTGGGACCTCTGTTCCGTCAAGCCCCTAGGCGCTAAGTATTAAATTCATATAACTGCGCGCCTTTGCATAATCTTCAATCCGTCGTTCTCCTGTCACATCAGTAAAAAAAAACGTGAAGTTAAACTTGCCATCTGTTCATTCATCAGGCGATTCGATGACATTTGCTCCTACTGATCCCATGAACTGCCCGCGTGTTAACTCGCGATAAAGCGGTTTTCAACTGTTCCCTGCCACCACGCATCATAGTTCTAGTGGAATTGCGAGCCCATGTACGAATACCACTTGACTCCCAAGGGAAATGCGAGCATTACCGCTTACCGCTTATGCCTGCTCTCCCCACCCAATAAACCTTATGCATCTTCCACGCCATCCCTTTAGGACTTGCGATCACTGTGGATGCGATATGATATTAATCAGTAGTTTATATACTCGTTGGGTCAGCAACAGTTCATTGCAATCGGGTGTTGCCCTTGGAGGAGGTCCGATGCGATATCACTATCGGCGATCGCAAAGGGGCTGCTTACGACTATATGACTTCTGCTCCAAATTCCCGATGCGATATAGTGTGCCGGACCCGATAGGACTCAACGCTACCGTTCATAAAAAATCCAGGTTCGCTTTCTACCTTCGATAGTGTATTTTCCTATGTAGATGCCTTGGCCTCCGTTTACGCCTCCGATAGTGTTAAACACATATATGCATGGTTTTTGCTGCCGATAGTGTTATGGACTCCCAATAGTGTTTAAATGCATTCATATATATGTGTTTTCTCCTCTGATGGCTCCCGATAGTGTTATCTATGGCATATTTACTCTTCTCATCTCCATCTGCTCCAATGGCTCTGTTCTGCTATTCCTCTTGGCTCCGTCTACTCTTGTTTGCTCCTCTTCTTTGGTATATATATGGCATATATATATGCTCTATTCTACTTTCTCTGTTTGCTCTTGTAGCTCCGCTAACTCTGTTTTGACATATATATATATTATATATATGTGGCTACTCCTGTAGGTTCTTCGTGGGCATGTATTACATGCATCTCTCTTTCGATATGGCTCCTCTTGCTCTGATATGCCTCCTTGCTATATGGTTTGGCTATCCTGATGGCCTTGCTCTTTTCTCTTCATGAATTTTCTCTACTCTGCATCCCCTTGGCTTCATGTCATCCTATAGTATCCAGAATATTGCCATATTGACATCAATGACAACCTAGATCAACAATCTCCCCCTTTATTATTGATGGCAATATTCTTCTTCTCTCCCCCCTTGACATCAATGGCAAAGGAGTGCTCTGGGACTTCCCCTATCAAACTACTTCTGTTCTTCATGAATGGTAGATCTTCACGGTCTATGACTCCCCCTGTCATAGTGCTCTTCTTCCTTTTACTCAAGATAGAAGGATTGATGTTTTATCATCAATTTGTACATTATTCCCTCTTCATGTCTCTGAATTGCTTTATCATGGCTTCAACAATGCTTAAGGATGCTCTACTGTAATGATTTCATTTAGATTGCAAATGGAAATACACCAAGTGTCCAAGTCCAAGCTTTTGTGCTTCAATCCATATTGTTGTCTCCACAGGTAACATTGAGAGGCCTTCATAGTTCGAATCAAGAGAAAATGCCCTTGAGATTGTCTTTCTTGCTATCTTTCTTTAGATTTGAGTTCCTTTGTGTCTTTGTGCTTCATCTTAAGTTACTTCCATCTAGTATTCAATCATCATTGCATTTGGACAAAAAATGTGAGGGGTTGTTCCTTACTGTTGCTATATTTCTTAAGTGATCTATATTAGCTTAAGTTATGCTTGGCTGCACAACATTCTCCTTCCTATGAGCCATCTTTTCCTTGTGTTCTTGTACATATCTCAGCTAATTATTTCCTCTTAGCAGATTTAGATATACAATCTGTGACTGTCTTTTAAATACATTATGTTGATTTGCATTTTCATGCAATGCTTCAGCTTTGTTATATGCTGCCAGCTGCTCTTACTTCAAACTCCATTCTAGATGTATCTGTTTGTTTGAAGACTGCCTCCATTAGTGTCCAAAATTTATCCGTTCTCACATTAAATTCCTGAGTTAAGACATAAATTTTTGTGATAATAGCACCATGGTTGTTTTCCCTATTTCTTTAACAACAGTCTAAAGGATGGTTATAGGATCATATGCTTCAATGGAGTAATCCTGAGAAATGATCTTCATCAAAGAATGATTGTTAATATAGCTCAACAAGGATTTCATAAGGACCCTTTCACTAATAGCTTCAGCAATAATGATCAAGAATCATAGGCTCCCCCTAACTGTATACATCATCTCCTTTTGGCAAAGTCTTCCCATCCAATGCTTAGATTATCAAAATTCAGGCCAATGACATATGTTGTTGGCTGGAGAGCTCAAGGGACTCTCAGATTGTATTTCCTTCCTTCTCCATACTTGTGTAACTTTCTTCTTTTGCATAGTTCTAGCTTGTGTAAGAGCCCAAGTTAAGTTACAGTCTCGTGCCATATGACCAATGTTATGACACTTGAAGCATTGTACATTGTTCATGAATAAGAATTCATGTTTTCTTTCTGCAAAATTGTTTCTTGGAGATTGTTGGGGACTATAATATCTATTTCTATGAGATGATTGGGAACTATAACATCTATCTTTATGATATGATTTACAGTCTTTTGCCATGTGACCAAAGTTTGTACAAGAATAACAATAACCAAAAAATGAAATTTGGTACCTGGGAGATGGAGGTTTCCTTGATGAACTTCTGAAGTCTATCTGCCTTGAGATCCTTTGATGATAACCATTGCCTCTTGCATCTTTGACATCATCTACATTTCTTCTTGGAGCTGGGTTTCTTCTTGGAGTAGGATTTCTTCTATTGTAGCCTTGATTTTTCTCCTTGCCTTTGCTGGAGCTGGGAGCATCACCATTTCTTTTTGACTTCTTCACATCTCTTTTGTTTAAAGCATTTTCATTCTTGTTTGAGGATTCACCTACATATCTGAGACCTGATTTATCAAATGGAAATCTGTGATAGCTGAGCATGTCATCCAAGGCTTGAGAGCTCTTCAAGATTTTGTTCATCCCTTCAACCTTTGTTATGAGGAAGACAATCTCTTCTTCCAATCTTTCACACTCACTATTCTTCTTTGCAAGTTGTTCCTTAGTTTCTTCCTTGATATGAATAGCTTCATCTACTTCTATTTTAAGGGAGATGATATCTGACTTCATTTTGAAGATTTCTTCATTCTTTGCCTGACTGCTCTCTATTTCTTCCTTGATCCTTGTAGCTTTACATGTTTCAACCTTGAGAAGCTTGATGTTAGATTTTAGTTTGAAGATTTCTTCATCCTTTGCTTTCAATTGATTCTTAAGCTTGACAAGCTCTTCATTCCTTGTTTGATCTTGGTCACCAGCTAGTGCTATCTTCTTAAGTTCCTTATTTTCCTTTTTCAAATTGTTAATCTCTTCCATGGCAGTCATAAGTTGAGCGAGGAGTTCTTCCACAAAATCTTTTTCATTCTCTTCATCTTCTAGGTCTACTTTAGCCTTGATGTCATCATTCTCATTTTCAGCTTCTATGATGGGTTCAGGATCTCCTTCTTGATTGATGGTCATGTTCAGTGCTCCTTTTGAGTGAAGGTCATGAAGTTTGTCCCATATATCCTTTGCTGATAAATATTTTCCTAGATTGTTCTTTACAGAATCAGGTAGCCCACTCAAGATTGCCTTCATTGCTTTTGCATTCTACTTCTTGGATTCTTCATCCATCCTGCTATCAGCAATCACTGATTTCTATATTTCAATGCCTTGAGTCTGTAAGAGATTCCTCATTCTTTCTTCCCATATATTAAAGTTCCTATTGAGCCTCGGAGCCTCCTCAAATTGCTTGTCTTCTATTTTAGTAGTAGAGGGAGACACATCCTTAGGAGGATTGGAGACTTTCTTCCTTGACTTCACCATTTGTGTTCTAAGGTTCAACCTTCAAGCTATTAAGCTTTGAATGAAGGTAACTTGGCTCCGATACCAATTGTTGGAAATACTGAGTGGGGGCGTGAATCAGTAATTCTTTTCCCACTATTGTTTCACCAATTAAAACATATATATTCAGAACACAAGAAGAATAGCAAGAATAAATTATTTTATTAATATAAACTGTGCAGTAAAATAGATACAATATATAGATGGTTACAATTAGTTGCCAAGCTCCAACTTGGACTTTGGTGAGGCTCCAACCTCCAGAGCACCAAATCTATTTTTCCAGACACCAATCTTGGACTTAGGAGCACCAACTCCCAAGGACTTCAATCCTTCCTACTTCTGAGGCATCAACCCCAAGGACTCCAATCCTACTTACTTCTGAGGCACCAGCCCTAAGGACTCCTATCCTTCTTGATTTTGAGGCACTAGTTGCAAGGACTCCTATCCTTCCTGCTTTTGAGGCACCAACCCCAAGGACTCCAATCCTGCTTACTTGTCAAGATTCATTTGATAGTAATGTTCTGCTCTCAGAACTCTTCTCTACTGAGTTCTACCTATTTACAGCTTCACTAAAGTCTCCAAACTACGGTGTCATTGACAACCAGTCTTCTTATGAATGAGTCTTTACAACTCTGCACATTGCCCATGCATAGTCTCCAATAGCCTTCATTTCTCTAATAATGTCTTCACACAACACTAGTCAGTCTACTGTTAGTTGCACTAAGCTCTGCATAAAGAACAACTTCTTGTTCAAGCTTATGTTCTCTGCTAGCTACTTCCCCCCTTTGACTGTCTGCTGTCTTGTTAGCCCTACGACCCTCTTTCTATTATTCTGGACCCTCTTTTTGTTCTGTTGTTTTCTCCAACTGCTTCAACATTGTTCAACAGATGCAACAGGCTTCACCAGTGTTCACCAGCAACTTCATACAATGCTAAACCACCTCTGATGCTTTTTCTACCTCATATTCTGGTTCTTCGCAACACCAATAGCCCCCACAGTCCTCTGTTTTTACTGTTTTAAGCATTCCCATGCCTCTGTCCATTCATTTCCTCTTACACTGCCTCTTAGGCTTCCTCAACGTTCGCCTTCATTTCCTCTGTGCTCGCTTGCTTCTTCAGCTTCCCATATTTCAGTTTCCTTTGTCTACTCATGCTCACAAGACACGTTGAATCAATGGCCAGGTCCAAGTCATACGCAGAGGACACATATTCAGAAAACTGTAACAACGCTCCTGTTTTATCATGATAGCAAGCATACACAGGGATGGCATTATTTAACGGACCTGCCACGTCGTGATCGCAATTGCCATCGACATTATTTCAGCCTCCTGAACTATCAGGAGCATTCCATAGTGTATTTCTGCCTCTAAACACTGCGTAAGCCAAAAATTCATTTACACAGGAAACACAGGTAAGTTGGGACCTCTATTCCGTCAAGCCCCTAGGCGCTAAGTATTAAACCCATATAACTGCGCACATTTGCATAATCCTTAATTCGCCATTCTCCTGTCACATCAGTCGAAAAACATGTGAAGTTAAGCCTACCGTCCGATCATTCATCAGGCGATCCGATGATGTTCGCTCCTCCTGATCCCGCAAACTGCATGTGCGTTAACTCGCGATAAAGCGATTTTCAACTATTCCCTGCTACTGTGTGTCACAGTTCTAATGGAATCGCGAGCCCGTGTACGAACACCACTTGAATCCCAAGGGCGGTGCGAGCATTACCGCTTACCGCTTAAGCCTGCTCTCCCTACCCGATAAACCTTATGCATCTTCCGCGCCATCCCTTTAGGACTTGCGATCATTGCGGATGCGATATGATTTAAGCAGTAGTTGATATACTCGTCGGGTCTATAACAGTTCATCGCAATCAGGGGTTTCCCTTGGCAAAGGTTCGATGCAATATCACTATCGTCGATCGCAAAGGGGACGCTTACCACTATATGACTTCTGCTCCGAATTCCCTATGCGATATAGTGTGCCGGACCCGATCAGACTCAACGCTCCCGTTCATAAAAAATTCAGGTCCGCTTTTTGCCTCTGATAGTGTATTTTCCTATGTATATGCCTTGGCCTCCGTTTTCACCTCCGATAGTGTTAAACACATATATGCATGGTTTTTGCCACCAATAGTGTTATGGACCCCCGATAGTGTTTAAATGCATGCATATATATGTGTTTTCTCCTCTGATGGCTCCAGATAGTGTTATCTGTGGCATATTTTCTCCTCTCGTCTCCATCTGCTCCGATGGCTCTGTTCTACTGTTCCTCTTGGCTTTGTCTGCTCCTCTTGGCTCCTCTTGGCTCCGTTTTCTCCTGTTTTCTCCTCTTCTTTGGCATATATATGGCATATATATATGCTCTGTTCTACTTACTCTGTTTTCTCCTATAGCTCCGCTAACTCTGTTTTGACATATATATATTATATATATGTGGCTACTCCTGTAGGTTCTTCGTGGGCATGTTTTACATGCAGTTCCCTTCCGATATGGCTCCTCTTGCTCTGATATGCCTCCTTGCTATATGGTTTGGCTATCCTGATGGCCTTGCTCCTATCTCTTTATGAATTTTCTCTGCATCCCCTTAGCTTCATGTCATCCTCTAGTATCCAGAATATTGCCATATTGACATCAATGACAACCTAGATCAACAAAACTATGCTTGATGCGCCAAATTGTTTAAGGAATGATTCACATCTCATCATGGAAATAATTCCCATCCTGAGTCCCAGCCATCAATTTTTTCACTTGAATTTTTATAAAGCTCCTCTCCAAATCACAAATAGTTGATGCAAACTTTTACACATCTTGTTATGGAAATAGTTCACATTACAATTTGCCTCTTGACCACTGGATGTGGCTCCTTCCAAAAACACATAACATTATCTTACAAATATTTTTCCATGATATTTCACATTTGGACCACTGGTTGTTGGCCCTTTTTCTTGACATTTTTTTTGGACCATCTCTTTTTATCTGTCAATATTTTTGTCCTAATATCTATCATGTAATGATTATTGGTTTTTCCTAATAGAGATAAGCCAAACATGACATGGATTGACTCACACGCCTCATCTTAATTTTACACCTGGAAATTGGATTAAGGTTAATAACATTTTAAAAACACGTTAATCATGTTATTATGATAGTTTCAAAAATCATGTTTACATTATTAATTTTGTAATGTATTCCCTCCTGATTTATTTCAAATGCATGGGATTTTAAATTAGAAATTACTCATTTCATATCTGATTGTACAATTATTATTGTGCATTCAATTTCACATGATAAACCTTGACTTGCTAAATTGCCTCAACTTTGTTATATTTCTTCTATATTTTTTTCGTTCTAGTTGTTCTATGGAGTTTGCAGAAATGGGTAAATCAACACTAAAGAAGCAACTTGTACAAACACCTTCATAGCCAGTTCTTGAAGAAATAGATGAAAAAGAATCAAATACTTCGACTTTTTTAGACATGGTCATAATTCAGGATGTTGATATTTCGTCATGGAACCACTTATACAAGCTCTTTGAGGAAGAATTGAATGAGAATGTGATTGAAATCCCCATAGATGAAGAAGGAGCACAAGATAATCTAGACACTACGCTTCTAGTCGATGCGAAGTCTTATTGGGATAGACTTTCTCATTAGAGAAATTTTGAGGTAAAAAATGTGTCTCAAAGCAAAAATGTACAAAAAATAAACTTTATAAGAACTAATAGGATTCGATATGATGATGTCAACCATGGGAGAAGATTCACCATTTTTGGAGTAAAAAGGTAAAAAGATAAAAAATAAAAAAATAGTTTTTTCAACTCGTATTTTCAACTTATCTCCTTATGATTTTACTCAAATTTCGAGCGGTAGCACTCATTGGATGTGAAATTTAATCTTTCATCCAAGTAGTACCCATGCTGCATACTTTTGATAGACCCTACTACAATAAAAATGTGAAATACATGAAAAAATGTGATTGTAATCACGTTTTTCATGTATTTTACATTTTTTGTGTAGTAGGGTCCATCAAAAGTATACAACATGTGTACTCATTGGATGCAAAATTAAATTATACATCCAATGATTTTTCCTGCTCAAAATTTGAGTAAAATCGTAGGGAAATAATTTGAAAATACAAATTGAAAAAATAGTTTTTTTTTCTTTCTTCCCTCCAAAACTTGATGAGGTAATCTAATCTTATTTTATTATTTCCACTATTATTTTATAATATTCCTTAGGAGGCCCATTTAAGACCTAAAAATTTGTCTAATGGATCGAAAAAGGATTTTTCCCTATAGAAATATGGTAAGGGGGGAGCTAGAACATGTTGATACTTCCAGGCATTTAATATGTACTTCTCAAGACATTATGATCATCTGTTTCTGCTCAGAAGAGATTCAGGGCATGAACAAGCTTCCCTAGACTGAGCTAACTTATAATGATGTATTTTTAGATATATTATTTCAATAAGAGTGTGTTAAGATGGAGAGACAAATGCCTGATATAATTAAAGATTGGAAATATAACGAACATAAGTTTAAGGTAGAAACTTCCAAAGAATACTCTATTTCTTCAGTTAAATCACTATTTGTCTATCCTTACCCCATGTTATGTAGTATTTTTGGTAGGAAATATGTTTCACACTTTTCTCTTGAGTGGGACCCCCTTATCGTAATAGCTTATGAGGTATGTTTCTTCAATTGGTGAGACATACTATTGAATATTATGGCTCAACAAATTACTTCATTTCATCAGGCTAATTTTGCTACTTATATTCCTCCATTTTACATGTTTACTTTTATTCTGGATGCCATTTGTTTCTCAACCCCATTTCCATCAATGGGATGGAAATGGACACTAATTCAAACCCTTCCCTTCCACTTATACCATAAAAAGATTTGGTAGAAAGAGATTTCGACCATTTCTACTAGATATGCCATTTTGTGATAATCCCAATTGACGAGGCCCTATTTAATACCAAACCCAAAAGTTTATCAGAGAAACCAAGAATCGTACCAAATGTATTGGTGACTAGTATTTAGAAGAAAAAGTATCTTATGTTATGATATATGGTTTTTATGCTCCCCCACATCCTTTTTCCCTATTTTTCTAGGGTTGTCTTGCTTGCAAAAAGGTTGCATACCAAACTGTAGAAATTGTCATCACTACTGAACTTCAAAATAACTCAAAAAAGGTTTTGCCTCACTTTCTAGTTTAGGTTAGAATTTATACTCTTCAAAATGTTCAACATGCCCTAAAATAATTTATGAATTTCTTTGCTTCGAAGATTTCTAGAATTCCTATGAAACTTCATGACCCCATTGGTGTTGTTGTTGAACATTGTATCCTAGTAGGTGCAAAAAGGAATACACAAGAAAAATCTATGTTTGATGATTTATTTTGTAGAGAAATGTCATATCATATTGTTTGAAAAAGGCACAAGAACTTCCTCTAGAAAAGTATCAATATTTTTTGGCATTCCAAGAATAGAGAAGGGTCTCATTTCCCTTAATCTTGCAACAAGCAATAGGAGAGAAAATATCAACTAACACGTTTACATTGAAAACACTAGAAGTTGTTTTGAAGAGGGAATATATGCTGATAAAATATATTGTTAATGAGGTCATTGATGAACTTTTCAAAGATATCACCATGTATGAACAATGGAAGGAATTTAAAAATATTACTTTAGAAGCTGCTCCGAATAATCCTCTTGTTGATTCTTCTACCCTTGTTGCTAATGCAATTCCTGATACAACTCCTAATGTTATTTTTGGTACTATTATTGATGTAATACTTAATGATGTTTCTAGTCTTGTTCTAGCTACTACTCCTATTGTCGTTCAAAAGTTCCCAAAGTACTTCTTAAGGTTTATCTTACTGCAATAGTTCATATGTAGAATAATGGTGAACAAATTGAAAAACAATGTTCCACTTGACCTGTCCAACGTGTCATTGATAACAATGGGAAAATTTTGGCTCTAACTAATACTTTAAGTAAAACTATAATAAATTATAGACCTAATGATTTCCAAACCGAGATATTGGAAAATTCTCAACCTCTGATTGATATGGAATACATCCCACCTGTTGATGTCTTTTATAACTCAGAGAAAAAAGGCTATTCCTAGAAAAACTAGAAAGAGGAAAAGCATTGATGATCCAAATGAAATAATAAAGTTTTCCTTGAAAAATATTTTGGATGGATATCAACTCAATATAGACCAGGATATGGGATACTTGGGTGTACATATTGGGACTTATGCAATTGCTGTGACATCTCCTGTGGGTTAATTCCACTTGTAAACATTTCATTGTAATTATGTAAACATAAATTAAAATGGTTGAGAAAAAGAGATACAAATTCCATTGCTTGAGGAATTGGTTATTTTAAATATTAGTCATGGGCTAAGTATGTATTCAATTTAGCTGGAGAAATGAAGGACATGCCCATGTTTATTTTGGGCATATCTGCAAGCAAGAAAAGGAAAAAAAACTTAATGGAGAGTATGGGCTATGCTATCAAGGCAGGTTGGACCACTTGGAAGGGACAAAACCATGATGGTCAATTTAGAGGAGGTGAATGTTATCATTGACCACACTCCACACATTGAGGGGAGATGATGCTAAACACACAGAAAAGAAGGGGTGGGCCAAGATGCTCCTGGTCACATTCATTCTTCCATTTAGAAGGGGAAGAGTCAATGTAGGGGAAAATAAAGAAATAAATTCCTCATGAAGAGGAACGAACTAGGGAGAGGGAACTTGACAGAGTGGGAGAAGTCATACTAAAAATATACAAGCTAAATAAGACAATAGGGTTTTTTGGTGGAGGATAGAGAGCAATGGCTTTCCAAGGACTAATGAAGCCACTAAGAGTGGTTTTCCTTGGACTAAAGAAATGATTGGGAAGTTTGTGGAATGATGAAGCTACTGTCTAGGAAACATAGATACTTATGTACTTGGGGTGGTTGAGAAAACACTAGGTGTGGCTTTGGGCTAGGAACACCATTTCTTGCACTCTCTAAAGAAGTACCTAACAAGGGTGATCCCTATGCTCCCATGGTAGTTTTTCCAGCTGAGGAACCTTCCCATGTTAAACTCTCATCCTCTTGTGGTTGCTTGAGAATTGAAGACACTGCCTAGTCTGGCTTTCCTTAGGAACCACTAGGAAGATTGTGGTTTAAAGAACCTACTAAGTTATCAGTAGATTTCCAGCTGAAGAACCTTCCCATATTTTCATATTGAGCTCTCCTCTTGTAATTAAGTTTTGGCTTGTCTAGGTATGAAAAAACCACCAAGAATGGCTTGCCTTATGATTAAAGAAAACATTGGGAAGCTTGTGCTATTAAGAAACTACTGATTGATTAGTAGCTTGTCACTGAAGAACCTTCCCATGTCATAATAATATTACTCTCCTAGTTTAGATATGTGATTCTTTGTGAAAAAATGGACTGCGGTGATAAAAGTGGATTGAGTTAAAGTTACTAAGATTGAGAAGTGGTTTTATTAAGGCTGAGAAATACCACTGGGAAGCTTGTGGTCTAAAGAACTTACTGATTTATTAGTACCTCACCACTGAGGAACCTTCCCATACAATAATGACATTATTCTCTTAGGATGGAGATGTCATCATTTATGTTTTTCAAAGACCCCTGTGATGAAACTAATCAAGATTAGGTCATGTGACATGACAGTTAGAAAATTATTGAGAACAATTGAGGGAAGTAAGTGCCTATGCATTTGGTCATTTTACTAGCCAGTGGGTTACCTTTGGAGACCATGTTTCAGCTGGAAGCACCTATTTACAATGTTAAGCACTCCTCCTCAAGCTTTAGAATATGGCTTAGGGGTGACTACTGTAAGAAAGGATTGGCTACAATGGGTCTAAGGTTGGGTGGAGATTTGAAGTCCAATCTTAGTTGTTGAGAACATTCTATGAGATAAGAATATACACAAGCCTTTGCTGATTTTTTGTTGTGCATGTGTTTAATGTGTTGTCTTAAGGCATGTATTGATATTGATTTAATGTGCTCGATTATGCTTGTGATCTAATATGAAATGTGATTTCTTGCACATTTTAGGAATGTTGATTTCCTATAAGGTTATTGGGTAGATGAATGAATCTATATATGTGTTCATGATATGGTTTTATGTTTATTATTAGCCCAAGAGACCAATAGATCTCTGAACTATTATGAGATTGTTTCTTGTTTCTTGTTTATTATTGGCCTAAGAGGCTTGTAGACCTCTGAGCTATTATGAGTTTGAAATTGGGAAAATGGGCATAAGTATGAATGAATAGACAAACCTCTATCAAGTTATTTTTTATTCAATTAAAATGTTGGCTATTAGGCCTAGTTTTATTACTACCAAAAATCATAAAATATAGTGCTTGCATATATGTGAACTAAATACATACATATGTCTATATATATATATATATATATATATATAGATAGATAGATAGATATATATATTTGCAGGATGGGCCAAAGCCTTTGTAAGCTCATGAATAATAACACTCATAATGTGTATGTGTATACAATACAAGATTAGAAGGGATAGATCTAAAGCACATTACCATTGTATAAATACACTTGTATGGAAATGAGCAGGGTTGAGCCTTAAGGCTTTAAGGGCCCAACACTCAAGTCATAATAGCCCATTTGAACATGCGCTATGTCCAAGCACCAAGGGAATGGGGTAGAAATTCAATTTCTGGGGGATAAAAGGCAAACTCCCTATTGAGCCATATGGCCAAGAGCTAGGACCAAGGGCATGTAAGCAAGGTAACTTAGAGCCATCAGATGTTGAAGAAGTATCATAATTGTTCACATAACCCCAGAGGTATTTACCTAGAGATTTTGAAGGGAAACAATGATGATCCTGTCGATATTTATCTACTGGGATGACATGGCACAATGAGGCTAGATGTTAGGCATTCAGTGTATCAACACAAAGGACCCCAAAAATAGTTATAACGTGAAAGCAAGTTTTACCATGTAATAGAGGAATAGGTGGGATCCATGACCAATATGGAAGACAATGTGGCCTCAAAGAAACATGGTGACTTGGGATGCAGAAATGTTTCATGTGGATTTAGGGATTTTGTGGGGCCAAAAGTCCTATAAAAGGGTCACACATGGCACTCCCGAAGTGGAGCCACGTGGAGGGTGTGAAATCACCCTTGTGGTAAAGGCTGATGATGTCACCCAAAAACCTCTACCCCAGTGATTTATTGAGGTGTTAGGTGCAATTGTGGTGGGATTTTATTCCCAAGGTAATGTGGCACTGGGAGACCCGCTTGATAGTGTAACACATTGAAGGAGGGGTCCACGAAAGGAGATTGACCCATGTGATTCGTTGAAGTGCTCACATGGAAGGTTGATGTGGCAACATGACCTGGAAACTCCATGTAACCCTAAAAGCTGTAAATGCATCACAAGGGGTAAAGATTGGAATGATGGGACAAGGTTGGAGCCCGAGTGTGAAATCATAATGAAGGGTGTTGGGACATGTAGGAGGTGGGGTCCACAAGGGATCCACATAACCTCAGAAGATGTTCCCCCGACAATATTGATAGGGGATGATGATGGGAATTCCCAAGATTATTCTTTGGGGTGAGGTGGTAGGAAGGGGCCCGCACGACATGTATGTTAGAAGGGGGTTTCACCCTTATGTTATATATGTGTGTTTCATAAGCTGTGGAAAAAGGGGAGTGCATATATTTAATGTGACATTGGTCATGAGTGGGTTGGAAGTTGGGGTAATGTTTCTGTGTGGAAATGAGGTGGATATGACTTGGGTAGCCATGACCACATGGGTGCCATGCGGTAGGTTAGATGATGTGGTGAGACTTAATAGGTCAAACTTTAATCGACTATATCTTTTGATCTAGGAGTCAGATTGAGGAAAATTTTATATCGTTAGAAATGTATCGACGAGATGAATGCAACAATGTCATCTATTTTAAGTTAGGAGGAAGTTGAAAAATATCGAAAAATTTAGACGCCATTTCCATAATGGGACATTGGAGTTCAGGTAATTAGAGCAACGACCTCCTTCTACCCTCAGTAGGGGCTAGGGATAGTAAGGGGTGTGTTACAAAGTGGTATAATAGCTTATAGGTTCAACACTTGGATTGGATGGGCTCTATTTCAAATGAAATGAAGTTATCCTATTTTTGATTCTATTAAAGAGTCAAGTGGATTGATAATTGCTTGTTGTAGGTGCTAGTTATAGCACTATGATCATGGATTATATGTTTATTGTTTTCTTGTGCAAGTGAATTCTATGTGTAGTATTGGGATGGAATGGTCATGAGTTGATTGAATGCATAACCATGATACATTTATTATTGTGACATATATCTATATATATATCTATATCTATATATATATATATATCTATATATATATATATATATATATATATATATATATATATATATATATATATATATATATATATATATATATATATATATATATATATATATATATATATATATATAATAAGATGGTAGATGATGATGTGACATATGCTTTTCTAACTAACCCCCTTGAGGTTGCAGATGCCATGATTATTGACCTTAGAAAGAAGGCTGACCTTTGGAATTGATAATGTTGGTTAAGATTTTCAAAGGGGTTGATCTTATATAAAAAAATTTAACAGTAGTTTTAGTAAGGAGGCTGGCTATAACTAATGTTGATGGTTTTGGTAAAATACCAGTTCTTTAAAACCTATGTAGGAATGATTACTAATGAATTGATATGCTCATGTGCATGAATTTTATTATTTTGAAAGTTATGCTAAGATATAACTATGCCTAATTATTTCTTGGAGTTTGAGACGTGATTATGAAATAAACTAAGAGGTATGTGCAACTACAGGACAACATGCTTGGTATAGCATGACATGGCAACAACTAACGTGTAAATTTCATGGATGATGCTAACAATTGAATGTATGTGGCAATGCATAAAGAGGCTCAATAAAACAATAAAAGAGTCACTTATAAGAGCTCTCAAACACTTGAGACAACATGGTATAATGTTGGAAAAGAGGGAAGAAGAGGGGAATTCCCTCAAAACTCTCAAATAAGAATTGAAGGGTTCTTCCTAGGAGAAAATGGAGGGGTTTTACAAGTTGAAAAGGTTGCTGTGAAATATTTAGGAAGGATTGAGCTGAGATTTTATTCATGAACTATTGGAAACACTAGAATGCGTGGGGATTGAGTTGTTTTGGTTGTTGAATATTTTATGTTTTTTGTTCCTTGGTTGATTTTATGCTTTATTTTCCATTTTGATTGTTCATTTGTGGATGGCCATGATACCTTGTTTATGGTTTTTATTGTCTTATGAACTTTAATTATTTTTCATTTTTTTTTTATTCTTGCCTTCTATGTCTTGGGGGTCTTGGGAAAATTGTTGGGTGTGGAAGCAAGGTGAAGGAGCTCTGGGGAAGAGCTGAGTGGAACCCAACAAGACAAGTAAAGACTCAGATGAAGTGTATTGAATGAATTAAGGGTAATTGAAAGAAGGAAGGAAGAGTATGGCAACCAAATAGGCTAGTTGGGTCCATGGAAATAAATGGCAGTGGCAGGACAACCATGTGAATGGAAGGGAAGGCCATTGCTAAAAAAATAAATCTGTTTGGATGATGCCTCTCAGATTTGTAGCAAGCATGAATAAATTAAATGGATAACAAATTCCTTCGCAAACTTTTGGGACCATTGATACGAATGCCATGCATACCTTACATGGATACAGGAGTTTCTCTTGACCTTAACTCAATTTACACATGTAAATCTATGACATATTTGTGATCATTCCAATGTTTTTATACATATATGAATGCCATTGTGACTGACAAGTTTTTTCAAGATTCATTCTTGTGGAAGAATGATGGTTTATATTTATTTAATGCAAATTTGGATGGAATTTAAGATTCATGGTTGTGTGAGGAATCAATTAGGAAAAAGTAGCTCTGGTTGATCTATGGCTTTAATATCATGTGAATATAAATCTTATATTGTGCCTACGTTTACATTGGGAATAAGAAATGCAAAAGGATATGGCCATTGGTCTATTAGCCATAAACTAGATCATTGGTTAAAGGATGTGACACATATGTTATCATTTGCAATACATATAGGAGACCACCATGTTATTGGGAAATCTAATGTCTATGCAGAGCTACTAGTCCCACTAAGATGGGTATCTATCTTAGAAACAAATAGATTAAAGTTACTTTCGTTTTCCTTTATGAGAAGCAGATAGGAGAGGATCAAAGAATACCAACCTCGATCTTTTGCTCGGTTCTTTGATTGTTCCTTCTCCTCACCGACAGGTCTTTTCCGCTTATCCCTTGACCACTCCACTTCAAAGAGTACCTTTAAAGTCAAAGCAGCATAATACCTTCAAAGTGTAGAGATCTACAATCATAAGAAATATAGGACCAGATATATATTGACCACACAAATGCATATACTATCAGACATTCAAGAATGTGGAGGAAAACTTGAATAGCTTTATTGATATGAAGATTAAAATAGAGGATTACAACCCATTGATCTAACCCAGCGTCATCCTCCCATAATGAAATCCCTTCTTCACCTCATGAAAATCTTAGATCACCCAACACTATGATATTCCACCAGGAAACCAACAACACTTCCTTACAAGATACAAAATTCGAGCCTCTGGATCTTTGGGACGATGGATCCATATATAGATGATTGCAGGGAGTTGAGTCAGCTTCTGGGATTTTGATTAGTGTCTTCTCTCTGATAGTTCTTGATTCCACTTGGAGATTGATGATCTCTTACTCATCCCTAGGAAAATTCAGAGAGGCAAGTGTCATAGGAGAAGTTTTGGAAGATTCCATGATCATCCACCTCGCAAACTGTCTCTGCCATTTGTCCATTCTCACCCATCACACCCTACAGAAGGGCTTTCCAGTATGCATCACACCTTTTACACTGGGCAGGTGAGATGCATCACACCCTTAGCATTGAGCAACCTGTATGGTCCAGTTTTGACTAGTTCTGAGCATTTTTCTGTGGAGAACTTCTGGGACATGATGTAATCAGCTGACCTTGTTCCTTTAGGGCATGAAACAAAACTTTTAGGGACTCAAAAGCCCTTAGTTTATTGACATATATGATTGGGGTCGCAGTGCCCAAAAATGTCTATAACAGTTGCCCCCTAAAGCATGAGGTCGTTAATCTTTTGATGTCAGGTGAAATACTTTATCATGAGGATCCGAGGTTTTTCGAACTAGAAGGCGACCTGTAATAAGATAAAATACAATACATTATCTTCATAATATTTTCATGATCTAGTTGAGGCGGGCATTCCCATGCTCAGCTTTATAAATTCACTTTCATGTACATAGGACAAATAACCGTCTGTGTGGCAAATTGATGATTCTGATAGAGCCATCATCCTTTGATTCGGATGATCATCTGTGCAACAATGATGTACATTTGATGTATTTATTTTCTTGAATATATCGCAGCCCAGATGGGTGAAACTAGATCCAGGGTCTTCAAACTCATCCAATCTTCGCCCGAAGTACATGTCGATCCATGTGAAAAATGTTCTGGAGTCGAACATGGAAAGACATCACCTGATTACCAGCCAATGATGTAAGCTGTTAAGAGGCGCAAGAGGAATCATTGATAATGATGATGGCCCTTCTTCTTCCCTTTCTTTTTTTTCTTGCCCCGTGGTTTCTTTGGTTCTTTGCCTTTGTCAGTCAACACAGCATTTACCTCTAAGGTGAGAAAGCCCTCCCCATAGCCTCTCCTGCTGGAGCGACAACTGGTGCTCTCAGGCGTACTGCTGGTCGCACTGGTCTGATATCTGCATGAAAATAAGAGTTTTTGATTAGCCTTGATAGAAGAAAACATAAGAACATTATAAAAATAATAAACAGGGATATGGTCAGAGAATTTACGTATAGCACCCCACTACTCACCATCCGGAAACACCAAATCCAGATCACCTCAGAAATCCAAAAAGTCAAGTGAATGACCAGAACTGTCAAAAAACACACATTTGTGTGGATTGAGTCGTATCTTGTAGTGTCGGCAACGTAGAAATATCACTTTCAAATGCTGTGAATGATCAGTCCGCTTTCACGAATGAACCGGAAGATCGTCGAGATATGGTTGAACGATGTTCTTTATGTCATGGAAGGCATAATTCATTTCCCTCTGAAATGTTTCCCCTGCATTCTTTAAACCAAAGGGTAGCTTGCGATATGCGAATGTGCCCCATGGACAAATAAATGCAGTCTTTGACTGGTCCTGTGGGCGGATGTTAATTTGATTATACCGAGAAAATCCATCCATAAATGAAAATATTTCACATCCGGCGTTCATCAATTATCTGGTCAATGAAGGGTGTAGGGTAGTTGTCTTTCGTACAAGCTTGATTTACATCCCTATAATCGAAGCACACTCTAATCGTTCCTTGTTTTTTCATTATAGGAACAATATTCGATACCCAATCGGTTAAGGGAACCGGGTAAATAAAACCAGCATGGAGAAGTTTTTCAACTTCTGCCTTGATGGTAGCGGCTTTCTTGGGGTGTACCTGTCGTATCCATTGTCGTATCGGTTTGACATATAGACACATCTTAATTTCGTGTTCAACTATGCTCGAGTCAATGCCTGGCATTTCATCATGCGACCAAGCAAAGACATCTCTAAACTCGCGAAAAAGAGCATAATATATTTCCAATTCTGAAGAAGAACAAGATTTGCCGACATGAATATTCTCTACAACATCTGTTTTGGTCGAGATATTTATGGCGATAGTCTCTTCAATATTGGACAAGTTTCATTCGGAATCCACTGTTTTTACAGTATTTGATAGAAAATCAAAAACTGAGGGATGATGAAGGTCACTGGAACTATCTTCCTTGTAATCTGGAAGATGGGAACGATGGTGGTAATCTTCCCATGGTGCCATGTCAATCATCATTGACTGAACAATTCCTTCGTCTGTAGAATGTATTGCGACCAAGGATCTGAAGGGGTTCCATATTCCTTAGACCTATCTATCCAAATGCTTGATGAGTGTTGATTTGGGTTTGCCTCCCATGCTGAAAACATTGATTTCTACAATATTTCTATTGGGCTTGGAAGCAATACCTGCAGATGATCCATGCTAATATCATTTTCAGACATCTTTTGAATAGAAGATATCATATTGCAGGTTTCCACCGTTGCCACTTCTGCCAAATTGATTGGAGGTGGTAGGGAAAAAGTCCCCATTAATATAGGGTCTTTTAATAGGCCTACTCCGATATTTTGAAGCAAATGAGGGCTTTCATGGATCATCAAAACACTTCCTGTAACTTGTGAACTGTTGGGGAGAAATGTTTGCTGGTCGACGACTGTAATACCTCCTTGGAAGGGAAATAAAATCTTCTTGAAGTAGGTCGACACAACGGCAACCATAACATATATATCCAGGGCCTTCCCAGTAGGATGTTGTAATCGAGGTTTCTGTCGATCACTTCAACATCAATTTCTACTGTTTTACCCCCTAGTTTGACTTGCAAGTTACTTAAAATCTCATATGGGGTTTATGTTTGTCCATAATATGCTTTTAATGTTGTCGAAGATCATGACAAGGGTGTAGATCCTAAAGTTTTCCAGCAACTCATCGACATAATACATGTAGATGCCCCCTCATCAATAATTGTGCGATGAACAGTTTTGTTGAGGGCTTTCACTTGAATAAGGAAAGCTAGTTGAGCTGGTAACTGAGGGTCATAACCTTTATGATTAAAGGCGACAAGATTGGAATCGGTTGGGTCAATCCCACCTATTGCTGATAATAAAGCCTGCTTTTGGGAGGGGCAATTTTGCAGTACCTCAAGTGTCGACATAGCGGCGGCGATTGGGCTAGATCCTCCACTATATTATAATGTTGTGCTACTCTGGCATGAGGATTAAATTTCGATTTGTGTACTAATCCCTTCAGCGGCTTTATCGTTAGTTCAAGAATGATGGGTGGCACAACTTCGGTCGAAGTCGTTGTCGAATTACTAGGTTGATCATTAGCCTTGTTATCCAACAGCTGTGGATTCCCGTAATCTTTATTCCTTGTCGATATCAAAGCATCATTTTGCTGCTTCGAAACAGACAACATTAGCACTTGGGACGTGGAAGCATTGTCACTAGCAACCATATTTGTTCCTGGATTCGGAAATGGATCAGTCAATACCGCCGAGGTTTTTGAATGCTTAAAGAATTTTCTAAGCTTGGCTTTATGTGGACAATCTTTCATCCAATGATCCTCATCACATATGAAGCATGGATGACTTGGTTTCCTATCTCCAGAAGGGTTTGCAAAAGATTTTTTAGGAGACAACTCCTCCTGTTTTTTCTTCTTCCCTTTCTTTTTTTTCTTGCCCCGTGGTTTCTTTGGTTCTTTGCCTTTGTCAGTCAACACAGCATTTACCTCTAAGGTGAGAAGCTCCTCATTTGCATTTTGACTTGAAACCATACGAGCCTTCTTTGATGTAGCTTTTACGGTTTTCGTGCTAGTCGCACCTATCATGCCATCGTTGGCATGAGAGTCTTTGCTTGATTTAGGAGGGGGAGGAATGGAGAATTCCGGTCTAGGAGCATCAGGGATTTTATCGTTGAGTGTGCCAAACTGAGTATATATCAAGTCTAGATATTGCACACGAGCAATGACTTGCTCTTCAGTGATGACTCCTCCCTTTGCCACATCTTTCATAATAGAAGGTAACAATGACTCAATAAACCATTCAGCTAGCGGCTGATCAGGAACATATGTTTTTACCATTCTACGACAATGTCGCCACTCATGAATATGAT